>JAFIDM010000004.1:45183945-45238861 GCA_023159025.1 Thereuonema tuberculata
TTCACACAATTTTAAAACAAAGGCTAAAATTTTTCTGGAGCAGCACCTCCCACTAATTTTAGCTCCGTCCAAACTGCAGTCATCAAAGTTAACTGAAGTTTGGTGCACTCCGCCATTAGTCTATACATTTCGAGATTTAAGAATGTGTGTGGGGGCTTAAGAATAGTTTCTGCACCCCATCTATAAAGGCCATAACGAAATTGCAGATATATATTTTTAGACCTTACCACTCATTAGAAAATCAATGTAACTCTTCTAATGTCGGTGCCGAAAGAGAACACGTGGGGCTACGTGAGACTCAGAACTCTAAATACTCTAATAGTTTCTGTCGATTTTTCCAGGAAATAAAAACCTTTGGAATTTGATTTGATTTTTTTTCCCGATGGTATTTTTTTTTTAATGCCAATCAGAGCCCGGAGAAGTTCCTCCACCCACCCATAAGCTGTTGTTTACTTACGTAAGTTGCAGGTCTTCGGATACGTTCTATTAAAAGCTGGGATTTCTTACTACTAATGAGATTACGCAGCTACAGGCAAAAGCAAAGGCAGAGCAGAGCAGTCAAGCGCGAGAGATTATGTGATCTCCAGTTTTATGGGGAGATTATGCAATCCTCTCGGCTGTTATACCTAACACCTGTTCTCTGTGCAAAGCGGATTATGGCGTCGGCGAGAAAATTAGTAGGCACTTACCATGAACGATGCCGGAGCATTGATCAGTTCTCGTACGCCGAACAACTTGTAAGGAAGTAGCATTTAAAAGACAGTCAATATATCTATATAGGAAAGGAGTGACAATATCTTAGGTGTGTAATTCAGGAAATTCTTTACGTGAAATCTCAAC
This sequence comes from Thereuonema tuberculata, assembly GCA_023159025.1. NCBI lineage: Eukaryota > Metazoa > Arthropoda > Chilopoda > Scutigeromorpha > Scutigeridae > Thereuonema > Thereuonema tuberculata. The sequence continues at coordinate 45,184,786 of JAFIDM010000004.1, forward strand.
ACGCCACTTTCCTTTATTATTATTATTATAATTGACTGGTGTTATTTGTTGATGGTTTTGACATAAAGGTTCAAGGACGGAGGAGCAGACGCCTTTCGAAGGCTGCAAGTCTTCCGGTTTCCAGATCTCACGAAACAAAAACTCGTGAAGTGAACGAATTAGTGGAAAAGGTCTTTAAGTTGACCTTTTTAGCTTGATTTGAATATTTTAATCCTTATTTTTCAGTACTAGTTCAAAAACTACAGATTAATTAAATGATAGTTATTTTTTTTTACAAATTCCTTATTGATCAACTGTGTAAACTAATCAATTAAACTTTTCAAATCAACTTTAGCTTTGGATTTTGAATCTGTGACTTGCTTTGATTGAAATTATCATTACTATTATGTACCAATTGCAGTCTTTGCAAAGTCTTTAAATTCATCTCTCGTCGAAAATAAAGATTCCACTTTTGTTAATCCTTTCTCACGTGACTATATCTTTAATTCTGGAAAAAAATTCCACTTAAAAAAAATACATCTCTCACTCCGATAAAGAGTCATTTACAAATGTCATGAATATGTGATTTGTCATTAGTTATAGATGATCTTTTCCTGACTTCTCTCTATTGGTTTCATCAAATTAAACCTTAAAAAATTTTTTTGCCAAAGAACAGAAATTACCATTTGAGCTTCTCATCGTAAAAGCGCGTTGTTTTTGACGTCTTTTCATCATTCTAACGATGTATCTACTTCGATTATCGCTAAGAAATAACATTACCATACATTTACAGACAAAACAGGATATTAGTACAGCTTATTAGATAAGCTGTAATAAATGATTTGACGTCACAGAACGCATGTCACGTGATACGAAGATAAGAAAATGCTGGTTAAGTTCAAAATGCCTCAAACTTCTTTTCTCAGTTCATCAGATAAAGACGATCGCAGAAATACAGACATATGTAGTAGCTTTTCAATAACTGTCTCCAATTAATATTGACTATTCTTCATACTATTTTTCAAAAAAATTATAAGTAATAACATTATATTTAAAAATATTATTGTTACAATTTATGTATTTGATTTAAACAATCAACGTTAATTTCTTTTAATCTTCAAAATATTGGCACATTTTCTTCTTTGATTTTCTATTTAAAAAAAAAATAAATCAATTTTTGATCGATTGATCTCAACATTGTTTCCTGTAGCGACACTGATTATTCTCGAACTCTCTGATGGAAACACACTGAAGCCGAAACTGATGGCAAAACCCATTCAATCACTTTCAGACGCGCTTCGCGTCCGTGTAAAGTACTTACGCATTCGTTTAAGCCGTCTATCCGTACGCAACTCTTACTTCTCTAACTGGATCGATTTTTTTCACGAAACTTGGTAGGTAGCGAGATTCTACGATTTATCGAGTGTTTCCTACAAATCGCAAGGTAACGAAATTTCGTTTTATTAAATATTCATTGTTTGAAATAAACTACATCCGTTAAAGGACGAGCTTTCGTGAGATTCTGTAATCTCACAGATATTAAAATCTTTCCGATAAATTATCCAATATATCAAAAATAAAAAGAAGCTACTGACCAGAATGGAAAACATCATTTCATAGAATATCGTTATTTGACTGTCCTGGATTCCCGGTGTCAAATATTCCAAAAGTACCTCAGTGGTTTTATTTGTAGTGCGTTTTTATCCCTTTTCATTCCTTTGTAAAATGCTTCTATGCACGTTAAACTTATTATGTATACGTCATTCTTATAGTTTAATCCTTCATAAGCCAGCAGTTGATTGGCGGGGATTGACTAATTGCTCTTTTTTATTTTTTATTTATTTTTTGATGTGTTTTTTTTTATATGAAGAGCCATTGCTACGTTTACTTGTCTTTTGTTTATATTTTCTTTGATATCACTGAGCTGCAGACACTGGGTGAATCCAACTGAAGAAAGGTAATAACCTCGAAACAGACTGTCCTGGATTCCTGATGTCAAATATTCCAAAAGTAGCTCAGTGATTTTATTTGTAGTGCGTTTTTATCCCTTCTTATTCCTTTGTAAAATGTTTCTATGAACGTTAAACTTATTATCGTTTTTATTTTTTTCCTTTTTTTTAAGCTATTAAAAGAATACAAATCTTCTTGTGTTTTTTAATTTTACAAAAATCTGCCAAATATAAATTTACAGATTTTTCATTTTTCAAATACGTCGTTATCTAAATCCGATAAATTTAATTGTATTAAAGCATAAGTAGCTAATAATGGATTACTAAACAATATAGTATGTATTGTTAGATTTTTTTTCATTACTTCAAACAATCTTCAAGAACAATAAACGACACATTTCAGATCATTGCCCCTCGAAAAAACAAGGACTTCCGTTATTTAGTAATTGTTAGTTAGGTAATAATACGGTAAATAGTGTTTTTCACCTATTAGAGTGTGATAATTTTTTTTTAGCACTGTTAAATTTTCCTCTTCATTTTTTGAAGTTTATGTAATCAAAAAAAGAAAGCTTACATTTAAAACAAGCACTTTTTTAAAAGCACTTAAAAAAAAGGAAGATTCCAGAAAATCTTTACTTGTGTTTCAGTGTTTTAAAAGAATAGGAGAGAAGAAAAAAAAATATTTATGTTATTTGGAGCTACTCTGAAGAACTAATAGCTTTTAATCTTAAATTCATTAATCAAAATATTTAAACAAAGTTTTAAATTACTGACGAGCTTTCCGGAAATTACAAAATTTATTATTAAAAGCTAATATAAAAGAAACTTCTACACAAATGACTTAAAAGACTCTTTTCTTCTTCCGGTCTTTGTTTTCGTTATTTCTCGAATGTAAAAGCAATTAAACGAGAAATTCAATGATATATGTATTTTAAGATTAATTTTCTCACAAAGAGATTCTTTCCAAAAAAAAAAAGAAGGCTTACGAGGAAAATAATTTATGACTTGTGATGCCTTCCACGAATTCATTTTGAAACTGAATCCCTTATTGCTTTCAAGAAGAATTAAAGACGCTCTTTCTTCTGTACTTGTTTATTAATCTATTAATAGCATTTAAAAGGAATATACTTACTGGAATTTTTATTACAAAAAAAAAAGGATTTTTAAACTACAGTCAAATTAATACTGTTTTGTAAAAACTAATTTAAAGGTGATGATTTTGTAGATGTTATTAAATAGACATTACAAGTAAATTTCAAAAATACTTAATTAAAAAAGCTAAGGATTCAAATTTAATTTATCTTGTTGTTGTTAATTTTTTTTTTCTTTTTCCGGTGAATTATTTTATTTTTAGTAATATTTCTCTGGTTAGAATTTCATCGATAGAATTTCAAGGCGTGCTTTACCAAAAAGTCTTGGGTTTTTTTGTTTTTTTTTAATTTACACTTGATTTATTTGTTTCTTTATTAATCAGTTTTGTAGTAATTGTAGTATAAGTTTTTTGTAATTTTAGGGTGAGATTATCAATATCAACGTGCTTCTATTAAACTAGAAATCTGTTCTAACACTGAAAAATTTTAAAGTAGTAGTTTTTATAATTTTAAAAGCAAACCCGAGATGACAGGCAGACAAACTTTGTAAATTAATTATTAAAAACTGATAAATTAAACTGCTTCTAATTTACATTTAATTAATTTTAATAGTATTAAATATGTTGTATTTAATTAAATATACATATAAAATAATATTATATTAAATATGTAATACATAATTAAAATTATTATTCTTAATGAATTATTTATTTTTAGTTAATTTTTAGTTAAATTTATTATACAGAAATTGAATCAAAAAAGTAATTATTTATTAGCAATTAAAAATTAATTAAGTAAAACTTCTAAAAAGGAATTAATTATTAAATTATTAAAACTATTATAATAATGCACACCATTATTATATGTAATTTTTATATAAAGTTGTGATAATTAAATATAATTTAAATTTTAAGTAATTGTAATACTGTCGCATTAAATAAGTTACATTTAATTATATATACAGTATACAATAAAATTATTGTATTACTTATTTAATTATTTTTAATAATTAATTTTTAGTTAAATTTATTAAACAAAAATTGAATAAGTAATTAATTAATTATTAACTATTTAAAATTAATTAAATATAACTTATTAAAAATACTATTCAATTATTAAGAGTTAATTATAATAACTCACACCATTACTATATATAGTTTTTTTTATAATGCTCTGATAATTAAAATTTAATGCGTTTTAATAGGAAAAAACATACTTTTTAATATTTCTTTATCATCTGAGAAATCAGACAACGACTGCGGTTAGCAATTGACCGCCAAAGTTGTGCTTCTCTGCAGAACTCAACTGAAGCAATCAAGCACTGATACGAATGGCAGAAAAGTGCCACTTAACAGCAATTAAATATTTGTTGGATCGAATCGCCATTGATCTAAACAATATTAACATTGCAATATCGACAAGGTTATACAGTGATAACTATTGTTCTTAGAAATATTCTCTTGTATAGAAAATACGATATTATAATTTTAATTTATACGTAAATATTTGTGGTATTAGTCAGACCTGTCCGAAATGTTTGCAGAATTTGAAATATGAATATGCAAATGTTTAAAATGGATATATATTTGTGTCTGTAGATAGGCAGAATTTGAGCATTATGCTTTGACTGCTCTCTATGTGATTGCTAGCAATATTGATTATTCGAATGATAAAATGATAGTTATGTTGTATGTTTACAACCACTCCTATTTAACTCATTGGGTGTCCCTTGTTACGTTTATGATAATTCAATATCAATTGCATGTTAATTTAAATTTTGAATGAGATTTACTTTCTGAAAACAGAGAATGAGTTCAACTTTAACGATAAACACTGAAGTTAAATGTATGTATTGATTTTAATGTTTCTAGGAATGCAAACCCCTTTTATAACTTATAACAAAGTTAGAATAACAGTACTGTTGTATATAATATAATATAATATAATAATAATATAATATAATATATAATTATATAATATATAATATATATATATATAATATATTTAAAGATCTAAAGTTACTGAATTTAAATAATTTCATTAAATAATTTGATTTACAAAAAAAATATACTAAGAAGTAAGTAAAAAAATGACCAGTTGTTATTCAGTCCACAAAAAGTTAAGTAAAACCAAAAAAAAATGAATATTATTAAATCTGTTTTTCTGAAATATCCAAATTTCCATTATAGCTTAAATTATGATATAAGAATTCAGAAAAATATCCATATACAGTTATATACTAATCGAAAATACGTAGCTCAAGTTGATTAATAAATATATAATAATCGATAATTAACAAATGATGTTCAAACAATGGACGTACAATATATAGATGATATGTAATATGTAGACGATTGTGATGCAACATTCAACCTAGCAATGATGGATTAGCAATCGAAAAGCACTATTCGATCAAAATACAAATAATACGAGGTAATGGATATGTAGCATATATCCACAATAATGGATATGGAGTATGGATAAGCGAACAATCAACAATCCTTAGTCAATATGCGGTTTGAATACGTATATCAATCAATAAACACAATCAACATCCAATAATACTCGATATATGTTATCGATATAATCAACAATGATCTGCAGCAACCGCACATAACAATCAAAATCTAAATGCAAAATCGATACAGGAATATCGATGTTTGACAATCGGTTAAGTATAATAAATAATGAAATTCCCCAATATAATTAAAATAATCTAACTGATATTCGTAGGGATAAGGTTAGAAATGTAATTTAAACAATAATTTATAATTTTGCTGTCGAATAGTTTATCAATAAAACTCAAATCTGAATCGTCAGTAAATGGGTTTTACGTCTAGCGTTTAACGATTAATGTAATACACTATGAACGAATGTAGAACTTTGAAATTATTGATGTGTCACCTCCAACTAATTAGCCGCGTACTAAATGTTTTCGTAAATTTTCCGTTCTGTTTGATTTACTTCATCCACTTAACATGGCAGGGAGCTTAAGAGAGGGTTTTGCAAAGTCACTTGAACTTGCCAGCCAGTTTTTCACAACCGTTAAATGCCCGGAGACATTTCGCCAACGTCTGAAAATCCCAGCGTTCTCGAGACAAGGTTTCTGCTCTTAATTAATGCCCAACCATCTTGACAGTGCTTTTGGCGAAATGACAACCTAACTTACAATCGTCTGTTAATGGACTCTTCGATATTTATGAAGAGTTACATTATGGGATCTGACATGGCAAATCAGGAGAGCGTGAAAAATGCAGCCCGCTCCCCACCCCCCTGCACATTAATGGACCTTCCTTACTTAGAGCCAATAAAGCTCCAGGGTGAAATGATTTGGAAGAAACCACGGTCATGAACTAAATTGCAACTACAGGAATCAAATGCATCTTGTAAGTAAGAGACAAACATGACTGCTGTCAGTATATAATTCACAAGTTACAATGTTTACGTCTTAATTGATATAAATTTACATCTTTAACATTTACTCTGTCCATTTTGATTTTTTTTTTAAAAACAATGGATATATAAATATTACAAAAATTTTTCCAATGTAAGTCATCTGTCTTATTATTTAATTTATTTATAATTAATTATAGAAATTATTAACTGAACTATTTCTCTCTCTCTCTCTCTCTTCCTTTATAATCAATTAATATTAATTGTTTTTAGTCTATCTTACGATAGCTATTCTGACCTCATCAGATCTAATCAGCTAGAGCTTCCCAATAATTAATGTTTCATGATTAATATAATAAGTCCTAAGAAATTTTGTAATCTAAACCTGTCTGACTCTCTTTCTCTTTTATTTTTGTCGCTAAAATTACGAAACTGGACAAGGCTAAACATTAAACTTGCAGGATCTGTATATTCAATTCACTTTACATATATTAAATATTTATTTTTATCTATCTGCCTCCTGCATTACGATAAACCCTTAAAACTGGACGAGATCAAATTAGACAGACTTATTTTTTGATATCCAGCCAACACAAACGAACCCTCATAAATACATTACGGTTTCTGTGCTGCAAATACATGTTAGTGCAGAAAATATAAGCTATTCATGAAGGCTTTTCTGCAGGACAGAAAAACTTAGCTGAAAAATCGGTTTTCAACAAAAAAAATACAGCAGATGCATTTCAATGAAATTGTATTGACAAAGAAATGTTGGACATTTCGAAAGTACTCATATTATAATTGCATATATATTTTATTTTTAATTGAGATGTATAGTGGCCTTAAATTCCCCAATGTAATAACATATTACATTAAAAACAAACAAATTCTTTCTGCTCTTGTTTCCTAGCAAATCCAATTACAAATTAGCATCCGAATTAAAATCAATATTCGATAAAGTTACCGGTTCTCAACAAGAAAACAAAAAAACAAAAGACATGTATCTTATAACTTGTTTTTGTTTACTTCTGTTAACATATTTCATTATTATTATTTTCTGAAAAACTTTACATTTTACTGTTCGTAACCTGTTATCCTTACCTAGGTCAGGTCTTCTGTTATTTCTATACTTTTTTTAAATGATCCTTATATATTATTTCTCAAAGGGTTTTTTTTGTCGGAACGCCGTATTTCCTTTAATACTTCATCAAAATCAATGATTGAGGCATCATTTTGAAGATTACGTTCCCCGCTAATGACGAAAAATAAACAAATTGTTTAAAATTAATGTTTTCGTTAAAAAACTTTATTTTAAAAACCTTTTTATATAAATGTAGACACTCTTTAACAGAAGCGACTTATTTTTCAAAAGCGAAACCAAATTTCAAATAATACTGTAGCGTCGTAACTTCTAATACATCCTTTTTGAAATAAAAATGCACTTTAAAAAGATATTTCATCGTTTATTTAATAAGAACAGATAAAAAAACAAACAAGATTTATGTTTTAATAAAAATAAACGACTTAATACAATAACAAACATAACAATTTATCAACTTCTCATATATTATTTCTCAAAGTTTTTTTTTTTTTTTTAATCTCACTTAATACTTCATCAAAATCAATGATTGAGATATTTTGAAAATTACGTTCACCGCTAATGACGAAAAATAAACAAAATGTTTAAATTATTGTTTTCGTTAAAAAACTTTATTTTAAAAACCTTTTTATAAAAATGTAGAAGATGCAATCTATTGATAATCTGTTCATTTATTTATTTCCACATTACCATTCGGCGACTGATGAAGATACCATGCGAATTATTCGCACGGGTCAACCTTTTTATAAAAATGGAGAAGGCGCCATCTATTGACAATGGGTTTAACTAACATGCACGACAGCTGTTGGATTTGTTTATTATTTCTCGAAAGTGGTTTTTTGGTGCGAATTATTCGCACGGGTCAACTAGTTATTTAATATTTAGCTTATTAAATAATATTAAATATTTTTTATTAGCTTACTTAAACCTTTTAGTTTGAAATTTGGGATTTATTCACATTATGTTTGAAATATATATAAAATAAATATACATACTTCATTTCCCCTAACTTCTAATATTGAATGTGAAAACGCCTGAATATAATAAAAATTGTAGCACGTATCTGTGATAAAAGATACAAATGCTATGTAATTGTCATAAGTATTAATGAGCGACTGGCGTAAATTGCAGGAGCGTATTTTAAAAGTTTAATACACTTAGTTGTGTGTGTTTCAAAGCTTATTTTTAACGTGATTATGTCCAATTGGATTACAAAGTGTCTTTGGGCAACTCCTCTGTGTTTCAGTTATGCAAGGGAAACCAGGTTTCCGCTTTAATTTATTTCCTGTAAATATACAAAGAATGTATGTATTATGTATTCCAGAGAATAATATGCACACAGTGAACGTTGCGACAAGCAATTTTATAATCAAACTTCTTAAAGCTAGGTAAACTAGACGAAATCATATGGAGAATTTTATAAAGAAAATATTTATTTTGATGATATTAATATTTTATTTTTAAAGTAAAAAGGCTGTCGTTTGTATTGCCGTGGAGAGATTCGTCATCAGATTTGCATATTTTTAAACTGGGCCTTAATTATTTAAGATTCTCCTTGGGAATAGTCACATCTAACATTCAGGAGGTCGAGAGAACTTAAATTTTACCTTGGCTTTATTTTTGCTTCTTCACAAATTTTTCAGATTTCAAATTTTTAAATTGTTTTGCAACTTATGGTCACAGAGCAATTAAAATCACTTCATTCTCAGAACAGTGGAGCTCCATCATGTTGAAAGTTAACTGTTTTAAAAACCAAGAAATTTAAGTAAATGAATAAAGAGGATTTATGATATTATATCCAAATGGTCTAAATCTTTATAGCGCAGTAATGCAGATTATAATTCCTGTAAATTACATCCATAGGTATCAGAAGTCTCCGAAATGATTTACTAGCATAGGTGTTGTTGCAGTCTGTTAATAAAAAAAAAATTAAAAAATCTGAATTTTTAATGTGATTTTTAGAATGTAAGCTTCCTGTTTATCTTTGTACACATAATACCACAGCCAAGGACCCTAGGTAAAAAAAAACATATACACGACTACCAGACGCATATTCGAAGTTTATATGCTAAAATTCTCTGAGTTTTTATAATAGTGGCATCACTTCATTAATCTCTTTGCAATCTGTATCCTTCATCAAGAAATTTAATAGTACGACGATCACCCAATGGAACCAATTACGCTTCATTATCAAGCAATCGATAGAAACTGCATCAAATGTGAATTGAAATTATTAAAACTGCGTTGCCTCCAGCGTGAAATTGAATATCTATATTTTTAAATTTCCATTAATTTCCGATCAAATGATTTATCTGTCATTGGTATTGAGATATCTATAATTAAATTGTATTGCGTAAAGGAGAACCATAGTCTTTTACCTACTTTACATCTATTAATTTCCGGTAACTCTAACCATTACATAACATCAGTAAAAGCAAAAATGAAATTCTAATTTATTTATTTTTTTCAGTTTCAAATTGAATAATGTTTTTGAAAGATTTTGTTACGTAGATGTTATGTAATGAATTGATTCAAGATTTCATTTGAAAGTTTGTTAAAAATACAGCGCTGGAAGCGATAGTAAAGCATTAAGGGAGAATTCTACGATGCAAGGTACAATATTATTGAGCCTTGATTACATTTGTGATAATAACGAAGAAGAACTACGTTTAATATAAATTACTAAATATGTACATTTTTTCTTTTTTATGCATTTAAGTTATTTTATTTGAAGTTGAAATAAATGAGATACATAAGTTATATATCACAATTATTTTGTGTGTCTGTATGTGTGTATGTGTTTTCTTTTTCTTTTTTTGACATCCATAAGTTACCGTCTTATTTTTTGACGAAAGGAAAATGTTGTCCCCATGTTGACTCGCACTAAATAACTACTGTGCATGCGTGAAATATCCCCAATTCCATTTAGACTGTACAAAAGAAAATAAGATAAATTTTCTCCTATAACCTTAATGTTATATTTAAACAAAGTCAGAAGAATGAAAAACTGTAAACTTGCTGTAAGGATATGTAGTGTGAAACTATTTTTTTCCCCTTGCGTTGTTTGATTGTATAAGCAACTAAAGATCTATTCTGCCAATACTCTTTTTTTTAACTGTGATGAAGAACGGAAATTCACCCATTTTATTTTATTTTATAGAGATTGAATTTTAAATAATTTTAAATAATGACTTTTAATTTTCAAAATATTGGAGGGTTTCATATAGAGTTGCTTTACGTTTATCTAAACGTTTTATCTTCATTAAATTGCATTTAGTTTACATTGAAAACAACCGGCTTATAGTGTTTTTTAATTGTTAATCAACTAATAACATTCCTTTGTCGTTTAATTTTATTTTTATTTAGTAGGAAAGGAAGTAGAAATTTTTATGCATTGCGTTATTTGTTAATTAAAGTAGAAATAAACATCCACAAATTTGTATCCCCTAATATTGTTAACAAAAAAGTAAAAAGGGCTTTTTTGATAATTTATAATTAAAAATAATTTACATTTCTTTTTTAATGAGTATTAATTGACTGAAAACGTTTGTGTTCATTACAACTTTTGTTTACAACTTTTGATATTTAACTAAATATCAATACATAGTCATACTTTTTCTCAAGCTAAATACATAAATAAATCCTAACCAGACAAATCATCTAAAGATTGTTCCAAAATATCCAACAATGTAATACATTTTAAAGCTTTCCGTTGTTTTTTTGTTTTTTTTTTAACTAGATCATAATTACAGTAATGTATAAAATGCATTCATTTCTGGCACGTTGTTTAAGTAGTTTTGTAGATAATCATTTCCGGAAACTTCCGGTTGGACGATTGTGATTGACAGGTCAGTTGCAGATTACGTAATGGTTCCAGTAGCGTGAACTCATCGACTTCGTTAAGATTACGTTCAAAACCGACCGCAGGTAAATCCTACACAAAGGCAGCTATGGTTTCTGTTCTTCAAGGGACTCCGATCTGCCAGAGTGTCTCTCAGATGAAACTACGATCTTTTTTGTATTGTTTTCTCTTCCGACGCTGCTATCGCAAAGACACAGTTAATCTTTAAGAACAGAATACAGCCAGAGAGAGAAGTAAGGGAGTTATCTCTCCAGATATTAATAGATGAAGTGCATGGCACCCGGAGGGGTATAAAGAGATGACGGGACAGGTCCGGGGCAAGGGAAGGAACTATCTAACTCTGCGACATGGCGTTCTCAATCAGAACCCGAACTGACAGCAAATCGATAAACTCAACATCCTGAATTCTGGAGGGAGAACCAAAACTGCTATGAATAATTTCCCGCTCGCACTCCCATCTATCACAACTTCGCCAGCAGTTCCTCCATCTCGCTGGGGTGGAGGAGGGGGGGTTTGAAGGTTGGAAGGGAGACGACTCCGGATATGTTTCACCTCTTCGCCTCCCGCTATTGCGGATCCGCCGGAATGGAGGCACGTCACTTCCGGAAAGTGTGCGGAAGATCGGTGGACGAACCAACAATAGGGTTTCTGTCCCAGCGCATCCCGTGAACGCTGCCGCTTCCGAGAATTCACCCCTGAACCCCACACCCCCACACTCCGAAAGCAAAGGACTTGACCTTTTGTGCTTTCATAATAAAGCTTCCAAAGTCTGCGTTGCAACAACGGGTTTCACGTGACACTCACGTTCGAGAAAAACTTTCCACTATTAAACAACAACAACAGTATCTACAAGAAAGTTTCAAGACACACATCAAGAGATATCTCCTTTATAGTAACTCGTTTGATTTTTATTTAATCTACTTTCTAAAATATCTATCTTTCTCAATTAATTTATTAATAAATGGTTTTGGGAACTCCTCCGTTAATTTAAGTTTCCATATTTTCACTCTAAATTACAATAAATTACAATATTAGGGATTTTGATAATTGTGGTGGAATTGGAACAAATGTTTGAGATGATAATTATGGAATACTGGCTCATTTATAATATAAAAAACATACACTTATTAATATTTTTTTTTTATAATACAATGGTATTTTTTTAACTACGTCAAAGAATAAACAGTAAATATTAATTGTAACTAGAGATGAAAAGCGATTAAAAAAAAATTACCATATACTTTTAATATTATGATTTAAATAAACGTTAAAACAATATTAATTGAGAGGTTTTAAGCCATTCCAGCCTAACCCTGACAGAGCAAATTATTGGGGAAATGGTTTGAAAGGTTTGGTGGTCGTGTACAAAAAAACTATACACTTTGCTACTGTAATTTATACAGCTAATTTTCTTTACTATAAAAAATTACAGCAGCAAAGTGTATATTGTGTTTTTGTACACGACCACCAAACGTTTCAAACAATTTCTCCAGCACTTTGCTTGTTGGGTGTTAGGCTAGAATGGATTAAAACCCCTCAATTGTTCTTTATATATTGTTTTAGGCTATCCATAACGCGGAGTTTGAAGAATTTAAAATAGAAATACCTTCAAAATGTCAATTGTATACTAGGAATATGGTAGTTATCGGGGAACTGAGGTTGTAGAGATGGGGTGAAGACAAAAATCGTACTGAAAGAGTGAGAGCAGTGTTTACAAGTGACATCTCGAAACACGCTTTAATTGTCGATCATCAGTTAATAGTAGTCACCAGTAAACACACAAGATCTCAAAAAATAGGTGAATAGAAATTTCTCCCTATAAAATAATCGTATTCTTAGTTTAAGTTGGATCATACATAAGCAACTTACTAATTTTTTTAGAAATCAGTCCAGCTGTTTTAGCGTGATGAACGTACAAACTGGTAAAGGGACAAACAAAGAAAAAAAAATATTCAAATGGAATATTTAAGACTTTCCTTGCCTTAATCATTTGTATTAAACGAATATTCTTAAATTGCATTTAACAACAAAATCGCTGAAAACTTGTTCACTAATTTCCACTAAAAGTTAGACTTTCTAGCCACAATCTAATTTGATAAGTTGAAGTATAATAATCTCTTAGTTAGCCTAATTATACAGCTTTGTTGTTCCAGCAATGCCGGGTCACAAATAGATTAGCTTTGGAGTTAACGGAGAAATATTAAATTGAGAGGCTAAGATATTTATGGATTTCGCGGAATCATTAACTCTTAGCTTATTAAATCGTCCAGCGAATTAAATTAAGATTTGCAAGAAATTCTGTAATTATTACGAGAATCATTAATATTTATTAACATGCTAATGTTTGCATTATATGGTAGTTGCCACAAAGATCAATATTTTGAGCAGAAAATGAGGATAAAATTACATGAATGCAAATGATTCATCTTTTTTTTAAACCTGTGAATGAGATTCAACTTTGTAACTCAAAGAATGTCAATGTACTTTTTAATTTGAAGACTTTGAAATACTTGTCTAAGAAAAGCCATGAATAAATTACTTTGCAAATGAACACCAGAGAATAACACAATGTCTTAATGGTATTATCCAAATAGAAACGCAAGTGTTTTGAAGCGAGGAAAATAAAGTTGGAATTTCTTCATTTAGAAAATTCATTTGGGAAAAAAGTTATTGCCTAAAACTCTGTCAGAATTGGGCGCGATTACAGCTGTTGTGTTTCTTTGATTTTTTACGAATTTTAAAATAATTTTAAAGAACGAATTTCGAAATGTACAATTTTGTTATAAAAAAATAAATAAAAAAAAACAATGTAAAAAAAACTGGGCTTCATAGTGTACATGAAACCATAGCGACACGCTACATGTTTCATTATCGACCACTCCACTAGACATAAGGGGTTGAAGTAAAGAGTACCTTATGTCCGTCCAACTTATAGTTTGTGTTATGAATGTGGTGATGGACGGACAGAACCATTTTAAGAGCTTCTTCCTTCTTTACACTTTGTATAGGTGGTCGCTAGAATTAAAAAAAAAATATTAAAAAAAAAAATTTAGCGTGATGAACGTACAAACTGATAAAGGGACAAACAAAGAAAAAAAACATTTCGTGTCAGAAATGTTAATTTTTCAAAGGGGCGCCATTTTTTTTTTTTTTTTTTTTTACAGATAGTGTGTATATATACACACATATACACACATGTACAGATATATACATACATATACAGTACAGTCTATGAATCCTTATTCCATGCTCAGCATACGACAATAAAGCAGCTCTTTCGACTAAAGTCGCTTATTCTACCTAATCTACTGAGAAGGACAGAATTAATTGGTAACACTGAGTCATTGAAAACGATGAGGAATTACTATTAACAAAACACAACCTTTGTCAAATGGGCTTCTTCCCCTCGAAGCTCATCGACTTCGTTCCGCGGACCTTACACTTCTTGTATCTTCAAAGAAAGCTTGATATATTAAACAATTCTATAATACACAAATGTACATCAACATCTATCTTGGTTTAATAATTTTAAAATGATACACTTGAATCCACCATTCTGATCAATAATTCCATAAGAAATCTCTACCAACAAGGAAAGAAATGACACAGAAATTAAAAAATATCTAAGCATTTCATCTGGTGAGTAGGCTGACGAGTCCACAAAAAGGACGAAACGGCCGGCCCAAACCCTCACCGATGAGAGGTCGGATATTTTTTAATTTCTGTGTCATTTCTTCCCTTGTTTGTATTAATTTGGTGGCCCGTTAAACCTTAAGAAATCTCCAGTCTGTCTTACTTTTATTAAGTAACGACCTTTCTTTCTATTACGTTATCGTAATAAAAAAATATTCTTTTTTAAATTCATTGTTAGGACAATCTAACAGATCAAAACAAAGCAAGCAATGCTGGTATTTAACGGCATCTAACATAGGGTCACAGAAATCCCCCTCTGGAATATAGGTAAGCCCTTACTTAAATATTTACATTAACTGAAGAAATATTTGTGCGAAGATAGTGCTACTTTACGCATATCTCAGTCAAGGTGTGTACAATTCTACGCATAATAGAATTGTTGTCTTTCTTGTTTTTTAATTATCTCAAAGAGGGGATTTGAAGCAAAAGCAATTCTCGAGATTCCATTTCTTCCATTCTCCTTGTTTATTCCATAATGCTGTAATCAATTTACAGAACGATTATTATTGTTGCCGTTGTTGCCGCTTTGTGAGCGCCGTATCGGAAATTGTGAATTGTTCGTTCAGGTGAGACCTGATTATTTTCTCTTTGTCAGTCGTATTATGACATTATGCAGTGGTAACAAGATTCATACGCCGCCCAATTCCGAAATCCACTTAACTTGCCTCGTCTGCCTATTTGATTTCGGTTTATTTTTCAGTAGTTCGCGTACCTAATTCAATCATCGGTCGCTATCTCGAGCCATCCTCCAAGTAGTTGGCGCTCCTTCAAAAGTACGTGTTTATTGTTTCTCTATTCGTTCCAATTTTCTTATTCTTATTATTTCTTTTTCTTTCTTCATTATTTTACATTTCCCAAACCACTACCAATTATTAAAATGATTTTCCTCTTTTCCGAATAAACCTCATTAGACCAATAACACAAAGATTTCCTACCGCGGAAGAGCTTCAATTATATTTGCATAATTGAAATTTTGTTTTGTAAGAAATGCCTAAAAGAAAAGCCGAATCCCGCTTCAAAGTCGCGGGAAAAGAGCGCTCTGGATCTATCGTCAAAGTTTACGAGAGAAGAAACATTTTTTTTTTCTCATAATTACATTTTAAGAAAGAGATATGTAGTCTATATTTTATGATAAACAATGTAATTAAGGTATTCTAAGATTATCCAGTCAAAATTTACTTTTACTATCGAAGGCACATTTCATTATTTTAAAGAAATCCTAAATAAAACAACCGGAGATTCAGACAGAACTATAAGACTAATCTGTAAATACTAAGTTTGATGATGATCAAGGCATTGTACTTTATTTTTTCTGTGTTTTAGTTTTCTTATAAAACGAACAACAAAATGGAACTACAAATACCAAAATCTGATGAAGTTTGATGTAGTTTCGTGTAGTGCAGTGCGTTATTTTTTGAGTTATCGTGTCAACAAGATTCTCAAAACACACACACACACACACACACAAAACGCAATGACACTTAGAGAAAATCAGGCCAGTTTGATTCTCCCCCGCTTTAACCTTGAGAGAAAAAAAATCGTTCCCATCTAATAGAAAGTTGGGCGAACTCTACAGTCGATTTTAGAGGTAATAAGCTAAGAAAATTCTTGCGCATTGAACCCCGATTTCTACTCGAATCACTAGGCTTCCACTGAAGATTTCATTATAGTATTACATCGCTTCAGGATTTCAGGAGAAAAGATAACCTAATCCCTAAGCGGATTTCAATGTCTACGACAATGTAGCTTTGTAAATACTGAAATCTTCGACTGAAAAGCACTACGAAAATATTAGAAAACTAAAATGTTATTAATAATTAAATAATACCTTTCCTTTCACTATAAAAGGATTTACATCAGTATTTGGATAAAATGAAGCTTTGATATGGAAAAGAATACTGAATTTTCAAAAGAGGATAGATGTATAAAAAAACTTTTCTCGAAAAATTTTTCTGAAGTCGAGAAAAGAACATCGAAAACGTATGGCCACTAAAAACAACAGGGTAAAGTAACCGGAAATAAGTGAGAAAGTTAAGGCTACAGATCAGAAGATACAGGTGATATCTATTTAATTGATGATTATTGAATTCCGGGCCTTAAAGCAGGACGATGAGTTAGGAATCCAAGATTAACAATCTGTAATCATTAAAGTTATTTATAATATATTCATTTACATTCAAAGTATAGTCAAATAGACTTCTTAATTATTCGTTCGCTAAATATTTCACAAACACTCTGCATTAGGAAATAATGATCTTGAGGTAGCTACTGCTAAAAACAGCCGAGAGAATAAATTACACAAATAGCAACTTTGTAAAGATACGACAGCCAGTTAAACATCATAGGTAATTATTCTTGAAAAACCTAGTCTGTAAACTGAAAATCGAGCAAAAATAAAAATTGCAATTCAACTTGTTGTCTTTATTTTTTTTTATTTTTTTTTTATAATTTTAGGAGAGCTAAAATTTTTTTTAAAACTAACTTGGCTCAAGCTACTTTTCTCTCTAACCAATTTGCGTGGTAGCAGTGTCTTGAAATCCTAAGAACGGAGTTTCAAGATGGTGGCCACTGCACCCCAGTGATTTGTTTCTTAGAAAGGAGGTTGGCGGGGGTGGGGAGATGGGGAAGAAGGGGCACTTTTGTGATTCCGAATTAACAGCTCCAACAGGAAGCGGAAGTTGGGAGTTGCAGTGATGAACCTGGATTGTTTCTCCATTTATATTCTTTCGATGCCAGTGGTCGACTGCCGCTGCCGACTAACAAGAACCAATCAGGCCACCATTCTTGCGCGTGATTCCCAAATCAGGAAGGAAGGAAAGAAAGCTACAGCGTCCAGGCGCATCACAGGAGACTTGTGCCTTCGGATTCACCGTAAAATAATGCGATTTGAGTCTGTTTGACGAATCCATACACTTCTGTTGCCGCTTCAAGAATAGCTAAGATATTCGACCACATATCAAAGAAAACCCAAAATATTCATGATTAAAGTAGACTGGACAAGAATCGAAGTAAAAAACCACAAATACCTCAATACTTTTCTCGAGATAAGATCAAGAATCTTTCAAAAGAAAGAAAATTTAAAATATTTCAAAAATAAGAAAAATTGCAATCCTATTTTCAAAAGATTTAAAAGAAAATACTTTTTTTTAACTTCTTTCTTAAAATTTTTTATTCTTAAATAAAACATTTTTTACTCAAAGTTTGAGTTAATCCAAGTATATTTCGGATTAACTGAAATTCGGATTAAATTTCACAGGTCTTCGAATCCTACAAGAGACGTATCTCTATTTCGTTTTGCTACTCCTCGATCTCTTTGCAATTGAACCTATTGGGATGCTCTACAATCCCTTCTAGGAAGCATGTCATTTCAATGTGTATCTCGTGCCCATATGTTATGAATCTGTGGTCAGATGCCACATCTGGAATCAATACTGCGGAAGCACAGCAGCTGTTATCACCACCACGGACTGATAATAACTGATTGGAAACTCAGGACTCAACAAAGAAGCCTTTCATGTTGTAATACCGATAATGCCTCTAGGGAGGATTTTTAGAGTCATCCAAGCAATCTTCCCATTGATAAATCTTTTTTTTTTAAAAAGAAGGCTCCAATATTGCGTTTAATAAAATTTTAGCCATGATTTTCGGTCAAAATCTTTAAAGAATGAAGATACCTTCAAAAACTAAATAAAACAAAATCATATATTTATATATATCCTTTTACATCCGAATGAAATACACACTTTAAAAAAAAAAACAAATCAAAACATGAAATTAGTGGGTTTTTTTTAAATCATCTATGTGCAGATTTAAGATTTCTTGGACTCTTAACAGGAAAAAATATTTGAAGGCCCTTAAAGGTAAACAAGTAATAATTTGACGCCCTCAACTATCATTAAGAAATTTTAGAGACAAGCAATCATTTCATCAATTAAACTGTGAGTCTAGGATAAAATCTTAATTAGTGGCATTAAGCGTTGCGCCTTAATTATTAATTCTAACTATTAATTTAACTCTCTATTATCGTACAAATGTGGTAAAAGCTGTTACCGACTAACAGTCAAATGTAGCATACATAGTAAAACATGAAAACGGAAATATTTTAGGAATTAATTATCATATATATCGAAGTCTACTGTTGAAACAAAAATTAATTTCTAAATGTAGGATTTTTCTTATTAAAACAAACTAGGCAAAATCCAAAAATCAGAGTTTTATGCTAGAAATTATTGTCAATAATATTGGTTATGCTACATTCCAAGACACTAATGTATTGTTGGCTACGAATAATGCCAAGAGGGAGGTTTTTTGTTGTTGCTCTTTACGTTTATTGAAAGTAGATAAACGTTTCCAAAGATTCCATGACGAGTCGCAAGTTGTGATGCGATACTACAGCTATTACTCTGTTTGATCAAGAAACTTTGTCCCATGTTTAAGATATCACTCATGAACATCAGATATTATCGAAAATAAGTATGTAAGTTTCTTTGTATTGTAGAGATTTGTCTTTCTTCGTAAATTAAAAATACCAAACATGGGAGAAATCTTTTGTTATTAGAAGACTGTATGTTAAGCAGCGGAGACTTACCAGGTCGCAATCAGTAGAGCTTGTATATATGCTATTAAAATGTTCCCGATAGATCATGAAAGGCAAATACTTAGTTATAAAGTTGTAAATATCAATTTTCTACAAAATGTATCTACAATTATAGCATGGAGCAGATATCTGGAAAATCGCTAATCCTTTAGTAAAAAATAAGTTTCAAGATTTGTTTTCGAGGAACCTAACTCAATTAAGTGCGGTACAACGACATAAAAATACTGTGCGACTTTATTTCACTCGATTTTGTAAATAGTCTGCTCAAGAATTTTCAGCCCTCACAATTACCACATTGTGACTTTTCAGTTTATTTATGTATAATCCTTTACTGTTCTTTTTGTAAGTTTCCAACTAAAATAAATAAGAATTTGAAATTGCACGCGAAAGACCCGCACTGAGTACCACAAAAGGCTCAGATTCCTCACCCTTGAACTATACCATTAAGAAACTGTTAGGAATTGGCGCTAAGGCATTTGATCAAAGCATTTAGATTCGTACATTTAATTGTAATTTTATAGAAAGAAATCGTAAATTTCTAAAGACGACTGAAATCATTAGAATTTGGTTTTTGGATTCACTTGTACACTAATTCCACTCAATTCATCATTGAAAATCATAATTTTAGATAATTCTGTACAGTATCCAGTTTTCTAGCGACTTCATCATTACTTTGCGATCGATGAGATACTGAGAATTAGAAACATAAACAAGAGACAGATTTGAAGAATTGTTACGGCTTCTAGTCTGAAGCCCACAAAATTTCAAAGGCTTGTGTTTTCGTTGGCACATCAGAAAATTTATAGGCCTACAGAACGAAACAACGAAACGCATTGGTTGCAGAGTACAGAAGCTTTTTCTTTACCAGCTGTCAAAGTAAAATGGCTGTAACCTTACAACTGCGATGTCGCTAAGACACTGGCCTCTCACCTCTGAGTCCCGGGTTCGGTTCTCATGTGGGTTTCGTTGATGGTGGCGATCCGCTCTGGGTTCTCCGTTTCCCCTGCATTTCTCACACCATCCTTTCTCAGTCTTTCTCTCCTTCTTTCCGTGGGATAGTACAAAAGATCTTTCAGGTCGACGTGCTCGGCAGTCATGCCACCCACTTTCCATTAATCTAATCTATTCTTATAACTAATAAAGCCAAAAAACACAAATTCTCGATCTTCAAAAATTTTTAAACGTCACATTTTTAAGTATTTCAAGTTTTTAATAGTTATCATTTTTGTTTTCATAAAAAGTTAATGAACTTAGATCAAACGAAGCTTAATTCATTAACTCTACTTTTATACTGTGAAACGTAGTTAATTAAAACTAAGAAGATCAATATGATCCATTACTGAATTATTGAACATAATTAATTAAAAATAAAATTGGATATTTAATCCGATAGGATCGAGCCAAATACTAGTATGTCTTCAAAGTTTGTGCTTGAATTTCAATTTTGACAAAAATATTTAATCTTTCAATGGATCTGCATTGAATTTATGTAAACCTCGTTGTTTATTTTTAACAAGTAAAAGTTAAGATTTTTCAAAATTACTGTAAATAAAAATTAACAAAACTGATACTATTTGAAGACTGACTGACTTTACATTAAAGTCCAACTTTAACGTAACGTTACGTTAATGTAACGCATCACAACTAATAGGGACGTAGGATTATTTAGATTTTAGCAGAAATTTTAGGAGAACAGTGAATTTTGTAAAAAGATTAGAAATAACTGTTGCTGCATATTTGTGCCAACAGACCATTTAAGTGTATCATGCCATCACATTTCAAACCACGTGACATGCCATCACATTTCAAAGTAATAGCTCGCTAGAACCTTTTCTAGGACTGAGGAACTTCCAAGTGTTGCAGTAAGTGGTTATTAAAAAAACAACAACAATAACTTATATTTTTTTACCTGAGATACTTGTAGGAGTTTAAGAAAGTCAATTTTAGTGCTTTTCCCTCTCTTATTTTTAATTTAGGAAAAAAACATCAATATGAAAGAAACTATTTTTATAATTTAGATTTGAATGCGGGACAACTAGATGGTACGGGACAACAGCAGTAGTAATTGTTGATTTGCGCTTGAAGTTATTTAATTTCCAATACAGAAGTTGTATTTTAAGAAATTCATTTCATTACGTCGTAGTTTTACCAAAGGTGCTAGCAACAGGTTACACTGAACTGCCTGGCACTTGGTTTATGGTGATATACTTTAATGGTGTATTCGTTTTAATAAATGCATATCCAATGGCGTTAACATGAAGCTCTGGTTGTACATTTCTGCTTTGTCTTGTTTTTCTATATTTAGTTGCAACTGACTTCATACGATATTTCCGTGGCCATTACTACCGAGACCAACCGCTAGGTGGCGGCATATATAGATTCTGAATTACATCTACATAATCCTTATATATTTTACTCGTCATATAATACAGAAAGCGTGCTTTTCAACAGTTTTTTTTTTTTTTTAATAAATTATTTTTTAACCTACTTCTAATTAAACAGCTGAAATTTGTGTTAATATTCTTTTACTTTTATTTTCTTTTTGATTTGCTCTTATTTTTTGTTTGAGACACTGTACGAGACATGTCGTGACAAACTACCTCTCTCTTTTCCAACAGTGAAGGTGGATCCATACTATAATTAGAGACTTCAGTGTGCGTAGACTAATTGCGTAATACGGTGGCATGATCCAAAATTAGCTGTAAACCAAACCGCGGAAGGCTACTCTTTCTCTGTCACCGAGTGTAATTTCCAGTCCACACTCAAAGCAACGTCGCAGACGGAAAGAGAGAGGGCAATTACAACGACAAAATTAACATTTTTAAACACCGGTTAGCGAAAAGTTTCCAATGGCCGTTCCGGTTCTTTTCCGCATTTCCGATGCGGAACATTTCCGAATCAATTCTCTAGGGCCTGCTATCAATGATATAAAGTTTCACATTAAAACAAAAAAAGTTTTCAGAAAAGATTGTATATTTACAAATTACCCGGATTTGATTAGAAACAGGTTCATGAAATTGACTTCTTTTTCTTTAATATGATCGGAATTCTGTAGCACTTCTTACGGATAGTAGCTAAAATAGTCGGTTTAGTGTATTTGAATACTTCAGTCCTTTGATCTCCTCAATTTTAATATTAGTCTTTTCTGTTTAATTTTTATTGATTTTTTTTAAAAATTAACTTTATTGATTTATAAATAATTAAGTTTTAAAAACAACTTCTATCTTTTTTTTAATTTAAATTACTGTAATTACATAAATATAATTCACAAAAATAGGTTTGTTGTTGTTATTATTTAACTTCAAATAGCTATATTGTTTAGAAAATGAAATACAATTTAGAAAGGATGAAAAAGTTTATAAACAAATAATATCCTTGAAGTTTCATAAAAACTGTTAGACATTTCTATTTAAATGTTTTACTTCACTCCAAATAAATATAAATACTCCAGAAATGACCAACATTTCGTCTATCCAATCGAAAGACTTTTTCTAAGTCTCGACATAAAGAAACTAAAAATATTAAAATAAATAAGAGAGGAGAAAGAAAAAAATCTTTTTCTCCCTTTAACCATTACAAAATATATCAAACAGACCTAGAAAAAGTCTTTCGATTGGATAGACGAAATATGGTAAATTCTGGAGTATTTATTCGGAGTAAAGTAAAACATTTTAATATCCTTGAAGTTTTAGTTCATAGTTTGGCCACTAATGAGTCTGGCGCTTTTTGTTTGATAATAATAAATCCAGTTTATATAAAAGTGGACGCTAAGAGGATACTTACGGTTCACAGTTGAATCAGACAAAAATATTTAAGCAAATACATTTATTTGTACATAAAACAAAAATAAAGTTCTGAAATACCACAAATTTCATTACTAATGTGCGATTTAAAATACTAGTTAAAAAAAACCGTTATTATAATTCTTAAGTATTAATTAAAAATATTGTACAAATCTCAAAAATATTATGAAGGAAAAGTAAATACGATATCCATTTATTTTTACGACGAAGCCGAGTTGAATGTAAAATGCAACTACAAAATGTTTCAGAAGGCTTCTGCAAATATCGACAAAAGTTGATCAGTGCAGTTTGTTTTTATATTATAGTTTGCATTAAAGTTGATTGTAAAATCCAATATAACTGATTGTAAGAACTTCGTAATGTTGTTTTTTTTTAAGTTTTTCGTTTTGAATTAATGAAAAAAAAAAACCCTTTCAATTACGATATTTCATTATAAGGTAATCGTTATATTAGTAAATAAACAATTATGAATAACTAAATAGCTATATAGTTATGCACAATAAGTGCTCAGCTATTATTGTACACAATAAGTGTACAGACACTGATGAAACGATTAGTATTTTCAGTTTGATTTTTACAGATTCCAGCAAAGCGACGTTAAAGTCTTCTTTGGAATTCTTGCGGAATCCGAGTAAAATCACCCAGATTGTACAACTCGATTTCGGACGCCAGTGGCCTGTCCACAAGGAGCGAGGCCTTTATTAACCTCAAAATTATATATTAAAACTTATCTATTCTCTGATACCATCAGAACTAAACGCTATTAAAGCGGAGAAGCAGCACAAGTTTGTTATCAGGTCCTTGCGAAAGCCAATTGTCGGGATACTTAAAAGCCCACAACAACAAAACAGGATCCACACTGAATCGATTTGAGGGCCCTCAGCGAGCGAAGCCATCCCAACAAAGATAGCGATGGCGGTGCTATTCTCATCAGAGCAATGGACACCACAGGGCACGAATTCAATTGGTTGGCCCCGAATCCGTGGCTACGAGTCCCTTCGGTCTCGTTACCGGCCTTATCTCGGATCACCGCTCTAGTCTTGGAATAAACTTCGTCCAGAGCCCTTTAATCTGCTCTATTGCTAAATGCGCCAGCGTCTCAGTAGGCGCAGGGGAGTCTTTCAGACAGACATTTATCCCTGGACGGATTCTCCTCTTTGCACTACTTTTTTTGCTTTATGATCAATCTGTCATATTACCAGGTAAAGGGAGGACCTTTCTTTAATTATGTCCCCGTGATCAATGGCCATTAACTCGGTCCGTTAAACCAACCCAGGGACACGTAACAACAACGAAATTAGTCTCCGGTCAGGCCCGGCCTAAGAAAACAAGCGCTCGTGTGAATCTAAGGTCCACGTATATTACAGCATCTGGGATGAGTGTCCCTTTTGATGACCTACCCTGTGGCACTTGATATCCGTAATTAAGAAAATGCATGTCTCTGCGCTCTCACGCTCCAACTTGCTTAAAAACTTAACTTTTTGATTCGTTCAACCACGGGAGAAAAAAAAAAAGAGAGAGATCTTGTTAAAAATCCAGAAAGTTAACTCGAACTGGCAAAGTCCCAGCAACGTTTTTCTAAAAACAAAGTCAACTCCCACAAAAGTAAAAGACTCTGAACTTAAGCGAAAAACTTAACACCAAATCAGCAATGAGAAAAAAGAAATGCTTTATGAGAATAGAAAACGATTCAGTGTGTTATAACCCTTCTAACACTATCAAAAAGAGTTCCAGAAAATTATGGGTTCTACAACTGAGCTGCAACGAGTTTTGCATTCCATGATTTTTTTTAGTTATTCCACCTAATTTACACTGTAGTGTTAATTATTTTCAACCGAAACCGAACCAAAAATATTGAAAAATAAAAAACCTTAAATTAATATTAAAACGTAAACTTATTCTAAATATGTACCGGGAGTTTATAGAGTACTAACACATTAAGTTAGTAACAATGAAGAAATGGAGAGAAAATAGCATAAGTCAAAGACTCCATAGAATGTAGCAGGGCACAGCTGATCCAGAATCATCTATCAAAGAATTAATAGCTCATTTAAAAAGAAAGAAAGAAGCATTAATAAGGTATTTAGTTCATGAATATTCGGTTCTCGTGTGGGTTTCGTGATGGTGGACAATCCGCGCTGGGCAGGTTTTCTCGGGGTTCTCACGTTTCCCCTGCACTTCTTCCACCATACTTTCTCAGTCTTTCTCTCCATCTGTCCTCATTTCCGTGGGATAGTACAATAGACCTCCGGTCGCAGTGCTTGGCTTCTCTGCCATCCACATTCACTACATACATACAAAGTTTATGAATATTCGGAAAAAACCTTAAGCCTTCTTTACTTGAAATATTATTGTTTAAACTTTTTATTTTCTTTTGTTAAGTAGTAAAAACGATAAAAAACGAAACACCTACAATCATATTCCAAACATAACATTTGCCGAGTTCAAACAATTCCAAAAATTTCAATTATTTATTTAAACTGCCTGAACAGTTTAAGTTTTCGTCAGAATCGCAGTGATGCCTCAAAAGCAAAAATAAGCAATAAAAAAACTCACTAAAGAAACATTATTGAGAAAATTCATGAGCCAGCAATTCGCCGGACGCGATGAATTTTTTAAAGCATAAAAAATTCAGTCTGCGCTTTGGATTATTAATAAACAACAGTTTAAGTTTTGATACAATTAAAATTAATTCAATAGATTAATTTTAATTCTATCAAATTATGCGGAACGAAGTAATAATAGAAAAAGGTAACTTTTGGAAACTTTGGAAACTCGCCCTAATTATTTGACAAGGGCCCATTTGGAAAATATTTTTAAATGTAGAATTTAGATCTTCCCTGGTCCTCGAATATTCATACCAAGTTTCAAGAAGATCCATCCAGCGATTCGAAAGTTATTAGAGGAGACACACAGACACCGACTGATTTGTTGATCCTTTCCTATAGGAAACTACGGGAAAGTAAACTAAAAGTCGATTACTATACAAAGCAACGAATTTCCAAAACAGATAAAAAGAAATTTTGATGTAATTTCTTTCAATCTGGCTTTGCTGCGCACCAGAGTTAAACAATTTTAACCCATAAAGACTTAATTGAAAGTTTTATTCTCATTTTAACAGCTACAAAAAGAATAATTTTTCAAACAGGTCACTTTGCAATCAGTCTGTCATTGTGTTGTGGATTAGCCAATTTCACGTTGCCACACGAGAGTCAGAAACTTGCTTGTCTTTCATGTAATGAATGTTAAATATAGTATTGTTGTCGTTAAATTAAGCTTCGACTTTACTTTTTCATGTAGAAAAGCTTTCATTACTTTGTGTAGGCTTTACAAGAAGGCGGTTTTTACTTTTTTCAATTACACGTGAATATTTACATTAGGATCCAGACAGTGGTATTGAATGATAGCCGAGAAAGCCAACAAAGACACAAATGCATCTTTAAAAAGACATGTCCTCCGGCCAAATCAATTAAGCTCAATTCAACATTTGTTTATTCTTTCCTTTCTTTCTTGGCTGCCTTACATTCTGTGCGCCTTCTCTCGGCCTTGGAAACGATCAGTCTGGCTTAACTGGGCATCGCCGGGCGGGGCCGGTCGCACTTCTGCCGATTCATCATCGTCTCCTACAAGCAGAGGGGAAAAAAAAAAGGGTGGGGGAACAAGCGGAGGTGGTTGAGGAACGTCAAAAACTCTTCACGACAAAACTGAAACTATTCCTTAATGGCTACAGAGACAGTCTTTTCTGGCTCTCAAAATAAATAAATGCCGAAATGGACCCCATTCATTATTCAATACATAATGAAAAGTTCAGTCGTTTATTCAAGCATGTATAACATTAAGAAGTTTTCTTTTTTCACGAAAATGCACTTTAAGAACATAAAATTACAAGAAATTACACTAAAAACTCGTTTATCCGTAACGAGTTTTAGAATATTTTCAACATAATTCATTTTAAAAAAAAAACATTTTTCCATCGCTACAATCAATAGTTAATGGTATCATAATCGCTTTTGTACGCTATTAAATTACGCTATTACTGTAACAATATTGATAAAATCAATGTACAGTACTTAATATAATTCATATTAATAACATGTACAGTAAATGTTTAATACAATACATTCCGAATTATCCGAAACAGGCGCGGAACTGATGATGGGACACTACTGTTCTGAAAGTACTTATTAAAAGTACGGTTTTTGTAAACAGTTATCATGTTAATCAAATTAATTGACTTTAAAAGTTTTATTTTTCTCTTATTCAAACTTAATTACTTTAAATTTATTCAAAATATTCTGGGCGAAATTACTCAATTTAAAAAAAAAAAACACCTTTCTTCAATTTACCTAAATATAACCAAAAATTTACCATCTTTATAAATGTTATTTATTCGAGCTTTCACTGCAACCACACAAGAATATAGATCTCAGAATTTTTCATTTAAATCCGACGGGAAACATATTGTGATTAATGTTGTGCTCTGATATTCTTTTGTAATGTAGTTTACAATGTGACTTTACTCTGAACAATCCAGTCATTGATAAATACTACGCCTGGCTTTTTTTCTGTTCTAAACAATAACGTTAACTTAGAAGTCAACGTCGAAAGTTAACATCGAGTAAAATAATAACATCTAAATTTCCAAATTTCATTTCATTAACAATTATTGTTAATGAACAAAGATTGTTGGCTTTTCAGAATTTTATTAAATTTTTATTAATAAAGAATATTGGCCTACTTAATTTGAAATGGGTGAATAAAAGCTTAGTGAATAAAAGAAATGTCTGTCTGTTTTTTAAAAATAAGTATTAAAATAATGCAAAATAAAATAAAATAAAGCAGGTAAAGTATTTTAACAATGCCCCGTATGATAGCGATGAAAAAAGTAAGAATTCTTTGTAATGATACATCAATGGTACAAAAAATTTTAAATGGTATCTATGAGAAGAACGGTGAAGCAAAGGATGAATGTATGAGAGGCATAAATCACATCATGTTTTGGTTTTCCTTTTATAAAGAATTCAGACAGAACAAACCACTTTAGTTAACAAACCACTTTCTTTGCTTTTTCTTTGCTTCTTCACTTTATTTAATGTTTGCTGTTCTCTATTATCAGCAAGTTTTGAGAGAAGACGGTACCACAAGATTCCATTTTCTAATCTTTTTTTTTTCTTCCCGGTTCTTTTTTTATTGGAATTTACATCAAGTGTAACTTTCCTTTACTGTGGCTTTTCATTTGTGATTGCAATGTAAGACTCCTAACAGTTCTATTTTAGTAACTGCAGGAAATTCTTTGAATTAACTTTTCTTTTTCGCTGTGTCTTCGTGTACTTATGGAATATTCCCAAGACATTCCAATGCTGTCGTGGTTTCAACCACAGTATTTTTGGAGGACGCAAATCTTGTCAGAAAGACAACATCCACATCAAGAACAGTCTCAGACAGAACGAATTTCTGCGTAACTCATAGTTTCCAATTATTTGCGTCCAAGTTTTGATAGAGTCCACATTTAATTCCAGTGTTTCTATCATTAACAGAATTAATGTGAGTAATTCTAGAATTCACATTATTCTTTTTTCTTCATATTCTTTTTTTTTTTTTTAATAAATTACCATATTAATTTGTTTAATAAATTACCACACTAAGATTAACATTTTTTTTATCTAAAAACTTTCAACAAAAACGTAAATGTAACAAATACTGTATATAGCAAAAAATATAAATACTTGTACATGCTACGATAATTATAGCGTACGCGATTATAAAACAATTTTGAACTATAAAACAAGAAGTAGTCAATTTTACTATCAGTTGTTTATCAATTATATTGCTTACAAAATATAGAATTATAAAAAATATATAAATCCTACACAATAATTCAGCTATAACTTTTTTTTTTCAAGTTTTCAAACTAATTATGAAAAAATGTATAATAAAAATATAAATATCCTTTATTATTTTGTTTTTAATTTAGAAATTTTATGAAAAATTTACTTTAAGAAATTTAACAATTTTGGCAGAATTCTAAAGGCTTTAATTAACGTATAACATTGGACATTTAACTTTTTTTTTTGTTTTATGTTACTGATGTAATTTATGTTAATTTCTAAGGATTGAAATATACATGATGTGCAATTGGAAGTTAGTTGTTTTGGGAATTGGTATTTTATAATAGTTAAAACGATTAGTTTGTTACTTTCACAAACAGATGAAAACTGATATCCAAGATTACTATTTTGAGAAATAGGCAAACAGTAGGAATCTTCCCCTACATCGTATATTATCTCCGTAATAAATAAAAAACACTTATAAATAAGAAAATACGAAAAAGAAAGATGGAAGTGGCCAAAATTGAACTTTTTAACAAACAGATGGCGCTGCACTACAGTTGATAGAAAGTGTCAATAACGTTTTTTATTGTCTTTGTAGAAGTTTTAGTACTATTTCAGTGAAAAAAATCAAGCGAAAATAATCATCGACTCAGCAAATAATATTTTATTGCTTCAACATCAATTTCAATGGTTTTATATCAAGGAAATTTTCAACTGATTTCCAGATTATTTTAATCAATTTCATCAAAAATACAATTTCTGAATACATTCTGTTGATTTGTTTCTGAATGCCACCAGATTTTTAAATCCTAAACCATTATTAGTTCAAATATGTTTTAACTTGCCAGAGCAATTGGATCTCAAATGGAAACAAACGTGAAAACTTTTCTTTAAGAGATTGTGCTCCTGAAATTATAGTTTACTGTAAGCAGTTTTTCTTAACATCCATTCATTCTGATTAACTAAAATCTTTTATAATGATATTACTATTAAAATAACTCTTATCTAAATTTAATAAAAACTTTCAATGGAATTCAATTTTTTTCCCCTCATGGATTCCTCATGGATTTTTGTACTCAATTTAGATATTTATTCTGTAAAATTTCATTAAATTTGGTAATTTTGAAGTTCGAGAATTTTCCTTGAATGTACATAGTAGCTTCACAAACATTACATTATTTACATTGGCACTAGCAAATGTACCTGTATTACCTAATTGATAGATTAACTTATGTTTCTTTTGTTCCCAATTACAAGAAAACGAGGTCGAATGTTTGCAGTAACAATTTCCACTACTTTTACATGTTATTCGAATCAGCAAATGTTTCTAAATTTGATCCCAGTCTCTCATTTTTTGTCATTCCGTATTTAACAGTTCAAGAAGATTTAATCAAAAATCAAATTATCAGTGTCTTTCTAAGAGCAGAAACAAGCTTTCTACTACAGGAAGAAACGAAATGAAATTGAATTTCCGAGAAATCTGAAACTCAATGACGGAACGACTCGACGTAAATAAAAAAAAAAACCGAAAAACAAATTTACAAGAAAATAATTTCATTTAGAAAGATGCCAACATTATTCCAAGGAAGAAGCTTCTGGCAAAACAAAACTGCGCTACTTATCTTTGTTCTCTGATCAAAAGAGAATGAAAAGCAAAATAAATTAAAACGCCTCCTGTAGATACAAAATCACGTTTCAAAAGCAGAAATAAAAAATCTTTCTCAAATCAGATGTTGAAGTTTTGAGCCACATTTTAGTAACCTAAAAAAGAAATAGGTAAATTTATTTTGGGAAGATAAGCGCAACTGATAAAGGATGTTAAAGATGATTTTTTTAGACTTTTTTTCTGAATTTTAAATTCACATATTGTGAAGTAAAAAAGGATAATTAAAGTAGTTTTAATTCATTTTAATTTCTTTATAATGAAAATAATTTCCAACTGAAACTTTCAATTTTTTGATTAGATTCCAGATGCAAGATAACTACTTAAAGTACTTAGATTGGTTAGAACGATCTATCTAGAGATCGGCAATTAGTTTTGTAGAAAGTCAACAGAAACTAAGAATGCTTCACATAGATGTTAAAAATCACTAAAAAAAATGAATCTAATTATTTAGAATAGTAAAAGTTTAATAACAGGTTAGGTTAGGTAATCAGACCCAAGGTAAAGAATGTCCATCTGATCATTAATGGTAAACAATATCATAATAAAGAAAAGGGAACAGAAATTTTTGACTTTCAGAAAATGATCTGAGGAACCATACTTTTTTTTTTCACAGACTGTTGTTATTCAAAACAATACTTACTATTATTGTTACTCTAACTTTTGACTATTAAGACAGTTCATTACTTTTGCTTCGCTTATAATCCGGAAAATCGTCAACATCTGATGTTAGATTATATTATGTTTAATCATTAGATGGTAAATCAAATGTTTATCCACATTAAAATTTGTAATAGATTACAATCTTCCTTGAAAGGAATTGCTATTTTCCATTTGAAATATTCGAAAATTGGTACTTTCAGGTATAATTGTCTTGTTTTCTTTCTTTTTTAATTAATATGTAACGAAAGAAGTAGATGGAGAGAATGTCGGTTTAAGAAACTATCTCGTAATAATCCCAGAAGATGAGTCATTCAGTGTTACGTAACCTTAAACATTAATTACAGTATTGTGATTCTTATGTTCAAGAAATTAATGAAACAATTGGAAAAACGTAATAACTTCCTTCTCTAGTAGTCATTTAAACACTTAATTCTGAATAAAAGCGAAGAACATTGATTAAAAGTTCGTCTTCCAATGATATCAGATTCATGTCTGACCTAGGGGTCAGTGCAACAGGGTATGAAGCAGAGGTCAATTGGAATAGGGTCACCAATCACTGCCCTGCTTGTCTTTCCTCGAAAGAGGGTGCGGGGGGGAGTTGGGAGAGCGATTCATGCTGCCTGACTGGAAGAAGAATAAGAGGACGGATTGCAAAGAGAAGGAGATTGATAGAATGCAGTCATCAAGTCAACTGACTGTGGACAATACTCTTCTGGCAGAGATGGATAGTCTGCCTATACACTGCTCTGGGAAATCAAAGAAGAAAAAAGAAGCAACTATAATGATCGTTGATTAGGGGGCGGTTTTTGGTGGGAGGAGGGAAAGACAGACAAGATTGCAAGATCAGAGGATTAGCACTGAACGAGATTAAAAACACGCATCTAATACATAAACAAGATTTGAAAGAATATAAAAATATTTTTATGTCCTTTCATCAAAAACAGAAAATGAAAATCAAACAAATTTGAACTACTAAATTGCCAAAAATAAATAAACAAACAAATAAAACTAAAGTAACTGAAAATAAAACATGGAATTAAGGAATGAGCAATTTCAGGTTTACTGTATCTGCAAAGGTAATTGTTAGAAATCAGATAATGTCATTTGCTCTGAAAAATTTAAAAATTTATAATTTACAACATCAGAGAATACCAATAAAGAGAAGAAAGTTCATATCGTTTTGAAGATAAGAAAAAAAACCACATTATCTTATATTAATAAAAACAATAATAATAATAATAATAATAATTTTTTCCCTTATTTCTTAAAAGATTCATCATTCGTACATTTTTGATTTTTCCAAGTTTCGATTTTAGATTAAGAGAAAAAAAATAGAAGAATTTTTAACTACAAAAGTTCATGAAAGAAAAATAACTAATTAAATTAATATTTAACCAGTTTTAGAATAACATTATCTGACACTACCCTCAGGTAAGAAAAAAATTTGCTACATATGATTAGAAGAAATGAATAAAACTGACAACTGAATCATCTTAGTACTGTTGCCCTAAAGTTAATACAGTGGAGCACCGTTTATACGTTTTTCAAGGGACTGAGAACTTGGCAGAGGTTTTTGAGTGCAATTTTCTAAGACTGGACAATCGGCAGGTGGGAATCTGAGGTTGAAATGCGCATTTTCTCTCTTCTTGAGTTCTTAAAAAAACGTATAAATGAAATTTGCGAATTCAGGAAAACGTATAAATGAAATTATTTAACGTTAATATGCATTGGATTTTGCCGGGACCATTCAAAAAAACGTATAAATGATAAAAACGTATAAACGAGAAACGTATAAACGGTGCTCCACTGTATTTTAACCTTTACAAAGGGATAAAAGAAAAGAAATTAACAAATCTCAAAAGAAAATATGGAAAAAATGTATTAAGCAAAAGTAACAAAAACGCAATGGTATGAATGCTAGCTATGCTGTTATAAATAAACCATAAATCTACGAGTTCTTCAAACTGGCAACAGTTTTTGAAGTCCTGCTAACTATGCTTGAAGTTACCAGCTAACTACTTCGAACAGATTAGAGCAGTTTGTTTATCTGTTGTAGTTCATCATTACTTCTTACATAGTACTGCAATTTAATTCTCCTTCAATGAGCACGAGTTCCGTCAACAATCCATTATAATGCGTTAAATACTCCTAAGGATTAGGACCTCTTCAGTTCTGGAATTAAAATTACAATAGAAACAGAGCTTTCGAATCCAAGATTTAGCATTTGAGAGACATCACCAGAAGTAAAGATAGTTCTGGAATGCGAGAGCTACAAATTATCAGAGTTACGGCTTTTGGTTTGAAAATCTCCATAAAAGTGATAACTTATCCTTTGTTTTCTTAGCCTGCCTCTCTAATGAAAGTGAGGCTCATGAAATCAATTTGTTTGTGTGTTTGTGTGTGTGTGTTTGTGTAAGTCCATATGTGTTCTTCCCCAATAGTTTTTCAACCAGAGAACCATCGCATGCACACTTATACACTAGAGACGAATTATCTTTTGTATTTGAAAATTCCTCTGCGGATCTCTGGAGAATTTGCGCAAGAAAGAACGGTAATAAAAATTCTCAAAGAAATTGAATCTGAGTGAATTTCTTTGCACGAGTAACATTGTGCCGTAGATCTAAATATTTTTAAGATTTGCAGAATTAATAAGTTTTTAGCAGAAAGAATGTGGATTGTTTGTATTCGGCTGGTATGGTAATTTGCAAAAACAAAAACAAAGAATAGCGGAACTTACAACATTTTAAGGAAGTTCAAAGTTACCACTGAATCTTCTTTTCTGTTTCTTTTCCCTTGATAGCCACAGGAAGTCTGCAGATTTTGCTTAGATTAGTCTCAACTTCCGACAGTAATCGGAAATGGGAACAATTTCTAGTTAATAACATGCGCAGTTAAGAATCGTACGGGAAAGACAGCTTTCAGTTCAAATGAAATGAACTGACACCTCCGAATAATAAATGATGCACGGGCTGACCCAGAAACAAGATAAAATTGTCTGTTGCTGATGGGAATGAGATGCCTAAGCACAAATTACGATATCATCATTTGAAAACACAGAGAAAGCAAACCAATTTTCGAAAGAGAAAAAAAATTGCAATTCCTCTTTAAAAAATAAGGCGCCAGAAAGCAGGGAATTGAGGCATAAAATTAATTTTAGGACTCGCTGACTCCTTCTTTAGGCTCGAAAATGAGAGCAGATAAATCAATATATTACATTGGGAAACCCAATTTCATGCATGGTCGCCTATTATTTTTGTAACCCCTAAACATTTTTCACTTCCCCACGCAGCAGTCGTCATTCCATTCATTTTTAATCAATAACACCACTATTTCTCTTTGCTGACTTCTCAATTAAAACACTATTACTCACTGGTATACAAGAAGCCAAATAGCAATGGACCTTTCTACAGACCCAACACAATAAAGCTCTTATGAGGGGAAGGGGGAAGGGGGATTTGAAGGAAAGTCGTAATGACTTCACTAGGGAACAAAAATCGATTCTAAAACAGGAGGACGTCTCAATTATCTCGCGTTTATTTTTATTTTTCTAAATAATCATTACCACAAAAAAGAATGATATTCGACATATGAATCGAAATTTCAAATCCAAATAACCTGAACCTTAAGGCAATGTTTTTATACGTATTTTTAAATCAAATGATGTTAAATCATAATATATTTTAATATATATCATAAATGAAATTATTAGAACACTGAAACTAGAGTCACGTAAAGTTTATACGTTATATTAGATGGAACAATACATGTCAAATGCAATTTTAAAATCAAAGAGGATTAACGTATTATTAAATAGAAGTTAAATAAATAACGGGGTTATTTAAGTTTCGGCAATAAATAAAAATTAATATGCAAATCAATGTACCTTTTCTTAGGAGAAAATCTTTCAGAAGTTTTTCATGGCAAAGTTCTATATATTTTTTATTAGAAAATTAATCAGAAGAGAAAATCTAATGTGATATAACGGGAATCAAAGCTTTTATTGTAGTTTCCGAGCTGCTATTTGTAAAAATTAAGTAAAATAAAAATTACTGTCCATCAAAGCAATAAACAGAAGAATTTATATTCGCAAACCAAATACATTATTTAACACTAAACAAGTATGTCAACACTTGTTTACTTTAAAGATAGACTTTCTATATATTTTTATTATTAATGTATTTTATAAATTTCGTTTTATGAAAATTAAAGATACTTAATGCTGTTACAGTAAATTAGCAACGTATTTCAGCATTTTTAATTAATAATAACAATGGCAGAATAGTGTCCTCGACAATAAACAAACATATAAAGGGATTAAAGTGACAGCATCTTGGATTAGGCTTTATTAGTAGTAGTAATAATTTAAATAGAATTTAAAGACAAAAATCAAAGAAATATTTTATTTACGTGAGTGTTTATACTAAGAAATACAGACATATGTGCAAAAGAAGCTTATGTTTAAGGTGATCATTTCTTTAAAGATTCAACACTGTGCTAATCTTTCTGAACTTATCAACAAAAGTGATTCTTCTGAAGATTACATGTTTCTCTAAATAATTCTGCAAAAGTTTGCTTTGCCAAATATTTGCAGAGATCAGCATAGATCCCTTACTTCAAGTTTTGCAAACTCTTAGGAAAAGTCAATTTCACTTGAGAAATATTCCTTCCCCAAAGTTGAGTATCTTTGAAATGAAAACTTTATTCGTATGACTGTGTGTTCCGGGATTATTAAACCTTCCTGTCTGGCGGGGGAGGATTCCCGCAGTCTAAGCAGAGCGCCACGACCAAATCTTGCAGAAACCAATTCGTTTTGCTCAGATGAAAGAGGTATCTTCTAATCACGATAAGCCAACGGCGCAATCATCTGCTAGGTCCGCGTGCA
Organism: Thereuonema tuberculata; assembly: GCA_023159025.1. Lineage (NCBI taxonomy): Eukaryota > Metazoa > Arthropoda > Chilopoda > Scutigeromorpha > Scutigeridae > Thereuonema > Thereuonema tuberculata. Next base: position 45,221,291 of record JAFIDM010000004.1, read on the forward strand.
TTTTACACGCCCGAAGGGGTCGGCGAGCGGCTCAATCCATCCTTGGAGCAGCCAAAGCTAATAAACATTTAAGGTTAGAGCGATAATAAAAATAAAACTCTCGCGCGGAAGAAGTGGAAACGTGGCTGTAAGATTCGCGGCAAGTCATTTAAGGAAGCGGGCGTCACTTATAACGCGGATTCCGCTGAGAAGACGTCGGTGACACTTTACAACCCCGGAGGATCAAAATCTGGGTAGCCCCAGTGCAACGATGCGCACCCACTGCAGCTTCATAGTTAAGCGTTCGTTTACACTATATCATTAGCACTCGAGGTGTCACGAACAACTGTTGCAAGAAGACATACCATCTGTCTCCTCCACTTGAAGAAAGATAAGATTGGGCTCGGAATCTGACGAGGAAAAAAAAAATACCAAAAGTTACGGAACATGAGGATCTCTCAGCAAGTAATCAACAGGAATTTTAAAAGAGGACCTTCACCATAAATGTCAAATTCTTGCAACAGTTAAAAAAAAAGGTAATAATTAATGATGAGGGGGACAGAAAATGTTCGCTCTAAAGCACATTGAAGAAAGCGAATCAATGGTAACATGGTAATGGTACAAGCAACAGTAAACTTACATTTTGTAAAAAGATTATAAAACTGTTATTAAAGGTTAATCTGATGAAGTTCTTTACATAAAATTTCTAATTTTCAAAAAGAACGCCTAAAACAAAATTTTTACTTTTCTAAAAAAATGTGTGTGTAGATATTTTACGTGAGTCAATAATAATTAATAATATATAATACACTGAAATAAAATTCAAGAAACACATTTTGGTTTAAAAAATATATTAAAAAAGTTCAAATACTTTAAATTGCGGGAACCGGTTTTCAAGCCTTTACACAGGGCTTTTCATCAGCCTAAATAGAATATCTTTTAATTAACTTACAGCAGTGAATATACATATTTTGGCTATTTCCCAAAAATCTGTATATATTCACTTCTTGTAATTAAAAGATATTCTATTCAGGCTGATGAAAAGTCCTGTGCTTGAAAACCGGTTCCCGCAATGTAAAGTATTTTAACTTTTTGAACACATTATTTAAATCAAAATATGGTTTTTTTGAATTTTATTTCAGTATATTATATGTTATTAAAAATATATATTTATTATTTTTTAATGAATAGATCAAGTATATTTATTTCATTTTAACGAAGGCCTTTTATAACTTTTTCTGCTCAAAAATACATATTACAAAGGATCGGCCAAACTCTTACTATTTGGAGCTACTAATTTCACAAGGCTAAAATAAAATAAGATTCACTAAATTAATTGTTTCTCCAATTGCTCCTAAAAAAAATTTAATAACTTCCTTTTTAATTTCTCAAATGAGCACTTTTCGTTAAGACTTTCTTAAAATAAAACTTACTAAATTCATTTTTGTCATCCGATTAGTTGAAAATTACATCATAAAATCCGAATTGATTTAATTATTTTGAATTTTCTTCAAAATTTTTCAAGCCTCTCAGGAAGCTGCAGTTCTGTGCTGTCACTTGTCAGCTGAGACTAGGAAAAAATTCAAAGTACAAGTAAAGTAATTTCAGTAGAATTTTTCAAATGACGGATTCAGTTGAACTTTAGTTGAAAGGTAGTGAATTGAAAACGGCCGCTTATCAATAATTATTAATGATTAATAATTAAAGCTTATATCATCATTTCGTCTTACGTCAGTAACAATATTTTATTTAGTTAACATGACAGACCTCGAGCAATTCTGGAATTAGTGATGAGCCTTCATTTTGGAAAACGTAATTTAAAGTTCAGTGAACGTCTTAAAGCTCTTGTCTTACGATTGACAAGAAGAGACCAAAATAAAATCCATATTTCACCCAAGATTGGAATACAACCACATTTATCAAAATGGCCTAAATGTCTGATTAATTATTAGATTACAAAAATGTTGGTCTAAAAGCATTACTCATGTCATTTTATTAATAAATAGTCAAGTTTAAAGTTAGGCTCCAACCAAAAAAAAAAATCTAAGTTTTAATCTATGCCTCAGTAAATATCAACTAATGAAAATTGTAACTTACTATGAAAATTTTAAAAATACGATATATTCTCTTAATTGAAATGAGAACTAGAAAAAAAAATCGTTAATTTTAATTTATTTAAGAAAAATGCAGTTATTATTTTTCTTAGACAAATTAAACTTCACCGATTTTTTTAAATGCAGTATAAGCAATTTCTACGAATTTTTTGGGTGCAAAATTTCTTAAAAATATTTAAATATAAAAAAAATTAGCAAAGTTTGCTTTTTTAAAAATTGGCTCACTTTCAGAAAGGCCGACATTAAAGCAAATTCCTTCGTAAGCTATTAATTTTTAACCAATTGATTACAATACCGTATGTACTGATTATAAATATTTTACAGTCAGTAATAATTCACTCAATTTTATTAACGCTGAATCCCAAGATTACATTAATTTTGAATTAATGTTCAAGAAAAAATTCTCAAAGCTTAAGATTAAATTGAATTTTGGAAATTGATAAATACTGGGAGTTCATTGAAAATCTACAATATCATTACTTTAATGAAACACGTCATTACAATGTGATTTTGAAGAGTGATTCATCATCACAATTTTGTGATTTTTTTTAAAATTAGTTAGGTGATTGTAACATTTTGGTCTAAAAACCTTCCATTGTTTGTTTATTTAGTGTAGTTTAAATTTGTTTGTTTTTTTTCTTTTCCGTCTTTCCTCCTTCTTTTCCAACAACTTTTCAAACGCTGAATCTTCTTGAAACTTGAATTGCATATTTATAGACGTGAAACAATCTAATGACGTATAATTGAAATATTTTTAAGGAATCGAGAAATTCGCACGAGTAAGCGACAGAAATTCCCGTAGAAGAACAGTTAAACAATAGATGTCTATGGATATCTTAAACAATGAATGTTAATCATTAACTAATCAATTCAGTTGCTCTGATTATAATGCAATTAAATCCGTTTTTAAGCAAGTACTAAGTAATGCAAATTTTGTTCTGATTTATTTAGCAGATATTAAAAATAAATGCAGGTTTTTTTTTTTTTTGCGTCTTTGGTGTTTTTATGACTTTAAATAAACAAAGAAATATAAAAGAAAATGACCTTCGTACACAATAGAAAGCAATTTACATTTATCCGAATTACGTAAGAACAACCAAACCACTCGTGGGAATCGAATCAAATTCAGAGTAGCAGTCGAGATACACGATCGGCGGCTTAAAAACTCGATCACCATGAACGGCAAATATATTACAAAATACATGGCGATACATTAGACTGCAATTTTTTTGTGAATTTTGACGTATTATAGAAATATAAAAAAAAAAAAACAGTATTCTACGGATAACAACAGTCACTACTTTCTTAGCTTGGTTGCCTGGCTTTCCTTGCTCTAATCACGGCTCACACTGACGTACAGAAAGACAGGAACATAGCCCGAAGCGCATGTGAACTGAACCCTCCACTAAGTATACAGGAAAACTTAAACGAAAACCCACTTTTTTTTTTCCCCCTATCAAATTTATTTCGAAACAGAAAGAAACAACAACCGTAAGATAAGTGTAGCACTGCTGAAGATGACAGCAGGAAAAAGAAAAAGAAAAAAAATTCTGATTCAAAACCGGCGGAATGAGGCGTTTGCAGTCGAGCCAATTCTAATTTATTTATTTTTTTTTTTCCTTTTTCTATTCGAATAAGACGACGACAAACATGAATGAAAAAAGGATTTTTGTCGTTTCTAATCAAATCGCAGCTCCGTCGGGTGTGCTGCTATTTAATCAAATTTCTCAACAAAATCCTTACAAATTACACGACAGAAAAAAAAAGAAAGAAAGAAAAAAAAATCACCAACTCAAGCAAATCAAGAGAGACAAAATCTAATAAAATAGAAGAATGGTTCAATTCAGGCCCCAAACAAATCTTAGCCCAATATTAGATATTTAGATTTAGCGGAAAGCTGCTTTCAAAGAAGTTTGTCTTACAATTCACGTGTGAAAGAAATTGAAATTATTCATGAGGCTTTTACAGTATTATGAGGTTTAGATTTTTCTTTTTCCTGTCTAAAGATAATTAAAAAAATGTCTTCTTCTGCATTAATAAAATTCTAATTTACTATTTATTTATATGAATGATTGTTTAAAAATGCAATTTCACTAGAAGTAGTCGAATTTGTACATCTATGATATCTATGAAAAAAACAGCAACAACAATATATTTTTTTTTTGATTTTTCCAATGTAGAAAACTGGAAGACAAAAAAAAATTGTGTTTTATTTTCAAATTATTTTATGGTTTTTGATATTTATATATATAGTTATAGATGTTTTGCAAGTAATAAGAATTTACAAGTGATGCAAAATTCCCTGTGCAAACTTCAACGGTAGATCAGGAATACAGAAACAAACCGTATTCGTAGTGGAACGTATGTCCTCAAACGCCACCCAAATGTGCAAGAGGGCGCAGTTTGGCAGCACATTCGTTGGGCAGTGTGAGTCATCGTTATTTGAGACGTCGACTTTGTACGAGTACGATGTATGGCTTCATTAATGCTGAGAGGACAGATATGCACCTAGCCTATGGGGCATCGAACGGAAATGAATGAGCCGCTGTACGAAGGTATCGTGAACGATACCCTAACAGACGTGTGCCCAATCATCAAACGTTTGCGCCAGAGATTATGAACTTTGAGCACCTACTGTGAACCTGTAAGTGTACACCTTACTGTCATATTGTAAACATAGGGCTAATAAACATGTTATCTACTTAATTTATTGTCTTTTATTTCTGAACCTTAGTGTACCTTCTAGCATATTTACAGATGGCATTTGCAGACATAACGTTCCACTATGAATACTGTCTGTTTCTGTATTCCTGGCCTACCTTTTTAGTTTGTGCAGAGAATTTTGAATCAACCTGTATATTGTACGAATATATGGTCCTACTGTTTTTACATTTCTATATATATATAATTTACTTATTTAAATACGAACTTAAAGGTACAAGTCCTTTAAAAAGAAAAAACGAAAAAACAAATAAAAAACCTTTCGCTTGGGTAATCACATACATCAATATCATAATTTTCATGACAATCACGTAAAATCCTATATCCTTTGCAGTGTTTTTAATTACTGATACATAAAATTTATACATAGTATGATATCTAGACTATATAGAAGGAGAGTGAATTTTAAATGTGATTATTTTAATATTCAATGTTGTAGGGGAATGTAATGAAGAAAAAAATGTATTAAACATTTTTCTTCTTCTAATATAACGTCTCAAAGAAGAAATCGTGTTATATTGTACTACTTCATCCGTTACTGTTATTCTTTACTAACATGTAAATACTACAATTAATAAAACCGTTTAAGGATTATTTAAAATACCATTAAAGATGTAATGTCAACAGAATGTTCCAGAATTCAACTACGATTTTTGGTTTCTCAGAAGTGTCTTCTTGATATCCTTGCCATCTAGTGCCTATTTAAATGAAAAAAATAATTCTTTCATATTATTTTCTTTTTGTTCTTATTTTCTTTTTTGCCGTAAATTATTTACCAAAGTACATATTCTGAATAGATCCTGTAAGGATACTACGACTGGTGGATTTGATGGCAAGACTCTGCTGCGCAGAGTACATAGACAAAGAACAGATAAAATTACTTAAAAGGATTTTAAATGGTTATTAATTTTACGGTGTTAAAATTGTTAATTTCTATGAAAGGTTTTTACTGCTTTCTGTGTTGAACATTCAATTTCTTTTATGGTTAGTTTCTGCCCAAAATAGATACACCATCAATTGTTTTGATATTTATTACAATTTGTAACATGTATGTAATTAAATTACAAATCGCGATAGATAATGCAGTTGCACTGAATGATGTAAAGTTCATTCCATTTTTTTATAATAAAGTAATTATTTTCATTCCCTTCTCGTCTTCCATTTTGACTGACTTAAGAAAATAAAGATTATAAGTTGAAAGCCGGTGAGTTGACTTTTCACCAAGAATAAGCAATGAATACGACATCGGGGGAAAGTATCTAGGGAATAACGCTGTGTAGATCATGCAAAATCCTACAAGTTTTAAGTGTAGTGGAAAAAGCAATGCAATTGGTTTAGGAAGTTTTCTTAAGGAACTTTTTAGCTAATATTAAAATCTTGTAGAGGATAAGAAAGTATTAATGAAGAGACTACTAAAAAGACGTATTTCAACTGTAATATATAGCATTAAGTTTTTCGTTTACTCCAATATTCCCTTACGGATAAAATTGGGATAAAATTTTTTGGGATATCCAACATATTTATCCATCATCAGTGTTCATTGTTGATGTTTGAATTTCTTGTGCTAACGAACAGTATCCATAAAGGCTTCACTAAAGTCATGTATTTCTGTAACTGTGCTTCGATTAAAAATAATAAATTATGTCGCAATATCTAATCTCAATATACATGGGAAGAAATAACCCAGCTTCTATTGTCTTAGTTAGCTGTAGTTAAAACATATCTATCTGGTGATCGACGATCTTCAATAAAACTTGTATAATATTTTCTAAATTTCTGATCAACATAAAGCTAATTCTAGGATTAATACTCTTCAAATCATTGCTTAGAAATTATCCAAGTAAGATTAACTCACAATTATTAAATCAAAAATTACAATTGAAGTTATTTTTAATATACGTAAAAAATATAAGCATTGAAAAGTTTATTTAATGCTTATAAAATGTCCAGCGTTATCAAATGTCCTTCCAGAAGCCGACTCGAGCGGTGAAGTCGACAACTATTGATTTTTATCTTCTGAGTTTCTTTTTTTTTTAATTTCCGAAAAAGATCGAAAACTAAGATTTAAATAATCAATTTCATTCGAGAACTAATTGTAAATTTCTACGACTATTCCATCATTTGTTTCGGACTGCTGGAAAAAAAAAAAGAAGTTTTGTTGTAATTTTTGTTGTAATTCTGCTTAAACCGTCATAATAATATCTATCTGTGGCATACCGTAGTAACATACAAAAAATACAAACATTCCGGATATTATTCCTTCGAACATAAGTTATCTGTAACTACAGTGATAATAATGAAGTCATGTGTGGTGTAGAAATGTATGGGTAAGATTATCAATTGATTTTTCCTAATAAAATATTTTTCTTTACCTTCTTTGTTTTATTCAATGATACTTTTTCTTGTGATTTCCAATTTTGAATTTTCGAGTTTGGCTGCAAGTTCTGGAAGTTTCAAATAACCACAGAAAAAAAAAACCTCCGAAGTAATCCCATTAATTTCACAGCCTTTTGCTGGTGACACCAATACGACTTGTGCAAAGATTTATGTAGATGATTTTAGCCTTACAGGCTTTTTTTTTTTTTATATCCTAACTCCTGTTCTGTGTTTGACGTTCTGGAAATTAGCTCTTTGATCACACGTTCCCTCCTCCAAGTAATAACATTATAATTAATTCATAAACGAACTTCGAATAAAATAGGCCTAATCGGAGCCCACAATCTTATTTTCAATGAGTCATTCGAAACCCGCAAATTCGATATTTTTGATTCAGTGAATTGTTTTTAATTAAAGTGGAGCCAATTTTCTCTTCGCTCTAATATCTAAATTAAAAGTTATTAATAATAAGCAATGAAATAATAATATTAGAAATCATTATTGACCGAATTGGCGCCGTTAAACAATCAGTGATTTATTGTTAGCAATAAAGAGTCAATAAAGCGATTTAACTTGTTTAATACGATTGTTTATTGTGTGAATGAGGAATCGGACATTTATTGGCAAATAATTCTTTCCGAAGTCTCATGATTTTCAATGATGAGTTTTACAATCAAAATTTATAACAGATGAAGAAAATTATACTGTTTTGCCTGTGAGGTACGTTAAGTTTTTGATAATCTAACTATAAGGTCTCTAATTGTAGTATTGGACATTAAAATAATATTTATATTTTACAGCGAAGGACCTAGGGGGAAAAAAAAAGCACCTTAACTTTTTCAACAGTCAAAAAATGATGGAATAATAATAAAACTCGAACAACATTGATTATTTAAAGATTAGTTATACAATTGTTTCAGAAATGGCGTTACGTAATGACAGTGCTGGAATTTCATATCACCTCTACTAAATCTCGATAATCGTAGAAAAAAACAAAATCCCTTTTATTTTCCAAAATATTAATTAATAAGGTTTACCAGTATTATAATAAACTCAAAAATCTTTTCCAGATGGTAAATTGAAATAACATTGTACATACTTCCACCTTTAAACACTGACATTTTTTGTGCTAATGGCTACCTAAAAATGAATTCACCAAATTTTATTGCACTGTTAATGATTTTCTATCTATCTTCGGTGATTAGGAAATTTTCCTTTTAAGTTAGCATCATTGAAAACTGCATACGAAAGACATCTGTTTGTATAGGATTCGCCTTTCTGTAAGCATTTTGGGTAAATAAAAGATTTCCGACCAGTAGTTCAAGTGAGATTTTACTGTACCTAATCTAAAAATAACATAATTACAGACTATTAATATATAGTAACAAACCATTAAAGATATCTTAAAACAGAAAGAATATTCAGGTTAAAGGATATTCAAACCAAATCGTCTGAATTCCAATGAAGAGCTTTAGCTATTATAGTTTATTAACTGCCAATGCTGAAAATAAGTAAGCCATATTCTAAAAGTTAAGTCCATAACGGATAGAAGAAAAGATGCATTGAAACTTTTGACCATTAAGCAGATTACTGAGTTTCTTGAATTTTAAGTTTTATAAGTAAAGTATTTTCTTCCAACTTTGAAAATCCAATTTAATAACACTCAGCATGAAAATGGCAAAAACCTTTCACGTCTATCGTAAAAATTATTATAATTTTTTGGGGGGGCTTGCCGTATGGTCTCCTAAGAAGTGTGTTAAAAAGTGACTTGAAGCACCGAATGCATTTAAATGGAAATAAAGGAACAATAAAAGTGTTGGGGAAGCCAACGTCCCCTACATACAGATGTGTCCTCTTGTCGTTATCCCTTCCATCTTTCGTTGGCTACTTTAAAAGCGAGGGGGCGCATTAAGGAGCATCTCCGGCGGCAAGACCTGACAGCCGACCGTGAAAATGTAACGCGGCCATTCTCTCCGCCTGCGAGTTCCGGAGACCCGCCTGCTCGCTCTGGCCCCTCCAGATAAGTGGCAAAATGCTTCTTTACTGCGGCCACTGCAGAAGCGTGCTCTGACTCCGAGTTTTAGACGCAACCGGCGGCAAGAGAACTTAGAATTAGCGGCACGAGAGAAAAAGAATCCGCTGCCCGAGAAAATAACAGGTTCCTGTTGCAAGAATATCATTACTTAGTCATCTTTCTACAACGATCTGGAGTTTCAGTTGTTCTCCTTTCAAGAGAATAGTGTTATAAAGCCAACTGGAATAACAGTACCTGATGACAATTCGCAATGAAACAAAGCTTCTATTACATATCAATAGATACTTGACACAGATAAAAGAAATATAGATAACGATTTTAAATATTGAAAACAAAACAGAACTTAACGAATTCGTAATTTCCCACACACCTGTAACCTTGCGGCTAAAAAAAATAAAAAAAAACGGTCTCCCAACTAAATTACAGATTGACAAGGAAGCAGCTACAGGCTTCGAAAGCTCTCGAACTTTTGTGATGTATTTTTAAATTTTTATTGCATGGTTTTAAATCAACTTGTGTAGCTGTCATTTCTTTTATTCATGCTCATTAACTTTAGACACAAGTTAAAATATTTTAACTATTTCAACCAACTAAGTTAGTGCGTATAGAATGGGTTCGATTCGTATCTTTTCTCGTGTGTGTTCGCTGCTTATTAACGTTACAATCTAGCCTGTCTCCAGACAACGACTTATTCGGCAAAATAATCTACACCGCCCTTATTAAGCAAACGACTAAATGCCTGGAAGTTGGTACCAACAATTGATTTTAGGACAACTACTTTTGAAAGCTTAAAACAATGCTGATTCAGTGATAGCTACGCTGTTTTCTGTTTTTAGAAAACTAAATGTTTGTTCTGCTGTTGAAAAGGAGACTGAAAAGAAAACATTGGTGATGGTCTTCTTCATTCAAAAATCTGTTAGAAATGTATAGGCTATAAGAAGGAGGAGGTAAATAACCCTAGAAGAAAAATAACTTATCCCAGTTTCTGTTCTGGTATAGTTTCTGTCAAATTAATAATCTACTGGAGAGAAATTGATTCCCTGAGTAAGATTTCTTGTGTAAAATTCTGTGAGGTCGATATAAAGGTATAAATTTATTAAGTATCATATTACTAGCTCATAATATTTATCGGAAATATCTCTAGTATCCGTAATCTCTCGAAAAATTTATTATTCTTCATTTATATGTCAACTTTGATGAACTATGGGATTGGGTAAAGATTGCTGTTTTAGATTATCCGTAATTTGAAACGCGGTGCATTGAATATGGGGTGGAAGGGGTTAAGGTGTAATGAAATGGAAGGTGAGATAAGCACTATTGATCCTCAGCATGATTAGTATCAATTAAAATCTGCAGCTTTTGTGAATTGAAATTATTATTTCTCTGTTGAAATCCCGCTGAATGGCCACCTCCAAATCGAAATCAAACAATTTGCAAATGAAGTTAATGGTTTTACATAATTATTCATTGGGTCTGGAATCCCAGGTACACTTCAATCAAGAATAACCAAGCCTAATTGACCACAATGAAATACTGCAACACCCGTTTTAATATGCAAATCTCTTTGATCATTAACAACCTTTCATTAAATTATTTTTATTTCTCTAATTGAAATTCATTCGGCGATGAATTGTGATCGCTCAGGTCTCCATAAACTAACAGGTCATCCAAAAATTTTAAGTTTTTGAAAGAACTTTTAGAAAAAAACAAAAACAAAAAAAAAAAAAAAAAAAAAAAAAAAAAATGTTTACAACAATGGGACTCTTAGCAGCTATTTCTTGCTTATTATATTCATCAGCCAAAGGTGTTAACGAACAGCTCGGAGGGTGTGGAGGCATTGAACTCACTCTCGCTCCCGACAGTAGTATCCCCCCCCCAAAAAAAAAAAAAATAAAAAAAACCACACACACACACACAAAGAAAGAAAGAAGAAGTAGTCGATGTTGGCTAGGAGTCAAGGCATTTCATTACAGTAGAGTTTCTCAATCGTTGTGCCTTTGGCGTGCCACAACAAAATTCTGAGATTGCAATTGTACTCAACATTTAGCTTCACACCAGCTTTTTTATTTATTTATTACAGATAACTAAATACTTATTATTAAACTTTCATTTAAATGTACTTAATTTCTCCTTTGATTAAGTGTTTTTTCCTTTTATTGTCTTGAAGGTTACATATTGCTCTTTTTTTTTAACCCACGATGTTACAACTCTAACTTCGCATGTTTATCTTTGCTTGATTACATCCGAGATTTGATTTATTTTCTCGTGTAACTATAATTCATTGAAAGATTCAGGCATTGAATAAGTTTATTATTTCTGTTTTGAACCTTCTGATATTCATCATTCAACGACAATCTCTTTAAATAACATTCGCTTCTGTTGTACTATTACTAGGGCACTCCATTCTCATGAAGTTATTTCTCAACGCGAGATTTAATTTATTTATTTTTTCCTCTGTTTTTAGCCTTTTTTTTTTTTTTAACGTTTTAAACCTCTATAAATCTAGCAGTGAGTTGTACTTTGTATGTTTTCCTTTGAGTTAGATTTATTTTCACTCTCGCCCTATTAATATCAACTAAAGAAACACCATCTGACAAAAACCGCCTTCCCATTCTTTTCCCGCCCACCCTGCTGCAATATGTACGACTGCCAATGTAATTCTCTTAATGCACTCCGAATAAAAAGATCCCGCGTCGGCAAAAAAGAGCGCCGTAGCTTCCGACACCGGTCGGCCGCTCCGCCCTCCAGTCCGGCGGTGGGCGAACGGCAAGTGGCGGCGGGTCCATGTACCGTTCGTTGCAGGCAGTGGCACAACCGCTAATTGAATGAGTCTAATTTTGCGCGAGGGTGTGGTAAACATGCAGCGCAATTGGAATCGACAGGAGATCGATCTGAGGGCGACCTCCCCCAACCCCCTGTATACGTCGCCTCCCCCGTTCAAAACAAACGGGAGAAGGCAATGTAATTGGAGGCGAACATGGGCGAGAGACAATTCCCCGGAGAACGGAATGATACGAAATAAAGGATTCTCAAGAAAATCTAATTGTTTTCTGCACAATAAGCTTTGGTATTGTCCTAATAGTGGCTGGCGAAATGGAGCAAATTTCGAATACATACATGACATATTCTTCATAACGACCAACAACGTGAAATTAGCATGCGTCAATGGCATCGAAACTTAAAAACTGCCTACAAGTTACTGCGTCAGCGACAACATGATGGAATCGAAAGGAATTAGCAGCTTATTCTGTAAAACAGAATCCACTGTAGAATCCTAGTATTTCGATTAATCCAACAAAGGCTTTCGGGTAGATGGGGGATGTAAACTTAAAGGAAAGAAAATAAATTAGTTTTAGCTTTGGAATAAATAAAAATAATTTAATTACACGGAAAGAAACAAAGTTCAATAATAAAGCGCTTTTTCCAATTTCGGCTGACGGATTACCGAAAACCTAGACGAAATTCCAACAAGGTCTCCAAATTATATCATCAATAGGTGTATTTCACGCGCGGTGTGTTCTCTATACAGAACTGTTCTTAAATCAACCTTCCTGCAATTCAAATAAACTTTGAACTCTATTATCACGTTTCCACTACCTATAAATAAAATAAAATTTAAACTTTATAAAATACATTTAAAACGTACGGATTTAAAGGCAAAGCTACAGTATAAAGGGCGTTTCACATGGATCCGAAAATCGGATTGTCGTATCCACGAATCGAACGTATTCTCTTTCACGTGGCCACGAAACGTCGTCTATACGAACGATTTGAATGGTACATGTCGTATAGGCGACGTCGGAGAGAGTTTCGCAGCCAAGTGAAAGAGAATTCGTCCGATTCGTGGATCCGACCATCCGATTTTCGGATCTATGTGAAACGCCCTTTACTCTTTATGCGTCTATCGTCGATCAACTGCAATCGCAGGCCGTTCTTTCGTCCGTTCGTTGACAGTTTGAATGTAGTGACGTCATAACTGGCTGGTCGATTTCATTACAATTCTGTATGGTCATTCGTATTAAAACTGTAATTTACTTCTTCAATGACTTCCTTACAAAGTACTCTTAATTCTGCCAAAAACGAAATCAATTTATGAATATTGTTTTAGTGGCTTACTATTCGTCCAGGCAATAACAGGCTACGTTCACTAGTACGTTAAATATTTTTAAATATTTACAAAAATTATCCGAAATTTCAGAAAATTATGGTCCATCCAATCCGAAATTACATTCTATACAATGTGTAGATAAGAGTTACAGTCTCGTAGTACAGTACAAGCCCATAGCCCCTGGAAGTTCCATGACCAACGGAACCAAATTGAGATAGTTTGGTCAGCCCGACGCCAGTTCCCCATTTTACTGAGGGCTTGGTAAACCCTAGGGCCCGTTTAAAGGAGAAATACCAAGGGAAAAATCCCTGACCACCGTCGGGAATTGAACCCGGATCGTCCAGTCTGCAGTCCAGTAAGTTACCACTGGACTATGCTTGAACGAAATAGAAACGTATATATTTCGTTTTTTCTTATAATATTTTACAAATATTATATTTTACACTTTCATCAGAAAGTGAGAGATTGACGAAGAGACTAATTGAATGTCGGATAATCAGATTCCACAGCATTGCATTTGAGAGTACTGTCATATATTGCATTGCTATATAAGAAATCTCATTGCTCCTTCAAATAGGAATTTCATAGGATACCATGAAATCTGTTTACAGTAAAATTAAGTGAAGAGTGAAAAGAAATTTTTCATGAAACTTGAGGTGAAGGATTTGTTTTCACTTTATGTCTTTTCTTTACCCTCTTGTGAATTCCATCGCTACCCATCTTCCCCTAAAGAAAAAAAAAAGAAAGACCAAATGAAATACGATCGGAAATATTTTATTTGAGACGACCGTCACATTTCATCACTCCGGAAAAAGGCTCTTCGTCTCGCCGTCGGTCTTGGAGGCTAAAAGGCGTACTTACACCATCGCCGCTTAACATTGGCACCCTTTAGCATACGAACAATACAGGCGACGTCCATATGCACGGAGCTCTCTCTCGCTCTACTCGTCTTCTTTTTGCCGAGTACTTAAATGGTGATTCACAGCGCCACGTAGTGATAAATGGGCCCATATAAATTTATACTTCCACAACCAGCTCTTTTGCTCGTTCTTTTGTTTCGTGATGTTTACGAGGATATTTTGTTGCTTGAAAAGAAAGATGGGGAACTGCAAGGGGCAAGTCCCAGAAGCAGACTGTGTCTTAAAAGAGAGAAAAGAAAAAGAAAAAAATATCCTATTGAGCTTCACCCTAGGCGTTGCCTTGATTAGATTTATAAGCGTGGCTAGGAATAACTAACTATATTCTTGTTCTGGGAAAAGGAGCAGCAAAGACATAAACGAAGTTTCTTGAATGTCAGGCAGGGTCTACTCTTAACAGTCTATTAATAACTATTCATAAGATGAATAACAAAGATATAGTTGGTATGCCTTGGTATTTGAGTATCCGTACAGTAATGTCGTAAAGAAATAGAAAAAAAATACCAGATGTTTACTGACCAAAAAAGATATAGAATGGCTTATTTGGAACCACTGAAAACTGAGATGAAACAAGCAATTGGAAGATAATTGAAAAGCAGAGGAGAATGTAGTACAGGGAAGCCAACTCTAGTTTCAGATACTGTGGTGTCAAAATTAAATGTGAAGTGTTTGGACGGTTTTTTGCCCGCGGTTCCTTCAATGTGGTCTGATATGTACAAAATGAATAGTTTACTTCCTTAAAACAACCTAAATCTTCTATAGTTTCAGCTTTGTATGACGAATATTTAGAGTTATCTTGATTATAAATGGAAGGATGATTTTTTTTTTTTAATTCTAATCCAGTCTCTCTGTTGCATTGGAGGATCGTTTCATTGGAGGATCAAACTCATAATATCCTGTGCTAGCGACCAATCGTGCATTAAAAAAAAACTAATTTCGAATTAAATTCGAATGTTTGACATCTTTCAAGCTATAAATATATGATTTCTTCAACTGACGTTGAGAACAAGTATCATAACAATGTACTTGAATGCTATCCCTACATGGAGATAATGAACGACCTTTAGATAAGATCGTTCCAGATGCCCTGAGGGTACGCAACGATTTTGAGATGAGCCGCAGTAAAGATTCTTTCAATGTATCTTCGTCCATTACATTGTCATCATTTTCAATGTATTGAGGACGAAATTCACTCACTTAAGCTTTATTTAATTATTTTTCACTTTTTTTCGGTCGAAAGTTTTCTCCGATTCATTTCAAATATTACTTGTGATAATTAATGATGCATAATTTGCCTCTGGGATGACTCAATACTCTGGAACAGTGGATCTTAACATAGGGTACTCTTTCTGAGGTTTGGGAACAAAACGATTTTATTCAGAAGAAAAACCAACAAATTAAATTAAGCTGAAAGAAAAATTATTTTTATTTAATAGTATTTATTAATTTTATATATTAATTTATTAATAACAGTATTTATTTTGTTAAAGTTATGATTTGCTACTGTTATACATAATAGGATATCATTGTAATTATCATTTTTCACGTATTTTAAATTATCCATCCATAGTATTCTGTCCGGAGACAGATCCAATTCTATGGAATTCGCATGGAATTCCCAGAAATGCCTGGGGAAAGATACTGGGGTGGTTTCCTGTTGCCCATCCCAGGACGCCATTACGGAATGACCTCAGACCGAAGAGAAAGCGAAGAAGAGACGAACAACACAGGAAAGGAAATTGACCAGCCAAGCCACTGCCGGGATTCGAACCCAGGTACTGGCGCACTGGCCACAACGGCAGACCGCCGTCTAGACCGCACGGCCACGCCAGCACGGCTTTTGAATTATGTAGTAGAAAATATAATTTTACTTTAAAAGACTTAACGTGTGTAAAAAATTAATTTTATTCCATAATGAAACACACAAATAATAATATTTAAAAAAATATTTATAACCTTAACAAACATATTTATTTACTTAATAATGACATAGAGCCTTTCGGGTCCCTAGCAAACACCAAGATGTTGAAAAGGGGTTTCCTGCATAGGACTCCATGTCATTATTAAGTATATTTATAAATATTTTTTTAAATATTATCATTTATGTGTTTCATTATTTAAATTAAGATAAAATATAATTAAAATAAATAAACAAGGCTATTTTTAACTACCTTGACAATCATTCAACTGAACCAGTGGTTCTCAACATTCCATTCATACGATTCTTAAAATAAATTATCGCACCATTACCGAAACATTGGGTCATTTAAACTTCAATATACTAAACCTATCATTAAATTCTCATCTTCCTATGGTAATTAGTGAGTTGTAGTGATTGGGAAAGCCCCGTGGCAACCAAATCTATTACTGATCACCGAATGGTTTCTTCCCCTACTTCTTCGAAGATCGAACACTTTCCGAAAAGAGATCTCCTGGGCCACCAGGGGGATTGGACCAAAGTCTTCCCTGCAACTTGCTTTATGAAGTAGCCAGCGCCCAGCAGAGCGGCAGCCAATTCCACCCACAGTGCGGGCATTCTGTATCTTGTAATACGTGACTTGGGACCAGAAACAACCACCTCAGGACGTACATATAATTTCCGAAACAGTTCCTGCACAAGCTTACGCCCTTACTTCAGCTTCCCGCGAGGATAAACAAAGTTTTGAAATTGAAACTTAGGAACCATGGAGCGCCTCCTAAGTAAGCTTTTATGGGCTGAAATCTACGAAGAAGCGGTGCTTTTGTAATACCTTCAACAAAGTACATTATTTGAGATTCTCTCCTGACCTATAAACCTCCCCTTCTGGCAACTGAAAAATTGAATTTTATATTAGGACAAAAGATAACAGGGAGAAATGAGAAAACCACTTTTGTGAGGCTCCCATCGAATACAAGCGAAATTAAGTAATTTAGTAGCGACCAAAGCAGAAGATATCACAGCTACGAAATGCAAGTGCTTCACACATTCTCAAATTACGTTATTAGATTCATATGTTAAAGAGTGAAAAGTTTACAAACGAAGGATAGTTCGAGAACAAATAAAGTTAGTTACTGAAGAACTTAAATCTACTTTCCGTGTTGTGTTTTTTTTTCTTATTATTATTATTATTCTTTGTTTTATTCCTGGAATTCAATATTATTGTAATAAGCGTATAATAACTTCAATTTGTTTCCAACAATCGCCAAATACATACTTAGACAAGATTAAAATCGAAATCCAATTAATTTTAATCATATCAAAGCGATCGCAGATGATTGCGCATTACTAACCGGATTAATTCGCATTGTTACACATTGTTGAAAATTCATTCTACCACTTTG
>JAFIDM010000004.1:45239261-45259258 GCA_023159025.1 Thereuonema tuberculata
GCTTTCAAATACATGATAGTAAATTAGGTTTATACCCATTTCTTTCTGTCTGGGTCGTGACCTTTGACACCTGGCATCTTCTATTGTGCGAAAGAAAAGGAAGAGTGAGAGGAAATAGAAAACACTCGACAACACCGACCAGACATAATTTTTCAAAATAAATTTCAATTGAGACAGAAATGAATTCTATTGTGTTAACAGAATATTAAAAAAAAAAAAAAAAAAGAGCAGCAACAATGAACACACATGGTTTCTTCTTAGAGCGTCTTTGTTGTAATAAATGAAGAGTTTTGTTAATAGTTGGTTACAAACTTTTTAAAAAGTGAAAAATTTAATATATACCCGTTTTAAGTTTATAAAGATTCTTTTGTTGAATCAGAATTACATAATAACTATTATATAATTGCAAATTTCTTAAAAAATCGCAAAGTATCTCATAAAATGAGAATTGACAGCGTAGGAGGCAGATGATCCTGCAATCATCAATGTAACAGGTGAACAGGATGATAATAATAATATTAATTCACACAGACAAAATCATACACCTTGTTGATAAGGTCAACAAACAGACTTATCGCATTGATATTTGCAGTGCCTATCAGCAATAATATGCAGAAAACTTCCGCAGACAAGATCAATACACGAGCTCCAGAAGCAGTGGAGGCAGGACCGAATACGTGTTGTACCCATCGTTCTGTCCGCCACTGGTCTCGTGCCTCACACTCTGCATCACAACCTCAGCTCAAAAACACTTAACTGGAGAAACACGTATAGGAACTTATATATAACAATAATAATAACAGAAATTAAAATGAGTAGGGATTTACATTTCTAAACTTTATCGTAGTTATTGAATTTTTCCCAATATGTGTAGTGTCCCAATCTGATGCTGCTCACCTTAACCTCCGAGGAAAAAAAAAAACCCGATATCCTTTACTATGGGTGAACCATAGACCTGTATCTTAACTATCGGCCCCATTCTTTTGTCAGAATTTAAAATGTATGTCACTTAAAAGAAGATGGTCTCACATATTGCTCCGCAAGCACAGTCATTATAGTCCAAGTTTCTTTTCAACAAATGTCACATTTTCATCTTTCGTTGTGTTTGCTAATTTTCCTTTGAGGTTTTTTTAAGTTAAACATAAATTTCATAAAAAAAAAATCATAATTACTTTCCCAATAGTGACTTTCCAATTATTATTGACAAAAGAAACTCACATCTTGACTGCATACAAAACTTAACAAATCAAGCAAATGTTTCAAAAATCAAAATTCCCTGTTCGTCTCGAAACGATAATTATGAAGCAAGAAATATATTTTTAAAATGCAAAATATGTTTTTTTTTAGGAACTAATTCTTCCCAACAATAATAGTTATAAATAGTAATGCAAAAAGCTTTTGAGGGGACGATCAAACTTCAACTGATTTGCGCTACTATCCGAATCGATCATAATTCAGAAATCCTATTACCTGAGACTCACTGGTATATACAATTTCTCTTGAATTTATTACGAAGTTAATATGCCAAGATAACGTTAGAAGATAAAATTGGATTCTGAATCAATGACAGATAAATTTTGTTCAGTTTTTCAGAGAAATGTGTAAAATTTTAATATATTTTCTTTTATTCTTTGCATTGTAAGAATAAAAGACAACAAAAGAACATAATCGGTTCAAAGATGAAGCCTTGAGGGATGCCAAGAAATACGATCTTAGTTAGATGGAGAGATTTGAAGTAAAAGGTCAGTCTGAACTATTGCCAAGCAAAATATTTATAGCTAAAGCAACAAGAAACCTGTTAAATCTTTTAAATGGACGGATTCATTTAAATTTAAATTACAAAATCACTCTTAACTAATTTCATTGTACACAACGAAAGTCACGGGATATTAATTTCAATTAAAACTATGCATTCTAATTTTTAATGTGACATTAAAATTAAGATCAGACAAAAATAGAGTCATTAAATAAATACTGTATTTCAATACTTCAAAGATACGTTTCGTTTAAATAAATCAATATGTACAATAAATTATTTCGCGCAGATACAGTATATTGTAATTCGTAATTAATGAGGAACTAACTTTTTAAAATCGTTGTGAAAAATTATAATTCATTATATCTTAATTATTTTCCCAAAAATAAATATACTCTAATCGGAAATACAATCTGACCAAATCTGGAAAGATAATCTAACAATACAGATCCGAATATGAAAATCGGTAGATTTTAGCTGAAGAATTTAAAAAAAAAAAAAAAAAAAAATTGATGGTCTTTGAAAATAGCTTTAAAAAAATAATTTCAAATTTATTTAACAGAAGTTCGAAGTATTATAAAAAAAAAATAATAATATTCAATCCATTGCAGAGTTTAATAACTACAGATTTAATTGGCAACAATGTGAGTGCTTTGTGCTCTATTGTTGCTGATAAGCTTCCTTGTAAGATCAGGACTGAAATTTAAATTTAATTTATTTATTGAGTAAGCACGTGATGTCTTATTATCCTTCTTGTCTGAATGCGTATCACGCTAAAATGTCTAAACTGATTTCCTTAAAATTTTAGTTTGTTCCTTATTTCTGGTCTAAGCATAAAACACAGAGCTCGATTATTGTGGTTTTCAATCTCGCTCCCATTCCTCAAAATTGACAGTCCTCCCACGCTGCATCCACTAGGCAATCATTCCAAGAGTGTTTTCTTACTTTAGGTTTTGGAGGAGTCATTAACATACTGTTGTGGTATTATGAAGATCCAAGTTTTATCTGGAACTTCTCGTCATGCAAGAAAACAAAAAAAACTGTCAAACAAAAATATGTAAAATTCATTAATTTGATGTTTTAAAAATTTGCTACCGCTGGCTTCAATTTAAAGGAATTTTAGTAGATTTGCATACAAAGTTAGTACAAGATCTACGAAGTTGTAATAAGATCAAACTATCACAAGCGACATCCAATGTTTCTGCGTTTTGTTTAGATCTTAGAGAGATCTTTTACTGTCGTGATTGACATCAAAGACTTCCTCGGAAGAACCTTTGGGGACTTCATTAAATGACTAATCCCAGCTCAAAAACCTAATTAAGTTGCGGGAAAACTAACCCGATAACACAAGTAGAGACAGCAACGTACAAATCGAACGAGTTCATGAAAACGAAAATGGAAAGAAGTTAAACGATCACACTGTAAAGAAGGAAATTAGGTACTTTTCGAATAGCAGGGATTTCCTAATTAAAAATAAAAAATAAATTTATGTTATTATTCGTTATCAGATTAGTTACTAAAATAATTTTAAGTATGTAATATTCCTAAGAAACATTCGCTGTAAAAGTTTCGAATTTATTTACGCTTTCAAAAGAAATTATAACACAAAAACAATTAAGTAATACTTATGTAACAAGAAGTTTCAAATTAAACATAGAACTAGCTTAACAATACATAGGCACAAAATACTACGTACTTGCTGTTTGTTACATTTATTACGAAGCCTTTTGCATTTTTTCATATGGAGTAAATATCCTGTGATAAGTTTCCGTCGTGATGCGTTATGTCTAAGTAATTAATAGGGGCTAAGGGAATTTGGTTCTGTCACGGCTTTACCTTTTTCTGGTCAAAATTGTTTTTTTTTTTTTTTTTTTTGTGTGTGGTTCAAAATTTTAACGAAAGTAAAATAAGATCATTAATAATAATAAAATTTTACCAATTGGACATTAGAATAAATTCTCCAATAAGCAAGAAGTTCTTCGAAGAATGTTTCCTTAGAATGTTGTCCATAAAGAAAAGAAAAAATACTAAGTAGAGAAAAATCAGTTGTGTTTGTGCCTGTGTGTTTTTGTCTTCTTCCCTAAGAACTTTTGAACCTGTGGATGAAACTTCTTGAAAGAAATTTACTATATATATATATATATATATATATATATATATATCAAGGGTTAGAATATTCTAACGTTTACATTTATCTTTTTTTCCTCGTATGGTTCCTTGTATAGAAATTATCGCAAGAAAGCAACAAATATTCCCTAGAAAAGCATTGGAATCTAAATATTGGATATTAAGCCTTTTAACTAAGCCATTAATTTGCATGTACTTTGAGGTGATGTAAATTTATCGAAATTAAACATAAATAAATATATTTTTTTTCAGTACTTGGAAAATTTCTGCAGTTTTAATTCAGTAGACATTATAGTAAATGTGTAAAACTATATGAATTTAAAAATATATATATTATTAAGAAATAACATTTTAATTAAAGTAGACTACACTTTAGAATTACACTTTTTATTTTTCACAGAATACAGTTATTTTAGCTTTTCGTGTCCTTGTATTTTTCAACTCCATTAATCGTCTATGGTATGCTGATTTGCTCAATACTTCATGGATGAAAATACAGCTGAGTGACAGGCTGAAAAAAAAAAAAGTCTGCCTTGCAACGCCCAGGGCAACACTGGAGCTGTGAAAATATGCACAAGACAAAGCGCAGGCAAATTGCATCGACAGATCAGCTATAAATACTTTAATCTGGCCATTTCTAAACCAACGGTGGCAGGCAACCAACGCTCGTAAAGTTTTAACCGTTGTCGTGTCGTCGATGATAATCGACCCCTTTCGTTACCGGTAAATAATGATTTCCTCTCGGGCTTCGAGAACAAATTGCATTGAGGCGCGCGCGCGCCAGAGAAGAGAGAGAGCACGGCCTCGTATTATCGGCCACTAAAGTAGGAAGGCCGAAGCAGTCTGACCGATTTCGCACACTTATAAGGACTCGCTCTCCATCGCACAAACAGGTCTCATTAAGAGAAAACCTTTTAAAGAGAGAACCCTTAAGTCTTATCTGCACAGAAATACATTGTCTGCCACCGAAATAAATTACGGGAAGTTAATGCAGAGTCGGAAATGAAGGTCTCATCAAAGATACGGAATTCCAGCGAAACGCGTAATTAATAAACTGAACACGGGCGATTAATAACACGACATGACACGTCATGAACTTATCTATAAAAATATCTGTTTCGGCATTTAACAATAGTGTACAATATTTAATGCTGATACAACTCAGTCATAATACACTCTTATTCGTTAGTGTACTTGGTAGATCGATTCCTTGTCTTCTACTCCACAGATGCTGTTTCTGAGGACCTGTCAAACAAAGAGAAGAGGCGGATGTTCATCGTTTCTGATATACTTTAACAAGGCGCTATAGTACATTGCTAGACATAAAGACCCCTTTTTTATTTGTTTTTTATGGAATATTCATATTTACTTTAGACTGAATTATATGCAAATAACAAGCTGGACTAACTAACTACTCTTTGGCATCATCAGTCTTCTTCACTGATGGGTAGGAAAAAATTTGTTCTAGAAAGATGATTAAAAACATTTTCTCACTATAAAACTTTTGATTTTATTGCTTATTCATTTCTAAAATCAGTGGAATTTGCTAAACTTTTTAAATTATTCAACATTGATATATAGTTAAACTGGATTTTACGGATTTCGGTTTTAATAGACTAGCTCAGGGCATTTCAGTATTGATAAAGAGAAAATATTATAAAGTACATAAATTTGTCATTATTAAAGTTTATGTTCGTGTGTAAACAAATATTTAAGTGTATAGTTAGTTCTTCATCTGCTTTGAAATGAGTAAATAATATACAAGTATCATTTGCACAGAAAATAAGAAAATTTGACAACTTTTACAATATTGAAAAATATAGTAAAATTGTTAATACATGTAAATATATACATTACTTATATATACATTTTTTTAACGTCTCTATTTTTACTTTTACGGACATCTGTCTTTCATTCCCGTTCAAGATCCGTTCAATCGAGGTTTACTGAACTTAAATTTTAAATAGTAACGTATAACTTTAAAATGAATATAAAAATAAAGGTACAAAATTTTAAGAGCTATCTTGCCTTTAAATAACATGGAAGAAACATAATTTTACAGAAAAGTCCATATCTTTCAGCTGATTTATCAGTCGGTTTCTGTCTCATCTAAATGTAATCGTTAACCTTTAATTTTCAAAGAATTTTTTTTTTGTTCCAAAATAAATGATTTTTGTCAAAATTCGATTGTAGCGCTGACGCTAGGCTGTGGGAAAAACTTGAACTAAACTTTGTAAATATTGTAACAAAGTAACTTTCCATTTTTCTATTAGATCACCGTAATAATGAGCAGTAATACATAAAATTAATTATTATAGTTATCTCAAAGCAAGAAAACATATATTGTTAGATACCTAACAATGGTCTGCAGAAATTGAAAATAGATTGTTAATATTGCAGGCTGCAATGCATAAAATATAAATTAGCATATAGAAACACGCTTAATTACCGTTATTTCGTTGTATAAACCAATTCTGTATATATAAATTGGCTATCAGGAAGCCTAATCTTCAGCAAAGACTAGCGATTTAGTACTAAGCCGAGCTTATCCTTTAATCTCAGCCGATAAGATCGGTTTTGTTAATACTTGATTAACTTTGTTTAAGCTAATTTAATAGTGTTTCCTAATTCTTTGAGATAAAATCGCAATTTACACCAAACTAAGCTATCAGTGGATAGTTTCAATTCTCACTTTTTAGTTGCCATTGGATAAAAAAAAAAGTTAGAACAAAAAAATTTCAGAACACAATTTTAATTCAAAATTCTCCCTTCCGTTTATAATCAAAGTAATTTGGACGTTATTTATCTAACAAAATTGTAACTCAGTAGCAGATTTCTATAAAGGTATGTATTGATTTTTGGACTCATACGTAAAAGAAGCAGGTAAAAAAAAAAAAAAAAAGCAAAAACATGTTGCCGTCAAAGCGCAGAAATCAAAGTAACTTAGAAAGCTGAAATTTAAGAGAAATGTTCCTTCCTCTTGATTTTTGTAGAAATTAGGGTCACTGATAAAGAATGAGGAACAAAAACTACCAATACACAAATTATCTGAAGTGTTACTATCAAGATACATCAATAATAATTAAAAATAAAAAATAAAAGTGAAATTAAAACATATACTTAAAAAAGAAAAATGGTTATCTAAACATTATAACATATTTAGAAATTCAATCGTATCACTTAAATTTGTTTGCTACTATCTAGAATTTCTATTTCTTTTTTTATTATAACTTAATAAAAATGCACATTTCTTATGTGAAACATGTTCAGAGTAAGTAAAGTGTGTACACCATTACTTGAGACTTAGCCACATCTCTTCAAATGCAGAATCCATTTCACAGTAGGGATAAGGGTTGAAAAAGAAAAATTTTTGGAAAAAAAAAATTACGAAAAATTTTAAAAATACTTACTATTAAAGAAGAAAATATTTATAAAATAATTATGAATAACATTTATAATGTTAATAGGGAAAAAAATAATCAAAATAATGAAAAAATAACTAGATACAATTGGTTAAAAATCTTTCAAATCAATAAAACAAATAATAATTTTGGTCGAAGATTAGAAAACTATATAAAATATAAATTATTCAGTCAAATTAATTGGGAAAAATATAATTCTAAAACACTAAAAAGTATTAAAAAGGTTAAAATTTAACATAGTTATTATTTTATATAAGAAAATTAGATATATAAGTCGTATTTCGTATCATCAATTCCTCTGTTATAAACAAGAAACGATTTGCACTGAAAATAGAAAAAAACATCTACCCCTCAAATGGATTTACAGAACCGTCCCGTACCACGTGACGTAGGCGTGGCCAAGTCTCATCTGCTGGTGGACACACTTTACATTCTCATGGTTTATAAGTAGGGTTCTATCGTTTTTTTTGTTTTACGACAGTTAAATTACATTTTTCTTTTCTTTTGGAAATTAAATTTTTCTTTTCTTCCGTATCTTTCTTGTGCGAGCGCTCGAACGTTGGCACGTCAACTGTTTAAAGCAGTCATTCTTTTGAAGTACAAATGAAAAGAACGAAATAATTAATTAGGATAAGATAATTTCGCATTCAATCATCCTTTTTCGTGGAATTAATTGAGTAACTGAGGATGGTAAGAAGTGATAATTAATCATTAGAAGATTTTAGAAAAACAATCCCAAGCAAAAAAAAAAAAAGAGGATCTTAATGAGAACATTAATAATGTATTCGCAATCTCTCCGGACTCATAAATATAAATTAATTACTTAATTTGCTAATTTTTAAAATTTTGTAGAATTCTTCTGTAAAATCTGTTTAAAAAAAAAAAAAAAGCTGAATTCTGAGATCATTTCAAGTTTCTACAATTCTAAAGGAATATTTTTACTTTTATTTTAGCCTATTTTTCCGAAGGATAGTGAGCCTGTGAGTGTAAACGATTGTGTGCTTATTATCTAACACTTTTCAATCAGTTAATGGATCTTCATAAAACTTGGCACGCATATTTTCGGAATAGAGACGATCGACCCTATGTGTTGAAGTTTTCCTTGTACGTTTCTGCAGAGAAATTTGCGCGCCTAAGGTGACAAAATGGGATAATAAGTAAAAACAGAAGTAGATATATTGTTTTGTATTCTCTTCAATTCAAATGTCGTGTTTTCCTATGTTGCAATGTAACACTTAGGAAGACGTAAATAGTAGAGAACCCGCAAATTTGCAGCTTTTTCTCTACATTATGTTTTCATTTATCTTAGCAAATGAAAGAAGAGAGGTTACAGAAGAAATATTATAGGAATACATTAGAATGGAAAAAGTGATTTTCCAACAAAGATCTCTCCGCAATAAAATATATGTGTCACCAGTTCAATTTTAAAACTGATTCCGATAATTTTTCGTAAACAAAAATATTATAAATCTATGTCTATCTGTTTTTATTTTGCAATATAAAGGTAGTTGATAGATGCTTAAAATTTATTTAAAATTTATTTATTTATTATATATAAACTTCTTGAAGCGCAACACGCTTCATGTTTTTGTAATGCAAAAATTGATATAAAAACAATGTTTTATTAATTACCAAAGTTAGTATAACGGAATTTTAATAACTGTATCAGAAAACTGGTTTTATAAAATTTATTACTCTATTTCTTTATTTATGTGTACGTTCAAATACATTATACATGTTTTTTAATGTGGTTGTAAAATCTGTGACATCTTTTAACAATGTACATTAATGTAAAAGGCATATTATTGGAAAAGGAAAAAATAAAACCAAATTAGGACTTCTTTTAAGATATCTTATTGCGTCATCTGAATCGTTTAATACCAAATCAGTCATCTCTCTAATCCCTCAGTTCTTTCGAAGAATATCCCTGATTGGTCGAATTTGTACCAATCAGTGCTGAGATTTGTCATAAATGCTATTGCAAAACACCAGGGAAATAGTAGGAAAAAAAGGATCTGGAACAACGGTAGGCTGGTCTCTTTGTCCATTCCTGAAAACAAGGTCTCTCGTGGTTTGCACATTTTGCACGTGCGTCCAAAATGCAGGTGGCTTCAGTTACAATAATGACTTTGTCTTTGTAACTGCTGTCAACAGGTACGGTTCAACAAGCTTACCACCTGTTCTCAAAAGAATCCATTCGTGTTGAAACGGATGGAAAAATACAATGATACAGGTCGTAGGGTGGGGTTAACCGATTTACCCACCCACTTCTCTAAATGCCTGGGATGGGTTAAAACAGAAAGGAGAAAGATTATAATTTGGAAAATAATGTTGTTAAAAAATTCTCTAAAAAAAAAAAAAAAAAAATTCCCAATACGACTTAATTTTTGATTTTATCAAAATTAAACTTCAACTAATTTTGTGATCTATCCATACTTAAAAATATATATATAGATATGTAGAAATGAATATATGTTTTTAATAGTATTATTATTAGTATTAGTATTAGTTTTTAATATTATTAAATTATGGACTAGAATGTTGGATTTACATTAATAAACAGCAAATGGAAAGTATTAATAAGCTAACCATGAAAATATTTAATAATATTTACACTAATTTTAAACAAAAACCAAAAAAGGAACAATTAAGAAAAAGAAAAAAATATAGAATATTAAAAATAAATGAAAAATTTGTATAGAAAATTTTGATCAAGAATTACTATGATGTAAGTAGAGAAAGGAATTCTCAACAATTGGAATTAAAAACTAGATATAATTGGTATAACATTTTTAAAATTGAAAATATTAAAAATAACTTTGGATATAGATTAATAAATTGGGTGAAGTACAAAATTTTTTGTCAACTAAATACTAATCTAAATGATACTTTAACATTTAAACAAATAAAACAGCAACTAATGTCGGATGTTGTGGATGGGAAAATTATTTATTAAGAACTAAGTATATTTTACATTTAAATTAATTAACTATTTGTTATATTAATAACTATTAATTTTAATTTTAAGATGAATAGATTAAACTTCTCGGTCCTATATCACAGGTATGCAGATTTATAAGCATACCTAATGGGACTGATAAACATTAAAATAAAAAAAAAATAAAAAAGTGCTTATTAGTAACTTGGAGAAGCTGTAAACTGCTACTTTAACACATTAAAATGGATATAGAGGAAGAGATATAGAATATATAGTATTTACATTAAGTTTAATTGTTAATAATAATTTTTGAAAATTATTTACATTAACATATTCAATCCAATTTTGTAAATATTTTCCTGCATGTTTGTTTATTCTAAATATTAAAGAAAGCAAACTTGTAATTTACTCTTTAACTCAATAAAACATCAAAACCAAATAAATAAAAAACAAATAACGGAAATTCTCCTAGACATTATTTACTTTTATAATATTAATGTAATCATGAACATCATTTTTGCTAGAAAAGAATGAAAATCGATAATTATATTCTTACTAAATAGTACACTTATTGATTCAAAATTTGATTTTTTTTAATGCAAGAGTGCTAAAATATTTAGTTACTAAATAGTGAGTATGGGACGACTTTTTTTACTAATAAATTATTAGTCTTTATATAAAGAAATAGAGAAGTACATAGAAAAATAAGTAATATGAACTAATAACAGTAATAATGTAATAATAAAATTGAAAAAATTGAATTTGAATTTAGAAATAAAAACCAGAAAACCTCTTAATTTTATGCAAATAAAAATTGTATTTTTCTAAGAATTTACTACGAAGGAAATGGTTGTGGGTAAATGTTTTCCTTTAATACTTTTTAAAGTATAGCAGTTCACTTATATAATCAAGCACGCCAAGTCCTGCCATTCCATTAAAACACTTCCTTCTTTGTCAGTTTGTACATGCATCATGCTAAAATGGCTGGATAGATTTCCATAAAATTCGGTACGTTGTTAATCTCTGATCAAATAGAGGTACACAGTACCGGATCTAGGAATTTTATAAAGGGAGGGGCAAGTCAGCCCCGTGCCACCTCTGTAGCTGTGTTTCACTATTAAATTATAAAAAAGAATCAATTTTCAATCCCATTTGCCCCCCCCCCCCGCCCTGCCCCCCCGGGCAAATGCCCCCCCCCCCATAAATTCGGCACTGGAGGTACATAAATGTTTTTGGTTTCTTTTTTTTTTTTTTTTAATGTTTTTCAGTCCCATTAGGTGTGCTTAGTAACTGCATACCTGTGATATATGACCGAGAGTTTAATATATTTGTTAATAAGTTAATTCAATTAATAATCATTCTTTAATGTAATTAACCCATCCACCACATCAGAGATTAATTTCTGTTTTATTTCTTTAAATGTTATGTTATCTTTTTGAATTATATTTACTTGACTAAAAATTTTATACTTTACATAATTATTTAATCTCTATCCGAAGTTATTTCTGATTTTATCAATTTTAAAAATTTTGTTCCAATTATATCTTGTTTTTAACTCTTCATCTAGGGAATTTCTTTCTCTTTTTACCTCAAAGTAATTCTTTATTAATATTTTACATATGAATTTTTCGTTTATTTTTAATATTCCGTATTTTTTTCTTATTCTTTGTTTTTCTTTTTTTGATTTATATTTAAAATTTGAATAGACATTATTGAATATTTTCATCGTTAATCTATTGATATTTTCCATTTGTTGTTTATTGATGTTGATCCAGCACTCCAAGCCGTAGTTCAACAGTGAATCTACTAATGACTTATATATTATTAGTTTTTGTTTAAAAGGAAATATTTTTTTAATATGATAAAAAAGATATGAGTAAGAACCCAATTTTCCCTCAAAGACTCCGAAATCTACGCTAAAACAACTTGACTGACTTCTTTAATTAGTGATACTGATGCGTGGTTCACAAGGGATTAAGGGATTATCTAGCATCGTGGGATTAAGATTGTTCCTGGAATGGAAGTCTCACCTGATTGTTCCTCAGCACCGATGGACCGAAGTGAGATTGGTTTTGGGGCTCTGGGAATCCAAAACTCTTCTATATATACCTATGTTTGCGGTAAATAGAGTTAGTCAGTAAAGCCAGTAGTTATCTGTTAACCTGTCTCTGTAAACAATGCAACAATACGATACGAAATTACGGTCAAACTTAAATGATGAGTACGCCATTTTTGATCTCCATTCTTCAGTCCCAGTCATCAAAATTGAACTCCCTGCATGGCTGCAAATTCAGTTCTTACTACGCGATGGCTAGCTAAGCGTATAGCTACTTTTTAAATGTTTAAAAGTCATTGCAATGTTAAAAGTAAAAATAAAATAAAATTAAGATAAAAATCATTTGTAATGTAACGCCAAAATGCAAATCTGTATTGTAGATAATGGAAATCTTACTTTTCACGCATGTGGTATTTGTCATTTTTTTTTTTTTTCGTTTTTTTTTTTTATCTTTGTCTTTTTCTCTTAACATTCACGTATTTTCTGAAAGTTTCCCATAAATAACTGAATCTCTTTGCTTTCTGGATTCGGGGAGTGTAGCGTTGCTCATTGAGAAAGCAGTGTATAGAAGAGGTGTATAAAAAGGGGTGGGGGTCTGCAAATGGAATCACCGTCCCGAGTTCGTCTTTCAGCGCGCGCTGTCATCGGCCAGGATTTGTGACGCAGCTTACCATGGCTCAGTGGCGCAAATGATGCTCTTAGACCTCCAATAAAAATCCCATTTGCAGTTGGACGGATCTCCATTGCATGTAGACCTTAATGCAGGAGTCATGGCGCCTTCATCCGGCGACGAACCGCCGACCACCCGCCCTTGGCTTAGCACAAAAGCCAATCAATTCCGCATAGGGAACTCAAAATGAATGATACGATTTACACAACACAGCGATTTTTTTTTCCCCTTAGATTTTATTATTATTATTATTACTCGATGCCGGCTTTGCATCGAAGACTAATGGAATGTATTTACTTCGCTCAGCCGTGCAATTGAATTAGAATGTTATTAGTGAAGATAAAAGCATCGAAAATGCTAACACAGCAATTCCAGAAGTACAGATGTTTTAAAGGCAATAATTGAATACGGAGAGAAAATGTATATGGAGAGAACGGAAAACAATGCGTACTACACGTCATTTATATTACAATGTAGCTTTCATTAAAGAACAATTGAATATATATCAATTTAGCGATTGTATTCATATTGCCAAATAACGGCAGGGAGATGGCCGGTACCATAGTACCGGGGGTCAGGCAATCTAGGGGCCTAGACAGATTAAAGAGTTGTTTTTTTTTTTTGTTTAATAGTTAGAAAAGGCTGAAAGATAAAAAAGAACAAATAATCTTATAACTACCGAATTATTTCTTCTTCTTATTATTATTAATAATCAAGTATGCAGAAATCTACGAAACTATTCTACCATATTCACAATGATCGCCTATAAATAAATAAATAAAAATACTTAAGTAAAAGGTCGCACTTCAATTGTATCCCACAGACATGTGACAAAATTTTAGGACCCTTTCAATGAGGTTTTTCAACTAAACTGAAACTAAATTCCGTTTCATAAAAATTAACAGTAGGGGGTCAATCATTAAATCTGGTATCGACTGCATATTTAAGAGCCTGATTTTATGAATTAATGAATCAAGACATAAAAAAAGGGCGTCTGAAATTTAAAATTAAAAATATTACTTCTTTCGGTCTCCTAACGTTCGTTTTACAAAAGAATAAGACAATTTGCAATGCAATAAAACATTTGGAAAAAAAAAAAAAATAACAAAATTCTCAAATTACCTAAATCAATGAATTAATGAAAATAGAAGCAAAATATATTAAGCATACTCAAATACTACATTATTTCACACCACTAAAAAAGATTATTATTATTACCCTACTTCTTTTTATGTGTGTGTGCGTATGTGTGGTCTTCATTCCCATTTCTTTCATTTTTTGAAAAAAAAACTAATAGCAGAGCGTTACCTTTATAAAAATTATTTCGACACGTTGTATTTTCTGAGTTTATTAAGCCATTTTTCGTTTTAAACAGGAATATTATAAATATTGTAAAGCTATTACTAATTATCTGTCCAGAAAAGATATCTACAATGTTTTGAAAACATTCTCAGAGTTCATCAAGTAAACATGCAAATCAGATTTTAAGTGCTTCAAAATTTTCAGCCCACACAGGTATTTCTTTTATGCAAAAAAGTAAGTAAAATGAAAAAAAGTAATTTAATGAAATAGTTATTCAAGTTATTCACGATGATAAAAATACGTAGGATTGTAAAAAAATTCTTTCGCTTCGCCAATGAAAAAAAATAAACAATATCGTAATGAAAAACCTTGTTCATTATTTGGCTTCTTTTTAATATTTCCCAGATATTACATTTTAGGATTCCAAGATTAGAAAAAAGGCAAAAGAAATATTGGATAGGTAGGGGAGTGGTTTCGTGTTTTCTGGGAGGGAAGTCTTAGTAATATTGAGCCAGCGTTTGCAAAGTGTCCCTTTGGTATTAACCCTTCGTTTCATCCACGAGAAGACAACAAGTTCCCATTAATGCAGACAAATTGGAAAGACGCAGTGAAATTAAAAGGAGGTGACGCATGGGTGGAGGGTGAAACAGCAGATGAAAAAACACTGTCTCTGGCGCTGTGTAAACTGTTCGAATCCAAACACGAGATAGTGGAAGCGAGGGAAATGAGGTGGGCTTTCTTATTACTTTTGGATGGAGCTCCTCGGTCACTTGCCGCCGTTTCATTACGCTAGGTTCTGTAAGAGGCCGCGGGAGGGCGTTCCAAATGGGCAACCGGGTTCATTCGGACGGACCTGCAAACCGACATCGGTTCCAGCCCCCTCCCCCCCACCGACTCTTCCCAAATCCAAGACTCAGTTAATTCTGGTAGTGGGCTTTATTATCACTATAAAAGTGTCAACAGCATTTACCAGACATGTGCCAAGTGACAGTAATTAACACAACAAGAAAAACAAAACAGCAACGCAACCGAAATGGAATTTTTATTATTGACGGTATTAATAATAAAAAAAATACTGTTATTGAAAATTTTTGCACAAGAAAACGCAGAATAAAAACTGTTTAATTTATTCAAGGTATTCTTTAAATTATATTAATCTATTTTCTTTTCTTTAATTAATGAAACTCCATAACAAAAGCTAATTATTATCCCTCATCATCTACAGTTATTCATTAGTTATCAGACTAAATTCGACTTATAAAATAAAAGTAATCACAACAGAAAAGCTAGCTATTCTTTGCTAAGTTTTTGCTTAGTTTTGGGAATTTCTGCGAAGTTTACTAAATTAATCTATTTTTATGTAAATAAATTAATTTTAAGGAAAACCAGAAAAATAAATATGTTTGGAAAGTAACAAGCATGGCTTCAAATGATCCGTGTATAAATACATGTTAAGTAAATAAAATCCTTACTTTACACGGTGGTGCTGCGGTTTCATTAGTAAGAAGGTTCAATAAAAAAAAAAAAAAAAATGAGCACTTTCGAAGGTATAAAATTGTCCATCGAATGGTCTTCCCTGATATTCTCCTTCTGAAACTTTGGGGTTTCAAAACTTACTATGTATTCAGGGCTTAACTGGACGAAAACAAAAAAGAAAAAATATTAAATAGAATAGTAAAGAATATGCTTCAGTATTTTTTATTTTTGTAATTCACTGTTAAGTTAGAGAGGTTATCTATTTTCATTTCTCTAAATTCAACTTCAAATAAAACTAAAGATCTATTGAGTTCTTCAACTACATCCAAATTGTAGAATGTCATAAAGAAACACAAAATACTCAATCCTCGATGTTATAGTCAATTTGTTTTAAAAAATGCAAGTGACTTTCTTATTAATTTGTACTTAGTAATAAGTAACAATTTTTAATTTATAATGCCACCAGTGATGTTGTGCTCTGGTGTGTTGTATTCACATAATATTACAGGCAAAATTGTGATTATTTTTACCAAAATGTTTTATTTTTACCAGCAAAGAAATTTGACAGCTAATGTTTACTAACGCTTGGCTGCGGGTTGAAGGTGGCGGGTTCAATTCCCGGCCTCGGCGGAGGACGGGAATTTTTCCACGCTTCTTTCTCCTCCAAACGGGCCCTAGGGTCTACCCAACCCTCTATAGAATGGGTACCGGGTTTCTTTCCCGGGAGTTAAAGGCGGGCAAGCGACGGGCCGACCCCCCCGTCCTCAACTTTGTCCCGTAGGTTCTGAACACTGGAGCCTACCCTCCAGTAGCATTGCGCGGTCCTCTGGGCCTGATCGCAACTTTAACATTTACTAACACATTTAGGATTTTGTTTTGATAAAAATTATCTTCAGCTGCAATTATACCATGCTTATAATGAAATTTAAAAAAAATATTATCAATAATATTTCACATTCTTTTTATATGAAAAAAATTTTCATACATTCTGCAATTCTTAGAGAAGTTTTTTTTTTAGGTGGATGGGATGTAAAGGCACTTCCGGTGTAAACAAATTGACTCCGGAAGACCAGACTTTTGGTAAATAACCGCTTTCTTACGACGAAATAGCTTGTTATAAATAAGCACGTTAAATGTTTATTGTAATTTATGTGGCTTGCCATTAGCCTTATTATTCAATTTCCTCTGTGCTTGACGGATTCGCAGGCCAGGAATTGTAGCTTTTTCTTTTGTTTCGATTCTATTTTGTTGGGAACCCACTGGCGGGTGTATGGTTGGATTCCCTTACTTGGTTTCGCGATAGAGCTTTCGGCAGAGGGTTTGTGTGGCTGATGAGTCCATAAAGAGGACGAAACGTTTCACACTTCCACTATTGATAGCTCAGAGGCGAAATCTATCCTTGGTTTACCTTTGGTGCCTTCTTGGTTTATTGCTTATCGTTGAAGACGTTGTTCAATAAAATTATTGGTGACAATGAAAAATATGTCTTTTATTTTTACGTAAAAACCGAACTTTTTGAGCAACCCAACACAATCCACCACACAAACACTTTATTACAACACGATATTATTAAGTAAGGTACTTAACTGAAAGTGCCTTATTTAATAATGTCGTGTTGTACATTGCAAGAAGATTCAGTTCTAGGTGTCCGTCTACCCAGATCTTGGAGATAAGGATTCATCAGCGTATGAGTATCAACATAGCAGTATCTTTAAAACTAAGACCATGTACTAGAATAACCGTCGTATCTTAAAAACAGAAAGGATAGGAGTGTGTGATAAATCTTATTAAATTCGAGTCCAGAAAGATGTATTGCTGTCAAATTCCATCACGAAATAAGTTTGCCAACCTGATGTCAATTGACTGATTTATTCATACTTGAATCCAAAATGATTTAACAGTGTCTTTCATCTTCTTTTTTTTTAACCCAGAATGACGTATAATTAAGTGTCGGTAATAAAACCAAGGATAAAAAAAAAAAATCAATAAAAGTGACGTCACACCCAACTGACAGACATAACTTATGGCCAGCTGAAGTTATAATTTATGTGTGGCACATTTCAGCACTTCCTTACGGCTGACATTTACGCTGGAACGAATAATCAGAGCGTAGTTATCGTGGTTGTTGCTCTGTTTTTAACCCCTGCAGTGAACGTACATCATGCGAGAGATCGCTCATTAGCTATGCCACTATTATTAAATCATTTCTTATTTGAGTTATGAATCTTCGGGTGCTGCACGCGCCGGAGGAATCAAGTGTAATTTCAATATTGGAGTCGAGCTTCCAATTACGGTACTGATTTATTATGCTTCCCCATCGAAATGAGGCTTTCTTCATAGAGATGTCCGTCATGCGATGCACGATCAGTTTCCATTCACAGAAAAGTTATTACGGTATCATCCTATTGATTATCTGCTTCCATCCGTTTAATCCAGTTCCCCTAAATCGCAACAGGAAGAGCAAGTCAAACATTTGACGTGGTCAACGTGACGAGATAAGATTGCTGACTTATTGCAGATTATTCGCGAGCTTTAACAGTTTAGGGGTTTGACGTACATTGTGCGCTACACATGAACAGTTAGGCTCAAAGATTGGACGTGGCTTAGCGGAGTAGATAGTGCCTGGATGCTTGCGAGTTGATAGCTCAAGTTTTGACGTTGGTTTTTGAAAGCATTTGAGAAAGGATGGCTGGATCAATTTGACTTATTTCATTATGTATGCACACAACAGTCGCTTTAAAATTTTGATGTTTTGTTTATGACTCTGTAGAGAGGTTACACCTGATGTAATCTTTAACGTTACCCGTATCTGAAAAAAGACAGCCTGAAATTTTGAAATTTGTACTTTTCAGTTCGTTAAAGTTTTGACTTAAGCTACAGTAATTGAGAATTTTGCATCATCATCTTGAAGGACGAATTCCAAACTTACCCGTACTAGCATTGAATAACAACATTCATATTTTTTTAAATATGGAATCATTTCCGAATAAAATTAAAAAATAAAAACAGCTAAATGTTAAAGAAATGAATTTGCAGGAATGAAAGACAACATAATCTTTCGCAAGCTTTACATTTTGTTTTTTCTTCCACATGAATTTTAAATAAGTTTTGAAAACATATCCTTCGGGGTAGTGCAATAATACTATTTGGCGAACAGCAAATAAATAAGCCAATTCGTGTTCCGTTAGATTTTGAGGACCTGCTTAACCTTATTTTTCTGACACTGGAGTGGAAGAAGGGTGTGGGTGGGACGGAGGAAAAAAAAAAGATAGAGAAGAACCGACAATATTTACGATATATGAAAGGAGTAGGGGGTAAGAGGGATGAAGTAGGAATGAAAATCGATTTGGTAATATGACTCGCTTCCCAATCTCTTTGCGTTCCATCCAATTCCGAAGAGGAAAAAAAAAAAATTGTACCCAATCGGACCCTCCTCGTGTCAAGCAGTGGGCCCCATTTCCTGCTGCTCGTTGAGTGGCACGCGGGCCTTCCCCCACCTCACGTGCCTCTGGAACAAAGAGCTCATGTTACAGGGTACTTGTCATTTATCGCATCCCCAACCCTTCTATTGATTTGTACATTGTTGCCTTTGTGGGTTTTTTTCTTTCTAAACATAACCTTGAACATGAAGAGACCTGTACAAATCGAAGAATTCTCTCTTTCTCTTCATTCCTTCCTTCGCTCATTTTCTTCTCTTCTTTTTTTTTCTTTCCTCGTCTTCTGCCGAAAACGAAATTCCATTTCCTGTCTTGTCAGAAAGATGACTGCACAGCGCTGATCCACTTCACTCACTTCTCTCTTCTATTGGGACTCAATGTAACTTTTCTCAAGGTAAAAAAAAAACCCTTCAGAATACGAATTGCACTAATAGGATTTAGACCGGAATAAAGAGAAAAAAAAAATCTAAATATAAAAATATCCATAATGTTTATTTAACAACTTGATATAATTTCCAAGCTTAGAGATTTTAGTGTTATTATCAAGATTACCTAATTTAAATGAAGTTTTATAGATTTACTTACGAGGACCCTTCACCTTTCAATATATATATAATTGAATATAGAAATAGATACCAACAAAAATATATATACCCGTATATAGGGTGAATCAAAAATAGGGGGACAAACTGCGGTGCGAGTTCCCCATACAAAATGAAGTAAAGAAGGTCAGATAAACTAATGACCGGAAGTGCATGATTGCTGAGTTCTTCGAATGCAAAGAAACGAACCCATACTACAACGGAAACAATG
>JAFIDM010000004.1:45259658-45294283 GCA_023159025.1 Thereuonema tuberculata
TCGACTAGGAAACACTTGAAGAACTACAAAAACGCTAAGGACTTTTCGTATATAACTTAAAAGAAAATGTAAACCATTATTAATCCTAACTGCCTTAAAATAGAGCAGTAATGTTTTTAAGTTAAAATAAATGTTTTATTTTCTTCATCGGTTTGACTAAAGTACTAACGTTAGCATCCAAAACACACTATATTAAACCATTACTTTTCATTTTACATACATAAAGTAAGATTGGAAAAGATGCATGTTTTGGAAGAGACTATACGAACAGAATGCCCGTGTATCGGAAAACACTTAAATCATTAAAAAACACAAAGAAGCAAATACGAAGTAACATGTCTTGAACGTTTGCAACACCGCACAGACGTCTGCCGATTTTTAATTACATTACAAACTCAAAAACCTATTAAATCAGACCTTAATCCATTTTTATTCCGCGCATCCAAAATTAAATCCTCTGCTCACACATTTTCATTTATGTTTAGTCGTCTCTTAATCTAAGGGATTTTCTTTTAAATCAATTTTTTCCATTTCAAATATAAAAAAAGTTTACCCAGACCACATCCCTTGTACGTTGGCTGGTGGGAAATACACCTTGGCAAATTTCAATTAAAAACCAAGAACGGAGCCTCCAATACTTTCAACTCATCTAAATGTTAATTAGTGTTAGAATTCATCGCAATTTCCCGACAACACATCAGTGAATTACGAATTCGTTCGGTGCATTATGAACGAGTGGATTCAATTTATTTAGGGCCTTTTTTTTTTTTTTTTAAGGAAAAATCGGATTTATTAAATCGCAATGCTTAGAGACTCAATCAAACTCTGTACCACCGCCAGTTAATATTTAGGATTTTTGTGGGAACACCTGCAAATGAATTCAACTTAATTAATTTTAATGTTTTGAAAGGCTGGGAATAAATTTGTTTGAAGGACAGGCTGACAGAAGAATCAAAACTTTCTTTTTCACCCATTCTACATTATTTACAGGTATGTAACTACGAAATCCTATTGCAAAATTTTAATTTAAAAAAAGTCAAAAGAATAGGAAAAAAAATCGGTTCACATTTACAGTTCCCGCCATCAAATGAATGATCAAATGAAAGTTTGCGAATACTGAGACCTCATACATTGTTTACTGGTGACTGCTTCTGGCTGATGATCGTGAAACAGCTGTTCCAGGATGTCACTTGATGAACAATATGGTCTCACCCATTGTTGTTTATTAATAATTCAATGCGCTAAATAGAAATCAATTGTTTAGATACCAATGGTACACATGCACAGAGATACTTAATGATTTGATAAGCCTGATAGATAAGTATATTTTCGTAAAGTGGATAATTGATATCTTGAATGAATAACTTACCTTGTAAAGCGTTATTATAAATTTACAAGTTCTGGAAAGTACTGGAGGATGACACTGCAATTAATGCTTACATTAAAAAAAAAGTGATATTTAAAGCATATTAGAATTATATGCTTATTATATATTACATATAAAATTATTGCTATATTCGTCGAATCGTTTTTTATTCATATACGTACATCATTTGAGTACTGTACATGAATCTTAAAAATTCTTCATGCTCCATTGTTTGTTTGTTTGTTTGTTTTTCTTAAAAAAGAAATATCAGCAGTTTTAAAGTTTCTTTCAAAAAGAAAAATAGAAAGCAAATATTTCTGGAAATCTGAATTAAACTTTCTCTCAAGAATTGGCCAAAAGGGAGACGGAATAAAAAAAAAATTACAGACTTTGAACCGTCCGTTCACCTCAGCGAGGGTTGAACAGAAGCCAGAAGAAAGACCTGAACATCCGTGATAAGCAAGGCAGTCCAATTTCATACGATTTATCTTATGTTTACAAATGACGCGGTTAAACAGAGCGCTTTGCAGAATGACCTCTTGGCCAAACCAGCCGCCAAAACATCATCTCTTATGCTCTCGTCAGCGTTGCCCGTTTTTAAGAGGAAAGATCTAGAGTTTACAGTTATTTGAGTTCAACCGATTCCTAAGGTGAATTCACTTAAAAAATGAGAAGTTCCTGAAAGAACTTAAGGACTACTTTCCTTAAAAAAATCTCATAAAAAAAACAACATAGAAACGAATATTCTACGTTTATTTTTAAATTCTGCTGAATATATAAAGTTTTCGACTGCTTTATGTAGAACTTGAATTTTTTTTTATACAGAACTATGAATTCTTTTTAAAAAAGTACCATTCTGCTGTTAATTTACCAATATTAAATATAGGATTGTCCAAAAAGTCTTAAACAAATGGATTATTTTTTCTTTATCTTCCTCAGGTACCCTTTTAGAAAACCTTTGTCAGAGGAGTGGCCTTCAAGGTCCTCAGATCTCAACCCACTCAACGTTTTTTAGCAATGAAAGCACTTAGCCACGTTGTCTCATTCTGCAACTTGAGTCGCCTAAAGGATCGCATACGAATAGTATTACGAGCATTTCAACAGATATATATACCATGAGTACACTCACTTGAGTACAACGAGAAAAAAAAATATCAGTATATATTTACAATGTATTGTCAACTACGAAGACCTACGAATAAATAAGTGACAGTTTGCTAAAAAAAATTGTTCCTTTAGAGGCTTTTGAACCACCCTGTAGTTTTATATACCGTATTGTCCGGCGTATAAGACGACTTTTTAAACAAGGAAAATCTTCTCACAAGTCGGGGGTCGTCTTATACGCCGGGTGCTGAAACTTCCGAGCCGAACTGGAGAATCTGCGGTCGCCGCATATGGTGGGGGGAAGCTCAAAAACGGCCGCGGCCGTATCCCCACCGTATGCGGCAACCGTATGAAAGCAGCAAGGACGGCGCTGTACAAGTACGGTAGAAGAAAATCCACTCACCAGGATGCGTGGAAAGAAGTGACTGAACGCGGTTCCGATGTGAAGGGCGGAACAAGCTGCAGGCGTCCGGGACGTCCGGGGTATGGAAAAAAAAAAAAAAAAAGAGATAGAGCGGGGACAGAATAAACAAGGCTACAGTTACGAAATACTATGATTTTAGTGAAATTCTAAAAAAATATAGCATTACAATAATGCACCAGAATACACAAAGCTACAGTTACTTGGAGACAGGGAGAGCTGACCAATCCAAGCAGGCTTTGTCTATACAACAACCAGCCAATCACCGGTAAGGTACATCGCTTTTAAAGGAAAAGTTTAATCCACTAGCACTGTTTTATGTTTACATGCTTGATGACAAACAGCATTATGTTTATAAGTGACAGTTTTCCTGCTAAGTATCTGCATGTCATAAGCATTTGAATTAAAATTACCATAATGAAATTAAATCTGATGTTTTTTTATTTTTTATTTGGTGTGCGTTGGAAGAGGGGTAGTCTTATACGGCGAGTATATACCAAACTCTATATTTGAATTGGAAAAATTGGGGGTCGTCTTATACGCCGGACAATACGGTAGATGTTCAGTTATGTAAGATCTTGATTTAACAATTTTTTTTTAACTGTTTAAGGTTATTGTTATCTAAACTGAAGAATTACAGAAAAAGAACACGATTTATTTCGATTTTTTTTTTAATTAAAAGAAACTTTCTAAATTATTACTTATTATTAGCTAAATTTTCACGTGGAGATTTCGCGTAATTGAGGAAATTACAATGAATTCTGATAAAAGCGGTTTTATTAAAAGAATAAGTGGGTTAACAAAATCAGATTAATTCATTACAAGAGAAAATTACTTGTAATTAAATTTCAGACTAACGAATCAGTGGTAATTACTTTAAATCAAGTTGCACAAACATCATTGGAAAATTAGCTTAGAGGAAATTAAGTTAGATTTGGATCAAGTAACCAGAATCCATTAACTTAAAAAGAGTACGTTGGGAATTTACACGAGGAGAGTAAAAATACAAAGAAAAAAAAGAAGGGAAAGTTCTTATAGTAGATCTGTATTGATAAGAGAAGTTGTAATTAAGATCATCGTATATCCTAGGAAGCTGAAATTTTAGATTTGGTTTATTTTGAGGAAGATAGATTTTTATTTCCATTGATTTTTGGGACTTATTCGAGTAATGGCTTAACATAAAGGGATTTAAAATCCATGCGCATATTTGAAAGCTGGCACACGCCAACCATACCTTACGTCTATAGGGAAATACATAGATTCTGGAAAGGTAACCCGGTGTCGGTGTTTGAAAA
Source organism: Thereuonema tuberculata (assembly GCA_023159025.1). Taxonomy (NCBI): domain Eukaryota; kingdom Metazoa; phylum Arthropoda; class Chilopoda; order Scutigeromorpha; family Scutigeridae; genus Thereuonema; species Thereuonema tuberculata. Next base: position 45,263,845 of record JAFIDM010000004.1, read on the forward strand.
GACCTTTCGTGTCCTCGTCTTGAGTCATCGTCAGGTTTGGTGAAGGACTTGGCAAGTCCTTCGGTTTTCTCTTAGAATCTTAGGACAGTCTTTCGTTCTCACACTTAGTGCGACCCCGAAATTTGAGTATAAAAGGCTTCATCATCTCGCCTTGTTTTGTATGGTTAATTTAGGTAAATATTACCTGAAGAAGGTGTTATAAGTCACATTTTTCTTTTCGTATTTTCTAACTAAAACTTTCTTTCTTTTAAATCTCATAAATCCTTTCAAAGAAGCCTTGTAATTTAATATAGGATACTAATCTCTGACAACTTAAAATACATATCGAAATAATCTTTACTGTAACTTAAAAGGAAATGCTATTTCCCGTTGAAACAGACCAGTTCATTTTTCGTCCTTGAGGGAGTTTACTATGATTGGTCCACAGAGCGACCAGGGACGGATTAAGATACAAATCATACAAATAAATATTTAAATTTAACATCTGTCTTTTTTTTTTTTTTTTTTTTTGCAGTATTAAATGAAAGTAGCAATTCGCTTTTGATCCGATATAACACCAAATAGCTTATAATGTGATCAATGGTTGGATTTCAATTTGAAAAACAAGTAGAAATCGGGGTCAACGAAATAGTTAACCTCCATTCACTTATTAAGAAAACCACAAGTGTACAAGTTTTTATGTTTGTTTTTGTTTTGTTTTTTAAGTGCATATCTCAGTTTTTTAAATAATAATAAGAAAGTGCAGGTGTTTTGTTGTTAGTAATAAATTTCTGTTTCTAAATATAATATCTATTTACCGCATCTACGAAATTGTACGATATACGATTATCACTTTCAGTACGTATCTGTAAATATATAGACTGGACACAATGAGTGCTCAATTACAAACACCAATATTTTTTTGGGGTATCCCATCGCTAGCGTCAAATAAAGTATTACGTTACTCCCTAAGTCCCTCCTTTTTTTTGAACAGGCGAGATACTTAAAGCTACATCACATCTTCTTCCGCATCTAAACTTTCCTGTTCTGTGATTGGAGGATCACAAACTCAAGATGCCATTACGTCATTAAAAATAAATTGACATTCACGACGCTACAGAGCTACTGATAACAGCCTTGTTATAAGCTTTCAATCGGGATTATTTTGTTTGCGGTTTTACACAAAGTAGAAACGTTCTCCAATCGTCGCGAAACGAAATCCAAATCCCTTTAAATAGTAAATAAGTGTCCCAAAACAATGTACGACATTATTAGACGTGATTCTGAGTCGAGCACGAGAATGATCTCTCTCTAGTTTTCCTATCTAAAGAAGTTCTGTAGAAAGTCGCCTGCGATGATGCGCCCTCGGCGATCATTTCTCTCAATAGCTTCCACCTTAACAATAGTCCCGCCAGAGTATGTTTTTCCCGCAATGTCTCCCGACGGATTTCTCTGTCTTGCAATTGTTCCTTGTGAATGGCATACATTAATACAGTAAATACAGCTCTTGTACAATTACAATGAGAAAGTCTATAAGTGAACATTAACTCGGATGAATAATGCAAGATTCTTTACGTAATTAAGTGCGTAGACGAAATTCCATTAGGATGAAGAAGAAACTGCAAAATCCCTGCAGGCGAAGACGGAGCCAACAGATTAGAAGCTTAATTGAGGCAAGTGAAGCGATTCAAGTTTCCCTAATAATTTCTACTAGAATCACGAAGATTTATTTACAGAGTAAAAAAAAAGAAGATTACACAAAGAAAAGACGACAGTTGTAGCTATGGGGCAATGAAAAAAGAGAAGACTTAATCGCTCAAAGAATTAACATTTACAGTTTTTGTTATTCTCATTTTACTTAATGAGGATATTTCCTAACAGAATGATCAATAAATGCAGTTATATGTTATAATAAATTAAATATTATATGCATAGACTAAATACGTTACGCATGAACGGTTATTTATTTGTGTTTCTGTTATGTTCCTTTATTGTATAAAACTAAAATAAAACTGAGTAGTATTCTAATTAAGTTCTTCTTTTTATTTATTTATTTATTTATTTATTTATTTATTTATTCATTCATTTATTTATTTATTTATTTTTGTTCTGTCTTTAAGTTATTTTAAATATTAGTTAGAAATTTCAATTCATACTTATTTAACGTGTGTATATTAGTAATATCGAATAATGAATTAAGGACACCACACATCACTGTTCAAATTTAATTTATGTGCAAATTAAAAAAATAAAATAAAATACACTATTTTCGATCTACGCTCCGAAAGTACTAGTATTATTTTATTTATTTTTAATTTGCACATAAATTCAATTTTAACTGTGACGTGGGTGGCCTAATTCATTATTCAATATTAAAAATTTTAATTTTCAACTATATTAGAATAAAGTAATAAACAATATATTAACTTTAATCTATTTACTGAAGTGATAACTGACAGCTATTCGAATTTATTTGCTGTAGAGTAATTTATTCTAAGCTGTTTTGAATCAATTTTTTAAGAATAATTTTTTAAAATAAAATTAGTTATTTTCTTCAACGAAAAAAAAAAGTTGTAATGCTTTATTAATTCCAATTTATTACATTTGCTACCTAATTTGCTACCCTTTACGGGAAATGATTATCAATTCTTTTGAATTTACTCCTACAATTTTTTTTATGCCTCATCAGTATTTTTGTTGTAACGCTTCATCATAGATTTACTAAATCAGTGAAAGAATCTTCTACGCAGACACCCAACTTATGCTTCTAGATTTTTTACTTTCATTAATAACACTCTTAAAACTTCTTAGCGGTAATATTAAATCTTAATTCTTTACAATTACACAATTATAATTTTTTTTTAAAAAAAAACTAAAAATACTTTTAAATATTCTTCAAGATGTCCACAATTAGAAAAAACGATATAAAAAATTATAATTTTCAAGGTCTAATATTATAATTATAATAGTCTAAGGGTATTATTATAGATTTCAACTGATCGTTGTAGTACAGTTTTATTATAAAATAAATAAATAAATAATGTATATTATAATAAATAAATAATATTTAATAAAAGAAGATTTTTGTTGAGAAGTTAGACAATCAAATTAGACATCCTACTGTACGCTAAGTCAAATACTATTTATCTTGGGAGACTGAAATTTGAATGGTATTTCTCGCTAAGCAAGAAGAGAGTCCTAGTTAATGTAAAGGCTTCATTAACCTTGAAAATTACGATTTTTCAAACTGTTTATTCTGCATTGCTGGGATTTTACTGATTTCTTAATATTGATTTCTTTGCTTATTTCAGCGTAAATAATTCTTAAATGCTTCAAATATTTCCTATTACCAAGGTATAATCGAATATTTATGGAGTTTTTTTTCTCAAAAAAGATTTGAAAAGAAATTTGCTATTATTAATTTGCAATTCCGACAAATTGCTTTTAAGCAAACTTTCTTGTTCAAAAATAAAATGTAAATCGTTAAAAATAATGCCTCTCCCAAGACAACTATTGTAAACTTTTATGTCTTAAAAAAAAAAAAAAAAAGAAGAAGAAGAAAATCTCTTTCAATTGTATCAAATATTCATAGTCACCTTTAATGATTTCCCCTTTATTGTTATTATTCATTGATACTGAATATAAAGACTCCATTACGATGGGCAAGGGGATAAAAGCACAACCCACAAACCAATATTAGGCATAGCGTTAATGATAAGTTACTTCACCCAAATGACTGGCTATAAAAACACCCTATCCCCTCTGATCCCCTGATTCATGACAGATTTCCTCTTCCTTTCCTCGCTCTACAACAATAGATCCGGCTTAAAGTACGTGATTGGTTACCGAACCGACCAATCACAGACCGAGAACAAAAATAAAAATATTTATTTGAATTTAAATCTCGGGTATCATACTTCAGTTTGATAACGTCAAGGCAGCCAAGTCCACAAATTCATTTGACAGCAGTGGCTTAAGATTCTAAAAATATCCATTGGACGGAACTGAAGATTTATGTACAGCTATTTTCAATCTATCTCGGCCATAAACTTTTGTGAACTTAATTCGAATAACTGCAGTCCATAAAAAAAATAAGCTGATTATAAAAAATTATAAAAATTTTGTCAATGAATAAATATTTAAGTATTTTTGTAGGTATTTGAATATGATTTAAACGAAATTCTTATACTTCTACAATAGCTTAATGACAATTTTTACTACAATGTCATAATTCTTAAATATTTAAAAAATTAAACTAATCAAATTTATGCAGTTTTTTTTTAAATGTAAAACTGTTTATTTTGTGTTGTACTATTTTCTTATGAAAGAAGTTTGGCGATGTATGTTAAATATTTCAGAATGTTTTTACAAATAATGTTAAGATTTGTTTATTTTAAAACATTGTAAGTCAAAATTTTTTACCTTGTTTCAGCAAACAGCAATAATTTTTTTTTTAAAACTGTTAAGGAACAGGACTTACCTAAAAATAAAAGAAACAAAAAATTAACATTTATTTTTCTCCTATTACGACAATTTTCAAACATTTTTAAATTATCAAACATTATTAAACATTTAAGAAACATTAAGATAATAATACTGCTTTTTTACAATCATAGTCAAAATCTGGTAAAATATTTTTGAATTAAAAAAAATAATTAACCTAATATTTTAATCTTTAACTGTTTCGGTGCTTTTGGAAAGTTCTGGTTCAAAAGAACTTCGAGTAATTGGAAAAAAAAAATGCTATGTCACTACATATCAAGCGATGAGAAATGATAAAATAAGCTCTCCTGTGTCATCTGACTGTTTCTATTATTATTATTATTATTTTCGAGAGGGAAATATTTCTTAGAGAATCAAGAAGAACAAATAATCTAGTTAATTTATAGTTGCAGGAAATAATAAACAAGTAAGGGTTCATTGTAAAAGTGCTCTTATTGATATTCCAATTTCTTGATTTTCACTGAAATGAAAAACAATGGCATGATGTTTCCATGTGAGCCATTGTTGCATGATTTAGACATATTCTGCTAAGAAATCAAAATGTCTAAGCATTTGAAAACGGTATTATTAATAAAGATTTTCCTTCTTTGTTCTTTAAACTAATATATAATGAGCTAAAAATTGTTTTATTCATAAAAGTAATTTTTAATCTAAACGATAACCGCCACATACTTCAGTTATTTAGAACCACTCTAAGTATTTTTGGTTAAAAAAAAAATATCAGGAAGAAGAAAATGATACGTAATAAGTAATTTTAAATATTCCTAAATAATTCCCCATCCCTATCCTAGGGAAACTAAAAAAAAAAGAAATAAAAAAGATATTACAATAATTGACCACTCAAGAAAAGATTGCCCCCCCCTCCCTGCTGATTGTTTCTTATCATTTATTAATATAAATGATAATAAACGTCAATCTCAACATTGCTGCAGCATATATCATTAATAATAATAATAAAGACAACATCTTTGACTGGATTAATTGAGCAATTCAAGTCCCACCCAGAGACCTAAGAATTGTCCAATAATAGTAATAATAATAAATTAAAAACTAACGAACTGAAAGATAATAATAATGCAAACAGCCCTTTTAATAACTTTCAGATTTTTAAATCCTTATACAAGTTTTTTATTTGAATATTTAAACATTCAAATAAATGCTCTAAAAAACCCATTTTGTGTGTTGTAGCAGCTGAACAATGAAGATGTAAATCTAATTCCAAACTACAAATGAAATTTACTTTAATTATTCAATAACAGAAACCTAATTGCTTTATGCACGAGCATTTTTAATTGTTCATCAATATCAATCTCCACACATTTTATTAACTTTATTGAATTAAATAATAATGACAATACAAAAGACATTCCGTAAGCTTTAATTAAAAAACAAAACTAAAAAAAAATGGTGTAATGTCATAACATAGACATGCTCTGATTACGCGTAAAGCTCAATTACGATTCATATCTCACATATGTCTGTAGAGGAGACAGGCAAGTGAAAATAGAAAGTGAAGAAACATTCAAACTTCAGGTAAAAGAAATGAGAGCGGATGCAGAGAAAGTAGAATATTTAAAGTTGTGGCCTTCAAGGTTTTGTTTATCTTATTTCAGCAGAACCTAGGGCTGTATAGAGCAAGCCATGCAGAGTAAACCAATACCTGATTCTCAGTTAACCCAACGAGGTGAAGGAGAAAATGAATTCCAGATGTTTATGGAAAAGAAAGTGGAAAAAAAAAATAACAGAAAACTTTAACTTTCTTAAAATAAATTTCTTTAAAGTTGTAAATGATAACCAAAACTTAAAACTAATGCGCTTCTAGATTGACAATGTAAATTACATAGTAAAAATCTTAATTGACTCAGAAAATATTCCTAAATTTGTTGTCTGTAAACATATTTTTAATATCAAGGGACGACGCTGACAAATGTTAAGGATTGCGGGGGGGGGGGGGGGGGGTAATTTTGAAACGCAACTTTTGAATTTGATCGTTCAGTCACAATTTTAAACTTTCACTGATCAGTTCAGATATAATTCATTGTTATTATCTATAGCACGGCTAATGAATTGTAACTGAAGTGATAAACAATTAAGTAATTGCTATTGGCGTTCACTCCGTGGTAGGAAAGTATTTGCCCCTCCGGTATCAGAAGCATCTTACCGTTTCTGAAAGGTGGCGTTACATTCCTTTCTCATTAAGGAAATTACGCTCTGCTTATGTAAAGCAGATATAATTAAATCTGGCTTATTTAGGAGCTGCGTCCTCAGCTCCCTTCTATTATGCAGATACTTCACTGTTCCATAAAATTAATAGTATTCTATATTCTTACAGTATTTCAACTTTTTTTTTCTTTCACTGATATCATTTCGTAAAAACTTTTTCAAGTTTCACTTTACAAGGGTTACTAAGAACAGTACCATTAGAAGCGGTGAAGTTAATATCACTTTTATCCTTGCTATTTTCTAAATTCTTAACATTGTCTATATTTGGCTAGGTATGTGGTATTTTATCATACAGAGTTCCATTAAAACTAAATTACATCATCAGGACAATGACTTAAAATATTAATAAAAGTTCTAATTATTCTGTATTATTATCGCTCTAATAATTTTTTGAATTTGTGAAATGAATGTCCTTACATTTGTCTATATGTTGTAATTCAAAAGGACTGGCGGATTTAGATACAATTTGATACAGGGCCAACACATTTTACTGTACATTATTATAGTTCAGTTCACGAAAGAATGAAAAAGGGGTATGGCAGTAACTGTAATGAATTAACTATTCCAGGTATCTCAGCGAGATTTACTGTTGAAAAGCTGCTGTAACCTATTCTTGAAAGAATATACAAATAATATGTTGCTGTATGTTATTATATTTGCGTATATTTTGGAATATTATTATTATTATTATAAATTCGAATATTAACTGTATTTTTAATTACCAATTTTTATTTATTAATTAATTCATGTTATTCATGCTTTTAGTAATTGCTGTCACGTGAACTTCCAGGCGTGATTACGAGAAATGTCCATTTCTTATAAGAGAAATTTTCTTATTGTTTTCCACTACAACTTGGAGACATCGAGCTCGTTTCAAATCGGGAGAAATTTGGTTTTCCGTCAATAACAAGAGGAAATGAGGGTAAATTTAACTTAGAAAACCATTAAAGTTTTTCCTTTTAGTGTTATGTAACATTATTTTGCTCTTTCTTCGAGATTTCCTCAGGGCTTCGACGAAGTTTCATTTCTCTTTGAATGAAATGAAAGATATAGAGTAGCTGAACAGGAAGCTGAGAAAGGATCAACAAAATACTTGCAGTGGAAGTTAAAATCAATAACAAAATTATAGATTTTATCAAATAATCATTACATCCGTTTGATCCTTTCAAAGATAAGCATGCGGACTAAGCGAGATTATTTCTTTAGTAAAAGTTAAAAAGTAATTTTAATATGATTACGAGAAAGTAAAAACAATTTTAGAAAGAAAATTTTACAATGTACTGCAAAGTCGACATTGTGATCAACTTAACTCAAAAACTACTTATTTCAAAAAGCTGAAAATGTAGTTATAAAGTTTAGGGTTACAAAAAGGAAAATTCTGTTAAATTTTAGTACAGATCAGGCTTACAGATAAAGAGATAGATACCAACCATGCCAAGTATTTCTATATGTTGCCATTAAATGTTAACACTGAATGTGTTACTATTAATTCACTGTACATCAAAAGCTCTTTTTAAACATTAACATTAATGATTCTAGAAATATCACTGAAACGATCGTTCTGTTGATTTTGGAAAAATTGAAGGAAACGTGAGGATGATCTTTAGGTAAAAACTATCAATTTAAAAAGTCTTTTTAAAGCTGTGTTATTACCAACAAAAATTAATTATATATAAAGAGGTGAAGCTTTTGATAAGTTTACAGTACAGGCCTAGTGCATTTTGAGCAATTATTTCTGATTCTTACTGTACGAGATTTTAGCTTAACTGTACGTAATGTTTAATTACTATTTAATTAAGCTAATGTTTTATTACATTAATGTAATATAATGAAAGGTAACTTTTTGTTTAATTTTACATTTCCTTCAAAAACTGTTCTCTCTATTTCGGTACATAATCATTGGACAATTATTGTTCTGCGGGCGTCTTTTAATGCTCATCCTGTACCACTTCCCTAAAGAAAAAGCAAATAATCTCATTTCATCCTACAGTTAAATTTCTTTCAATTGTTTTTATCGTGTCTTGGTGCAGATGGAGTTGTTACGAGTTGGTAGCCGTGAGAAAAGTGGCAGGGGAATAGATTCGTCTTCCTCAAAGAAGAAAACCAAAGGAAAGAAGGAATAAAAAGTATAAAAAAAAAGGATTGGCTGTGCAGCGATATGGTGGTCCTAATCCCTCAGGATCCCAATGGGGTAGCGGAACAAATGGACGCCAAACTCTTCTAGAACTGAGACCTTCTTCACGGCTCGCTACAGATAACAGAAGCTGAAGATGAAGGAAAAGGGGGGGGGGGGGCATTGGGAAGTTGTTTTCGCAAGAAAGCAACCAACTTAGCTCATCAATGAAATCATTGTCTGGAATCTAAGCAATTTCCTAAATGTGAAATAAACAGTTTGATAAATATCCTTGTTAGCCTACTTTCCTAGGCTCATCAAAATAATCAGTGTGTGTATGTCCCCTCTAATCGCTGACTGAATCTTCTTCATTCTTGTCTTGCACAATCAAGGAAAAGAGATGATCTTTTTATATTTTGAATTTTTCCCATGTAGGTCTTTGTCGGGAAATTAGGGAGAGAAAGGCACAGAAAAACCCAATGGATTTCTAGTTATGTCTTAACCAAAGAATATTCATCCACTTAATAATCCTTTTAATAATAACAATGGGTGAGACCAAAATATTTACAAATTAATTATTATATTAATAATTCAAATGCGCATTTGAATTTTTATGCTTTAAAAAAAATTCATTGAAGCCTGCGCACTGCTGGCACATGAATTTTCTCTCTAATTTTTCATTGGTGAGTTTTTCATTGTGTATTTTTTTCCTTTGAGGCACCACTGCGCTTCCGATGTATTAATCCTTTTAATGTCTACGATTCAGAAAACTTTAAGTACAGATTAAATACTTAGTTTTTGCTAATGTATTTAGTAGATATTATAAAGTTTAAAAAAGGAAGATTAATTATATTATTTTCACGACTTTAAAAAGAAAAAAATCCCTCAAGATTTTAAGAAAATAGGCCATAAATTCTTTCAAGATGTTATTATTAGTCTATTATTGTTTGTTGATAAAACTCCTACACAAATTTCTTGAACTGAATTAAAAAAGCAATAGACCTATTTTATGATGAAATTCCTTTTTCTCGGCAGAAAATTATGAATTTTACTCTACACTTCTAAAGTGTTATATGTTTCCAATCTTTTGAGCTGTACCAGCTGATGAGAGGTAACAGGACAAGAGTCACAGTGACATTTTACAGTTTGATATGAAATTTTTCAGAAATTTTTCCAAATTTCTAAGCTTATATAACAATATAATATTAACATATTATTCACACAAACCATTTAATTATTATTTATAAGTAATACTGAAATAATCAATTTTTTACAAATTTAAGAAAAAAAATATGAAATTAACAAAGAAGTAGTAAAACTAAAAAAGAAACGATTGAAAAGTCACAAATGGTTACAAAACAATCATTTTAGTATTTAATTTCCTAGAAACGGCAATGTATGAGTCAGCTTACAGAACTCGGATATTCTTGTTGGAATGCATTCAATGCCTGACAAACCAGAGAGAGGTGTCTTAGATGGAAGTTAATTAATTCACTTTCAATAATTACAGAAATTTAACACTGTATCATTTCTAAATATACAGAGTTTGAAACTTCTGACTATAGTTACTCATTACTTTTTCAATGCAACAATGTAAACAAGATAGCAGATATTCAAGTAACAAAAATGTATGTTATCCATCTTACTTTAAAAGCAAGAGTTCAATTTCCATCCTCATCTCTAAGTGAGAAAAAAAAAAAAAAAAAAAACCCAAGAAGTTCTTGAAAGATCTGAAAACTATTTGCCTTCAATTGTTTTTTTTTTTTTTTCTTTCTTTTTTTAATGTTTTAAAACGAAAAATCTCCCTTGACTTTAAATTATAATATCTGTAAAATATAAACAGTAGAAATTTTTCCATTTTAAATTAAATAATTAATTAAATCAGCATTATTTTATTTACATTTGATTGCTTTTAATCACATCAGAGTAGATGGAAATTAATGGACTAACATCCATTGTTAGATGGCATTGGTTCGCTTGTAAGGGGAATTTTTGTCACTTTCTCAATAAAACTAAATAAATTCCACTAATTTTCATTTACATTCATTAAATAACTAAATATTGGCAGATTCTGTGGTAAAGAGAAAACCCGTATTTTACTTGGAATGTTCCAAAACCTTTTTAGAAACTTATAACCTTTTAGTTTTATAGTAAATTCCTGCTTTTGAAGAACTTGGGATTTCTCAAACAAAAAAATGAGTTAATTTTACCTGTGGCCAAAAGGAAAAGCTTCTTTCTTGACACATATTTATTGCGTTTTCTGCAGTTTGCGTGGTAATTGTTTATTTCAAACGTACCTTCACAAAGCGCAACACATTCGTCTCCCTGTAACTTTTCTAGAACCTTCAAGTTTGTTTTCACAAATAGACGCTGAACAACAATAAGAAACTTACAAATTACGCGAAATGAATTATTACGGCGTTCTGGAAGAAGGGTATTGAGTCATTCGTGGAATGCTACAAGTGGTTTTGTAACAGAACCGCGAGACTCATATTTCAGTCTTTGGTTACTTCTTTTTTCCCTCTTGTGTTGCGATAGTTTTTGTTCGTTTGGGAAGAGGATTTCGGGAGATCAGTGGCGTCCTCTGTTCCGTCCTTTTTTCCTTCAGAGTTTACACAAGGGGATTACGCTCGCAATAGAATCGTTCAAAATCACCTCCAACAAAACGTACAACATCCTTCAGTTAATTCCAATCTTATGAAAAGAAGGAAGAAAAGAAAAGAAAAAAAAAATCGGAAATCGATTCGATAAAAATATCTTTTTTTTTCCCTTCCATCATGAGAAAGGTCTCGAAAGCTACGGCTCAATAAACTGATCGAGACGGAAAAATTGGACGAAAAATCGCTCAAACGGAAATAAGACTGTATCAGTGATAGAGAGACAAATAAAGAAGATTAGAAGGACAGGGAATTGTTCAACTTGATTGTTCTTCTGTTTGTTAGCTAAATTTTAATGGGGTTGTCAGTTATGTAAACCTACAACGTACGGTTTGAATCAATCAGACTGTGGCGAATCGTATAAAAAGAAAGTTTGAGATTTATGAGATTAACTTTAATTATGCTGTTTTATAGAGTGCAGTAGAACTGAGTGAGACTCGTATTACAATTATACAGGCAATTTTCGCTTTACGAACATTCGCTATAACGAATGTCCCGATTTACACAAAATTAGCATCACTTAAGGGGAGAATACGACCCCTGGTAACGATATTGACGAGTAAACATGCACATACATTACATTAGTTACTATTATCTTTATTTCTCTTTTGTGGCTGTTTGTGTTTCTAATTTAAAATTAACAAATACGGTATCTTGTTTTTATTCTTTAGTTTTGCGTTACGTTTTTTACGATAAAACATAAAGCATTCCTGCACTATAAGAAAACGTATTGTTTAGACCGTCCGAAGTTTAGTACATGGTTTTAACATATACTAACATAAAGTATTGGTAAACCCAATCCTGTTTTTACAAGGTATATAGGCTACTTTCCAAAGAATAGTGTGTAAAAAAAAGAAGCATACAGATATACATGGCAGTAACATTTCCGCACCACTGCCGAGTAATGATTAATTGTTTAACTCTCTTAATTTCCTAGAAATTTTTTTCAAAGGCGACTTTTTTTTCCCAGGGAAAAAAACCCAAAACACTTGTATAAAAATAGGATTACTTGATTTTTGTAAACCTTGTTATTTCAAAAACGTGTAAAAACACGATTGGTTGTATTGTCAAAGCAAGAAACAACAGTTAGGAAAAAAAAAATAAAGAAAACTTTAGGAAAATAATAATAATAAAAAAAAAAAACCCAGGCGGACACCGAGAAAAAAAGATTAAGAGGGGGGGGAAAAAAAGTAGACATGCGGATTCGAACCGACAGCCTTAAGTATATGAGTCGGAGATGTTAACCATCAAGCTATAACTGACAACTGAAATCAGATGGTTGCATTTCTAACATTTAAGCTAATAGCGGAAATCCAATGAAAACAATGCCAAATATCTCGAACACGGAAGGGCGTTAGCCCTTGAAAATACCCTATTCCTACGTTGTTTGGGCCTCTGAACATGTTGGTGAAGTTAGTTTGTCGATCCGACCGGGAGTTTTAAAGGGCGTACAACTACAACAATGCCAAATATCTGGAACATGGGGCGGGGGGACGTTGGTCACTCAAAATATCGCATTCCTACAGTGTTTGGGCCTTTGAATACGATGGTTTAATCCGTTTTGTCGATCCGACCTTCCGTTCAGGAGTTGTTAGCGGTGGACGGACAGGACAAACGCAATAGCTACCGACTTTGATCCCTATCACAGTAGCTCCCAAATGGGTCGTTAATAAAACACTATCTACGCCACTGCGTGAAAAGTACTATAGTTAAAAAAAGTTCGAGGGTCACATCTTCAGAGTTCTCTAAGTCTTCACGCTTAGTTTGAACTTATTTTTTTTTTGGTAAATAATAAAGCCATAACACAGAATTTTCAGTCATTACTAAATAAATGAAAATACTTCCTTACATTGCTTAAGAAAATAACATTTAATTATGTATTTAAGCTAAAGTAAATATTTGACTCCAAAAATTTAATATAATTTTGCACTATTTTCTAAAAAAGAAAGTTGTTACGCCATCTGACAACTTTTAACTATCGAGATATTAAATTGTTTCAAATTAGTGAGTCACTAGATCGATTGAGGTAATGGCAAGACCCAGATGGTCCATCAGCGTTTTACGGTTTACAGAAATAACCAGTCTTCTATAACATTTGTATTATTCATTATGCGAAGTTTTGACGGCAGCCGCCTATCGTAATATTGCGGAATTCAACACCATATTCATGATATTTATTTTATTCATGAACTCATAAAATAGTAGATTTCTGATTGTCTGCCACTGTTTAGTCTTCTAGTAAGATCGTAGTGTCTAGAAGTTAGGACATCAATTCAAATGTTAAATATGTTTATAAATATATTGTTGGCAGAACAGAATTTTGGGTCTAAGGTTGTCTGAAAGCTCTGTAGTTAACCGTGCATTTCGTTATTGTCAAGTTGAAGGAGGATACACAGGTGCAGTACATCGGGAAAATAAAAGACTTCGTCTTCTTATAACAAGAAAACCTTATAGCAATCACTGGTATTAAATAATTTATTATTATAATCAAATTCCTCGTAAATAAAATAATATATATCTTAAACTTCTTTAATTTTTTTTAATTTGGGAAGGAGAGAGATGGTTCTCTTTTCCCGTTAAGATGTAGGGCTTGAAAAAGAAGACCGGTTAGGCCTTCGAAATATTGTATAGTTGTTGAAGTTCTGTGGAATTAAAGAAGTTTAAGATACTTAAATTTACTATTATTTTCATTGTAAGATTTTTGTAGAATTTTGAGAAAATTAATACATAATCAAACCTAGAAATACTTAATAGTATCTTAGAAGGAGAAAAAAGAAATACATATAAACCAAACAGTGGATTCTATCCAAGGACTTCAGCTTACGAGTCCGTCACTTTTATCAATTCATCTATCGCTGATAACTAACTTCTTCCTGATGCATTTCTGACATTTAAACTGTAGCCGAAATCTAATGAAAACAATGTCAAATACTTCGAAATCCCTGGAGTTTGGGGGGGCCCCCGAACTCATATATATTTTAGAAGTACTTCATGTGTAATTTCATTTCACAAAAACGCTTTAAATTTTGTGCTATAAAGGGTGTGTGTTCTCCTTGTTAGTTACAACAAAAAAATATTTACAAACAGTTTTGTAAATTTCTGATTTACAAAAACTACATCAATTTATAATAAACTTCATCTGATTAAGTTAAATACAGTAAAGATTTTTTTATTTTAACTAACAAGGAGAATACACACTCTGTACAGCGCAAAATTTAAAGCCTTTTTATAAATAAATGTGAAATACAGAGATAGAGAGAGAGAAAGATAAAATAGTTGTAGAGACTGTTAAATAGTCTTGCAAAACTTTAAGGCAACGAAATTTGGTGTAAATAAAGGTTGAAAACGTTTAAAGTAAGTTGCTTTTTATTATATAAGGCTAGTGATTAGATGGCCTTCTTTGTACATGGCTTCTAAGTAACGAGAAAATTACCTCAAGTTTCAAAGAGATACTCACAAGTTTCTTAATCAAGAGGTGTTCGTGACTGCTTAGCCTCATGAAAACTCTTCGAAACTATGCGTTGGAATGGCCCTAATGTCTTTTCAGTGATCATCAATACAGGCATCTGCCACCTTGACGTTCATAGATATCCGTTCCTATCCACTTGCCTTTTGTGACCGTCGGGAATAGCCCCAAAGCCTCTGAAAAACGACCTACATGGAAATGCCATTAATCCAATCAGTCACCCCGTGAACACCACATGATCCGGGACACTCACGCGGGAGACACCGCTCCACCGCTCAGGCGCACAAGAAAAACTGGGGGGACGAAAACTCTCTTGCAACTCCCCTGCTTAAGTGCTAACGCGAAGTTGGGTATCTGTCTGATTAAGCTTGTGCTTAGCTATCTGCTTTTGGCTGTAATTCGGTAATGGAGGTGTTTTCGTGTTTCAAATCACAGCCAACGAAAAAGGTCCCATTGGATTCCTGCTTTTTGTGCCCGAGATAAAAATAACAGAAAAACAAGTATAGAAAGTAACGAAGTTGGTAACCCCTGTTGCTTCATGAACAGATAAAAGTAAATAAATAAAAAGAGACATTATTCAAGATTATTCCTTTTATCGTCCGTTCGACTGTGATCAAATTTAAGTATGTAGAAAGAAAAGTAATAAACAACCTAATATATGTTTTAGTGTTCTACTTGAACGTTTTTCTTTTTTGTTTGTCTATTCGTTCGTTTGTATCACGCTACAACGGCTCGACCTATTTTCATAAAATTTGTTACTTTGCTTATTTGTAATCTAACTTAAAATTTAAGTAAGTTTATTATTTTTATCACTATCTCCCATCTCCGTTGCTATATGTGATGGATACTTGAGCATATTCCGTGTAAATGAATAGTTCAAATTATTTGGAAACTTTACAATCGTGAAATTTTAAGAAATAACTTTCAATTTATTTCATGCACATATTTCAGTGAATTGTTACTGTTGAAGGCATGTGGTCAACAGTCCTGTTAAGTTACGATGTTACCGCTCCAGTAACAACTAACAAAACTAGATTTACAAATAAATAAAAACAATTCAGGAACCCATCAAATAAGTGTGGACTGAGCAAGATACAATGGTGGGATCAATTTTCGAGGAGGCGGAGATCAAAATAAACGGTGGAGATCGTATTGTAAGTTTGTTCATAATTAAGGAAAGTTCTAGATTTTTAAGAAATCCGTCTAGCGGTTTCAACGTGATGCGAGTTCAAAAGAAGAACGAAAATGTTCAAGTTGAATGATTACACATCGCATATTCAGTCAGTTTTATTAATACAGTTGCTTTGAAAAGGGCCTAACTTGTAATTACTAGTCAAAGCTCTTCAAAGGTTAATTCCACTGAAAATAAAATACTCAAAAGGAAAATACATTACCTTTTAATATACTTCATAAATGTGATTACTGTCAGTCTGAACTACATAGCTATCGGGAATCAAAAACATTTCGGGAAGCCAAAGTTTTTTATTGATAAAAAATTTAAGTTGATTAAGTAAAAAAAAAACAAAAAAAAACTTCAAACATTTCTATCATCTTTTAAATTCTATTATCTTCAAAAATTATAAATACTTTTAAAGTTATCTATTCTATTCTAATTTTAAATATTTTTTTGTAAAGACTTTACAACTATTTAAACATAAGAGACTATAATGCACCTTTTACACATATATTCACAATTAAAATTGATGATATCCGTTTTTACCAGGGGGAGGATTTTGGTTTTCTGGAGCCCTAAGCTTTTCCGATTTTGCTGTTTTTGTACTCTCGGTATATGTATGAGGTTAACAAGGAGCTAATGTAATTTGTAACTCGATAAATTATGAAGACAAACTGTCTAAGGAAACAGATAAAAGATGGTGGAAACGGTAAAACAAATTATACCAAATTTACCAAAAGGCGGGCGGGCGTCGGCCTGACCATCCGACTTAAATTTAGTCCCGTTGGTCACGGAACGCAGGGAGCCTTACCTCCAGCGACCCCAAGGGCTCGCGTAGGCCTGTTGTGGGACACTTTAAGTTAACTGGATTAATTTATTTCTGTGACGAAATGGCCAAACTTAAGACGAAGTAATATTATGACTTAATAACATCAGATATTTTCTCTATCGTTTCTGAAATTCCTGAGCAGTATATTGGAAAGAAACGGAAAGTCTGGAAGGGATGCAAAATAGGTAAAGAAACACATTGCAGAATTTATGTTGGACTGTCAAACCAGTTTTGACACCCAAATGCAATCAGAAACTTTGATATCACTTTCAAAAAAAAAAATCTTGATAAATTTACATCCTGATAATATTACATCTAGAAATTTTGGTTATTTAATATAATAACAAAGAAATGTCACATTTCTTATATAAAGAAGAATGATTTATATTTTTAAGGAAAGCAATTCTGCAATCTAGAAAAATCTGCTGAAAAAATAAAATCGTTTATTCCCAAGGATAAATTATTAACTAATAATTATGATGAGTTCTTGATGTCTCTGTACATACAATAGCTGTTCTTGATTTTAAGTAAATATCATGGAAACAACATCAATATTGCACTGCGACATTGAGCTAAATTAGCAGAGAAAAACATGGAAGACAGAAGAAGAGACATTCATGCCAGCTCCGGAATTGAATTAAAGCGAACTGCCGGACTATCTGCGAAAGACCCTCGACCACGCCTGACGACAAAGATTTCGGAAAAAAAAAAAAAGGCGACTACGATTAAATTACACTTTAAAACTTTTCCATCCAGAATTCCTTGACAACGCTACGCTTATCTTTTAATTTAGGCGAAATTTATAAGCTGATAGGCCTAATGAACTTTTTCACATATCTTCTTACAAAGTTTTTCTTAGTGTTCCTTCTATGTCATTTTATTAAGCAATGTCCATGAAGAGAATCCTTTTTCATTATTTTGACGAATAGGAGTCCAGCAAAAAGAGAGATAGACACAGGCCAATAGGGACAGCGGTGCATTTAGCTCTATTTCCGTTGGCCATAGCGCAAGATCTATTGTGCACTCGCCTTCGAATAAATCCTGACCGCCTACTAAATCTAAAACAAAACCAAGCGAATGAAGTATGGCTCTAGTGAGAAACCATCTCCTAGTGTCTGTCCGTTTCCTTTGACAGTAAGAAATAGAACACGCTCTCCTTGGGGGCGCTCGCCGAATACTACATCTCGGAGAGGATGCTACCAATCTCGCTCAGGAAAATACAATTACAATTCACGTGGTACGACGCTTGAGACCAGAAAGCTTCTCTCTCTCTCTTATTTATTTCTCTGTGGTTGCTTAACTTTGTAATTGTTAAAGAAATTGCTGCTTTCTCAGCAGCTTTCTTAACAATTACGCCTGATAGTTGATGGTAATCATTCATTATTACTATTGTTTTTCTTTTTAATTTACAAATTTCCAGCGCAAAAGTTAAATACAAAGTTAACGTTTATGAAGACCTAAGATAATTAAAGTTGGCAAGCCAAATACTGCATTACGAAATAAAAAATACGTTTCAAACTGACAGAGAATGTAAACTTATTAAAATTTTAGCTTCCTGGATTATTAAAGTTTATCATTGTAATATAGCATATAGCATTGTAATATAGCGCATTTCACCCATAATTAAAAGCTTCAATTATTTCTAAGTAAGCTTGTTTTTTTACGTTGCTTTTGATCCGAGACAACCCCGGATATTCTGTCGCTAGTAGTAGTAAACTTCCAGTATTTTAGAGGGAAAAGAAATATGCTGTCATTAAGGGAAAAATATTAGTTTTAATAAAAAACTTTATATTTAATACTAAAAAAAAGTAATTAGAAGGAAAAAAAATTCATTTACCAATCAATCATTTGCAATCAAGCCTTGCAAATCATCATAATAATAATAAGGAATCGGTATTACTGAAATTGTCGAAATCAGATTAACTTTAATAATATAAAATAGCGTTCTTATTAATGTGATTATCTAAAAAGTAATAAAGTTCATTGTTTAAAACAATGAGATATTAACAGAAATAGGCTAGAAATCTATTGTTTAAATTCCAATGCTTTTCAATGGAAATTTTTCGGACAAAAATTCTCCTAACAATTTAACTTTTATGTTAAAATAACCTTCGATGACATAAAAGCTGAAACTTCGGAAACAAAGCCTAACAAAGCAGTTGACGACAAATCTCGTAAGTAAATAAAAGAAAGACTTCCAACTTCCAACGACCTCCTTTGAGTATTTCCAGTAAATTTCTCCAAGTGAAATGACGTTTGTAAACAATTCTTCACCTGAAGTAAACTTTAATTTCTGTAAATTATTATTTTAATCTTGAACTTCCTCTCCCCCATAAATAATGAAGCAATTTCCTGATCAAACACCAGTTCGTTCCAATTGAGACATGTGAATTTTTCAATAGCAAATATTTGCATTGTCTGAAACGAAGCAACTTTATATATCTTGCATTAAATATGTTAACGAAGTTAAGAAAAACGTCGTCTCGTTTATACGTAATTCCAAACCGTGAATTTCATAGAACAAATTACGGTTATTTCAGTGATTTTTGATCTGATTAATTCTAGGCCTTGGTTTGAAATTTGCAAATCGTTTCAGGCTTTTATTTATATACTTTTATAAAATAAAGTTCAATCATACATAATATAAAAGCACAGACTACTTATATTAATTAATAAGGATCTAAGTCTCCTACTTAACTCTGCCAGAAGCTATGAATATCGCAATTTACATTTCAACACTGAATTCTTCTAAACTTTCATTCATAAAAATTTCACATTTTTCATGAATATTTTAATGCTCCAACTTAGGAATCCTAAGTAAAGAGAGTATATATAAATATAAACCATATCTTTTTCTCAAAATATCTCTTCTTATCATAATAAATAACACATCTTAAATACTACTTAAAATATTTTAAGTTTAGTAACTTAAAATAAAAGTTTGGCGAATTTTTGTTCTTCCTTTTTCAAGCCTTATTACAATAAAATTAAACATGGACATCACATGACTAAAACTAAACAATAAAATATCATTTAATTAAACTATTTTAACATGCAGGTAAAAACTAATTAAATATAGAGATCACAACGCACCTTTTCAACATATATTAACAATTAAAAATTAAAATAATGCGACGTTTCGAAGTTCCAGTAATCAGGCAAAAACAAAGAACAATTTTGTTTTTTGTCATCTTTTGTTTTTGCCTGACGAAAAAGTTTGATTACTGGAATTTCGAAACGTCGCATTGTTTCAAGTTTTAATTGTTAATATATGTTGAAAAGGTGCATTATGGTCTTTATGTTTAATTAATAAAAAATCATGTTCTCCAAAAACAAAAATATTTAGTGATTAAACGATATATTAGCAAATTAATTACACTAAAACCTCGTTTATCAGAATTTGATGGGACCGCGCCCGTTTCGGATAAACGAAATTTCGGATTATCCGGTATGTAATAAACATGTATTCTACATTAAAAACTTACAGTGAACATACAGTGGACACTAAACCTATAATTATAGTTAGAGTGTAATTACAGTACAGTCCAATTTTGAACCCTTTTCAATATTGATACCCTGTAGGCTACTGAATAATGTTTTTAAAATCGTTTCGGATAAACCAGATTTTCGGATAAACGCGATTCGGATAAAAGAGTTTGCAGCATATAGACAATAATATTCAATCATTCAGACAATTCAAGTCTAGCTTTTATTATTTTTGATATTAATAAGTTCATTTGCCATGCTTACAATTTTAAGATTTGAGTTGATCTTCATTTCTATTTAAGTTCCTGTTTTTTGTATTTCTAATGTAGAAACTTCCTATATATTTTCTTAATCTAAGAGTAATTGTCTATAGTATTCTTACTTTATTTTCGTTTTATTTTACCGAGCAAAGCTCGATCTTCCAATACTTTAGAATTAACCTACATATGAAAATAATGTAATATTTTATTTTTTTAAATCATAACCCTATATAATTTTTTAAAAAAGTATTGGAGTTTTTAAGACTAATTATGTGCTTCAAATGTATTGGGAGCTGTCAATCATCATTTGGAAAACAGTCTACGACTTTATAGTCTAATTTAATTTTTAATTAAAATGTCGATATTCCATGAATCTCTGTTTTAATAGACTTTGGAGACAGCTGGACAGACAGACGCGAATCGGAAGAGCTTTTTTTTGTTGTTAACCTTTGTCTTCAGTCCTCTTGAAAAATAAAAAAAGAAAATCTGATTCGAATCAACGGCTTAGAAACTAGTCGTGACTATTCCAGAGATGGGAGAAGGTTTACGGACAAGACAGGCAAATTCTGCCGCCTTCTACATTCCTTTTTTTCTTTCGTTCCTCTTCTTTCTGCTTTTTTAGCCTCACCGCGTGAATCGGCAATTCGAATAGCATTTTCAGTTCGCAAATAATGCCAGGAGTCAAAAAGCCTTCAATCGGAAAGTTTTTCTTGAGCGATTTTGGGTCTTCCAACGAAAACACAGGCGCCCAACTGAGCATCACCAGAATATTCTAACACAGACTGAAAATTCAATGAAGTCTATCCTTAGAAGAGGAAAAGAAAAAGACAAGGCCGCGATTAGAAATTAAAATTAAGATATAAGCAATTCAAACGATATATGGTTAAAAATATATATATATAAAGTAATAAATCCAATATAACAAACTTGAAGCCAATCTTCTTCAAGTTTCGTAAAGCAAAGATTTCAATCAATCATTTGCAATTATGAATTCAGAAAGTATAGAATATAAGAATAAAAATTAACTTATATTACTAAACCTATAAAAAGCCGGACAGTGATATGAAATTTGAAAACCCAATTACAAAGAACAAATCACTGCCCAAAAAATCAAAAATCAGATTGATTGAAATCTTTGCTTTACGAAACTTGAAGAACATCGGCTTCAAGTTTGGTATATTGGATTTATTTATGCCTAATTTTGAAGTTTATGTATCATTACTTCTTATTTAAGGTATTTATCCTATTTATTGAAATTTGCTAACTAAATTTGCTAATTACATTATTTATTGTTATATACGCTTTAACTCAATTTCGTTAATTTGCTCTTTTTTCATTTATTTATAAACTTTAATTACAAACATGAAATGAACATATTTTTACTTTATTTTATTTTTTATTTTTATTTTTATAATAAAATAAAAAAAATTCGAAAAAATTATGTAATATAAAAAACTGTACAAAAAAGATATAAAATTGAAAATTATAAAAAAGAAGAAAAGAAAAAATGTTAAAAGAGTAAATTAAATGATTATTGCGTTTTTGTATTAATTTCAAAATTTCTCAACAGAGGCCGCTGATGACGTGGTGTTAAATTTGTTTTATCACCATAGAAACAGTGATCTGAGTTTTGATTTTTTGGGCAGTGATTTGTTCTTTGTAATTGGGTTTCCAAATTTCATATCACTGTCCTGCTTTTTATATAAAGTAATATATATTTTAGACCAGAGCTTCTCAACCGGTGTGTCGCGAGTGTAAATTAATATTTTGCTTCAACTCCAGCCAAATGTTCGTAGGCCTATATAGAATAAAATCTAGACGTCAAACAACTTTGGCAAACAGAAATAGGAACGACATTCATTTTCGTTCTAACAATTACGACTAATAAGATATTAAATCATATTTAAATTGACTTAAAAATATTTAGTTATCTTTAAATATTTAAAAATATGATTGTTATATTCCTGTTCTATTTATTTGTAAATCAATGGTATTTTCAACGATTCTATTGTGGCATAAAAGCATTGA
The DNA here is from genome assembly GCA_023159025.1 of Thereuonema tuberculata. Lineage (NCBI taxonomy): Eukaryota > Metazoa > Arthropoda > Chilopoda > Scutigeromorpha > Scutigeridae > Thereuonema > Thereuonema tuberculata. The sequence goes on from JAFIDM010000004.1 coordinate 45,286,563, forward strand.
CGAAAGTTAATGTGCTGCGGGGTTTTAGGAACAAGATTTCGTGTGCAACGGGGTTTTACACGAAGTATGGCGTGAAACAAAAAGGGTGAGAAGCAATGCAATTAACAGAAACTATAATTTCGCAGAAATGACAGTTATTTTAGTTTTATGTTTGTTGTTTTTTAATTTTTGTACTTTTAAATTCATTCACTGTCTATATTTCTGCTTCATCTGGTCTGTGCAGCACCATTTTCAATATATAAAGCTAGCCGTGCCGGCTTGGCCGAGAGGTCTAGATGGCGTTTTGTCGTGTGGCCAGTGTGCCGGCACCTGGGTTCAAATCCCGGTAGTGGCATGGTCGTTTCTTTCTTCTTCTGTGTTTCGTCCGTTCTTCCCTGGGACTCACTCTCTCAGGGTTCTTCTCGACGAGAGGTGAATTCTCGTCATCCTACCCGAATTCCTAGCCTTGTCAGGTTGGGCTAGCGCGTGGTCCGTGTGGCCTATTCGCGGGTAATAATAATAATATATATTCTATTTTTTTTCCTGTATTTCCGCATATATATTTTGTGTATATATGTGACCGTATATTTTCTTAGTGTGAGTGTGTGTGCGTGATTGTATATTTGTGTGTGTGATACATATAAATGGGCAGGTTTGTAATTATTTGAAATATTTTATGAATGTGAGAGTATTTGTGTATACTTCTTTCGTGTGATGAAATTTTCTGTTTGGAAGTATATGTGTGCATGGTTCCGTGTCTGGTTTTCGTTGTATGAGACACTTGTTGTATACATCAATTATCGTTAAATAGAAGAATATGAATTTGTTTAGTTTAAAAAAAAAATAATTCCAAAAACATGAATCCAGCAACTGCCCAATTCCCACTAACCAACTCATTGCAAGAGTCCTTTCCGTCCCGGGGGGAGGGGATAGCAGTCTGCAATACACAAACTTTTTCTCATTTCTAAAACCTGGGCAGATAAAAGCCAAAGCTAAGTTAATCTACTAGCGGCGGTCCCCCGAGCAATTCCCGGTATGTTTTAATTATATCAAGCCAATGAGCTCCTTGGCAACTCCAGAAAAGGAAGCAGAAATAGAGCCTCTTCTCTACAGTCCTCTTCTCTTTACCCTTCCTTAGGGATACTACATTGAAAATGTGAAATAATTTCCAAATATTTCGGAATTAATGAAGGATTGCTAAAGAAAATACAGTCTATTAAAAAAAAAGCAGTTAGCAGCGCCTAGAAGGTCGTAGTTCTTAAAGAAAAAGTAAAAACAAGTCATCAGAGCTAAGAGGAACGTATATTAATTTCTCCAATTAGAAAGCTTAGGGATTTTTTTTTTTATTTCCTGTTCAATTAAATGACGGTAAATTAATATGTCTGGCAGCTAATTAAAACTTCATTAGAGGGGGATATTTGCATAACTGAATTATGCTAAGCAATTTCTTGTGTCTTGTGGATTACTTTCCCTGAAGTCAAAGCAATCAGTCTCATTTTGCTGTTTTAAAAAAAGAAAAGTCGTTCTTTTTTCTTTTGGAAGTTTTTTTTTTTTTGGAAAGAGTACTTTAGTTACGTTCGCACAATTGGAGGGTGGAGATTCATTCTTCTTTGTAATTGAATAACTCTGAAGTAGGGGAAAGGGTTTTATGGGAAAGTTTAGAGGGAAAAAAGCGATGTTGTGATTTTTGCTAAAAGTTTGTTTAGAATAAATCATATTTTTTTTACCTTAGAAAACTAAGACTAGCTTTTAAAGAAAGGTTTCTGGAAGTTACCTGAATAGAGGAAGCTTGGGTAAGCAGATACTATCTTACTTATAGAACTAGATCTACTTTTGTGTTGTTTTTTTTTTTTTTACTTAAAATAGTAATTTTTGTTTTACATATGATTATTCCTTAAAAGTATTGAAGAAAATTCAGCACATTGAGAATTTTTTTATGCATCTTATCGTAAGAGCATCATTTCTTTCAAATCCAGTATCTGACATCAATGCTGTTCCAAGTCTCCACATCTCTTTAGTAAATTTACCATTTCAAAATTCGAATCTTCTAAAAATCTTCTTTGTTATTTTTAATATATTTATGCTTTTATAAAAATTAAATGCACTATTTCATTAAGATATAAACTTTTAACGTGTGCATTGATTAACTATTAACAGCTGAATTGTGGCCAACACACTTGACAATTAAACTATAAACTTACGTACATATTAAAAACACAAGTACTTTCAAAGTGGTCAACACTTCTTTGTCAAGCGGGTGGTAATGATATCCATTTACACAAATACTAGTTAGAAGCCAATTTCTGATGTTTTCGGAAAAAGACGGCGCTTAAATCAGGCAACGCCAGAATTTTAATAAAATTTAATGTTCCAGTTTTCTGGCTTTATCGAATCTTAAGTTTTACAATTCAACCTAACGTTTAAAAAAAAAAATAGGAAAAGCAGTTCTCCAATTCGTATCAAAGTTCTAGAGACGTTCACTTACACATTTCTTACAAGAACTAACAGAAGAAACTGATAAAAGTAAGTTTGAAACTCAATCACAAAAAAAAAGATAAAAAGAATCGCGCAGGGAACTTTTATTTCTCGAGTATTTCATATAGTTCTACATCAGCTCTACGAGGTATTGGAAGAAAGATGGTCACAGTGGGATTTCCGGATAACAGATGGGTTGACGCATCGATTCGATACGTAGCAGAAACGTGCAAGAAATTGGGCAAATCTAAAATGAGAAAACTATTAGCTTGTAACACTTCTACAGAAGATGTTACTGAACTTCTACTACAATATTAAAATAAAGTAGGACAACAAAACATGTTAGTTTATTTACAGCAACACAGGTCGTAAGATGTCAGAAGCTAAAGAATAAAGTATTACAAAGAAAGGCAGTTTTGGACATAGCAGGACGATTCTGCACGTGAACAGAGACATCAGAAGCTAGTATGGAATTTCATAAAAACATCATGAAATAGAATTACTCAAAAATTTATTAATAAACCGTAGACTTTGGTGACTTTGGTTCAAAACCCAAACAAAAACAGCTCGACAGTTTTTGAGAAAGACTTTCCAATACCAGAGTCTACTGAAATCCGTCCAGCTATTGTACAATTGCAGGTTAAGTACGAATGGACAACACAATCTCAAATTATGTTAATTTAGATTTCCATTACATCACCTGCAATAGTATTGTCTGTCAAAGAAAACCATCCATCTTGCATATTATAATATACAAATAGCACAAAACAAAAAAAGATTATTTTCTATTTCCACGATGACAAAGTTGGATCTTCGAGTGACCACTACAGGGATATCTGAAATTTTGTTCCTATTTACGTTTGCTTCCTTTTGCAAAATTGGGCCCTCTAACTAAAGAATTAAGATCAAAATATTAGATTAGATTCTTCGAACCAAAGACTATTAGAACATGGTATCATTTAAACTTAACGTGGTGACATTAATTTATGCTTTCGAATTATCAAAATAGTGGTAATGGAACCAAACATTTCATACCGTCTACTTCATTTCCTGTTTTAAAATATTTAGGCAAATATCTCACTTATCTTTTCTTTTATTCTATGAATAACTTATTTTTAGCCTTGCTTAATCGCGTTTAATTATTTTATGATCCTTGGTTTTACCTTCATTTTTAATCTTAGCCGTATCACGCACGGCATCCCGTTTGAAGACCAGTGGATTTCGAATTTCATTTTCAAAAAATTACAGTTACAGTGCTTCAAAGTAAGCCCACACTGATGCCCAAAAAGTCAAAAATTAAAATTACTCCAGATTTGAAATTTTTAGTGAACTTCTTAAAATTTCTTTAATTTTAAACATTTTATTTATTATATTCTCATCAATTCATCTCCTTAAATTATAAAGTTATTAGATCAAAAGTTTCGAAAATTTTTGTTCATTTTAGTTTAAATTAAAACATTTTAATTTTCAAAGTTCCCACTGTAACTTTGTGCGAATCTAATATTTTTCGTAATATTTTACGAAGTTTTCGAAATCTTAATACTAAATATTCATGATATCAAAAATTTAGAAAGCTACATAAAAAGATAAGTTTCATATACACTGAACACGTGAAGTATAACGAAATAAAAATTAACTTTTTTTGCCCTGTCTAGAATGAAAGTTATTTGGCGGATTGTAGTCATTTAAAGCTTGAAGTTAACTCATGCGATTGGAAGAAGGGGATGAGGTTTAATTCTGTTCAATTTTATTGTGAAATTAAATTATTTTTGAAATTCATAACATTTACACTTACCACACCGAATTCTCTACAAATGCCACCGATTAACGGTTTCAGAATCAAGTTAAGGATCAAATGAAACTGGTTTTTAGCGGCCCCTAGGTTACAACTTGCCTGTAAAACAAAGAGGACCGCTCTTGCATTTATGCTTCCTGGATGTCACACTCTGTAGTAGCCAAACGGTTTGAGATATTAGAATGAAACCTTCACCATTGTGTTCAGCATCAAAAAGTAGGGGACCACGTCCAAAAAAAATCAGACCTCTAGGACCACTCCCTGACCGGATGCTGGGGGGGGGGGTCAAAAGTGGTCACTTCCAATAAAGAGGAAAACGGCGATAAACGACCATCCAATATCGACCCTTCTGAACACATCTTGTTTATAAAATTGTGTATATTATGGGGGGCCGCTTTGCTTTTGACATTAATTTATGTTATGTATCTCTCATCATACACCAATGTAAAATTATTCCAACATTTTATCTGCACATTAAAGTACTTTTCTTATGGTTTTTATGCATTTCGGTGAATATAACCTTTAATATAATTATTAAAAAGTCATCTATTTAACCTAATTAAAATGATTACGTTAACTACTGTAACCGTTTCCGGCAAACTTATTAACTAGCATTTCAGTCTTCAATTAATTTATTAAAATTCATTAGTTCAATGATTTTAAAAGCCAAGAGAAGGATCGACAACGGATTATCATTTTTCTGGAAATTCCTACTTCAATTAGGAAATGGGAGCGCATTTACCAATTTCCAGAGCAAATACAGAAGCTTTTCGAAAATCGCAATCATTCATATAAAAGTTACTTCACAATTAGAATTAAGCCAAACATTTATAGTCTGGTAATGTACATATTAAATCCTTTCAAATCTCTTGGTAAGCTTCAGTCTGAATTATAATTTGAAAAGTAATCTACCTGCTGACGATAAGTATAAAGTCTTATCAATAAGCAGACGGATTAATAATAATTTGAATCAAATGAAGAGTAACAAAATACAATAATATCCTGAATAAGAAATGTCTTTCAATAAAATAAAGTTATTTAGAAAACTTAATTGATTTTTCAAGAAAATATGACGAATGTTTAATTTTTCTTAATGTATTTTTTTTTTTTCAATATAATAATTTTTTTCCCAAAAAGTTACCCCTGATAAAGTTGATACCGGTAAACACGGTAATTAATTTTTAGGTTACCGTACCTCTATCAAATTTTTCAATAACAAACATATCAATTTCACTTAAAAGATCTTTCTAGGATCTGGACAATGTGAATTCCGGTGAAAATCGGGACATTGTTAGTTTGTATGAATTTCTACTTTAAAAACAGTACTAAGAAATCGATAATATAGGACTTTTAGGGAAAATAAAAATGTTTTGGATTTTGCTTGTGGTCTGCATCAGATGGACCGTATGGAGAAACTGAAAACAACTTAATTGCTGAACAGTGTATCTTTAGTCTATTGTCTGGAGACGATCAGCCTGGGAAGGTGTTAACTTAGCAACGGAATCGAGGTCTCTGTTCCCAGCCCCGACCTCTGCATTATGGATGAAGTCGGGTGGACATTGATGTGGATTGAAGTGTCCCGCTAACGGTGTAATAGGGTTGCAGGGGACATCGACCGTCAACAAGAGCGACTCGTAGGTTGCGAATGGAACAATCTATTATGCAAATAAACTGACACCGAGCTCTTTGTGATCAGATGATCGATGTGGCTGTTCACTGGCTTAATCTGCGCACTGATGAAAACCCACCGATGCAGTTCTTGACTGTAACATACACACACACAATGGCAGATTCAATACGATTTAACAGAATAGAAAAAAGGAATACTTTTCCACTTGACAAAACCACCAAGAAAGACACTGGGGCACCAAGAAATCACCAAATTTTTCAAGCTTTCCAAACATCATTTTTCTATTTTTACTTCCTCTTGCAAAAGTCATAATTGTTGTTAACTGATAAACAACGATAAAGCTTAATAACAAGTAAATATTGTCCAGACATAACAAAAAGTAGTTCTAGAAAAGAAAATTGAGCTGCTTTCCTTAAACTGTTTAGTAAAACAATCCAAACTAAGAATCTTCATTTATTTTTGACTTACAATATCTGCCGAGCACAGACTAATCAAATCTTCCATTTTCTGTGCAAATAAATGAATAAATAAATCCGGGTAACTTATTAAGTTGTCTAAATCCAATTAATTCTCAATTTAATTAATATGGGCATGAAGAGTTAGATTTATTTCTCTGCTTTCGTTAACAACGACAGAAATGCATTGTTTAGCTTCTAATATTTTTCTTGCTCTAATTTTAGTCTTCGGATACAAGTATCAGTAGACTTATATTCCCGTTTTTGAGAACAAGTATCATAAAAATATCATTAAATTATCATTAAGCACAACAATCGCAACATTTGTGTCTTCTGCATGCGCAACAATCGCATTTACAAAGCAGCTCTACAACAATCATAACAATCACAATAAACGCAACAATTGTGCCTTTTGCATTCGCAACAGTCACATTTATAATAATAAGAAAATTAAAGCAATATCAATGATATTTTCTTATCAGAAGACGCTGCGAAGCATTGTGATTGGCTTACTAATCGCTTTCCCTACTATATATACGTCAAGTTTCAAGAACTTCTATTTATAGATTCAGACATTAATAGGGTACAGACTGATCACAGGAGCCTCACTTTCCTAGGACGGAGGAGATCTATCCAGATACATTTTTTTTCAGAACAATGTAAATTAAGTCTTTTAAATGGTTACTTGATATACTACTGTAATGGATCTAATTTTTTTTATATATTTATGCGTGAAATCCAAGTATTTCTACACGAGAATAAACAGCGAAGACGAAATAGACTGAAGAGAATAACGGCCAATTCAAAGGCAGTCCTTTTGATGCCACAGAAACTAACCACAAACGATCTCTCGCAAGTTAACTTTTTAATTCTCGAATTGCTCGTTCAAATGCACGAATATTGCCTACAATTAACATCAACGAAGACCAAAATGTCGACATTTCCTCCAGATTAGCTACGAAACAATAGCACAAATCTCAGAAACTATACCAAGTGAACATTAGGCGTTTGTTGTGTAATAAAGGCATCAGCTTCATTCCTAATGGGGAACTGTTCTTTTCAATCAATCAGTGAAATTAAGAATTCTATTACTGCTGTTCATTGAAATGTACGTAACTCGTTCAGCCGAGATATTTTTTGTAACAATTTCTTTGTAGTTTTTCTACCCTTCGTTTATGGTAAGAAATTATTTGTTTTTATTGTTGTTGTTGTTTTTTTTTTTTTTATTTATACCCTATTAGATATATTTGTATAAAAGAATACCTATGGTATAGGTGCTGACAGATTAATATAATAAAAAAAAACATAAAAAAAATAAAAAAAATAATAAAATAAAAATAAAAAAAAATAAAAATAAAAAAAATAATAGTAATTCATCGTGTGTACT
>JAFIDM010000004.1:45299283-45328937 GCA_023159025.1 Thereuonema tuberculata
CTCCTCAAATTTGCAGAACATGACTTATTAAGAACCAGCTAAATTTACACGAAGGCTTCAAGTCTTTGTCTTTGTTGTTTACATTTCAAATCTGTAGAATTATTTTCATTCAATTAAGGAAGCGTGTTTGGGAATCACAGAGTAATCATCCTGTATTCAGAAGCCATGAGAGCCCAAATGAGAACGACCAGCAACGAGAAACAGAGGAGAAAAACGTATCTTCTAATTAGCTGCGATGAAAGCAATGGCAAATTCTTCGCAAATCTGCCTAATGAAAACTTGCTGCAAAACAAATTAAATTGTATTAGGATTAGAAGAGACAGTGTAAAGCTGCGTCTGCTATAGATCTGACTGAGAAAAATCTCTGAAACTTATTAGGCCAGAGTATCAAAAGCGGAAGAACAAAATTAGCAGATACCTAATTACTGAGATCTTTAAGTATCTTGAATGGTCGAAAGGAACTAGGTTACTTAAAAAAAAAAATTGTATGTCGAATCAGACTTTCATTGACTGTGCGGTAGGAGGAATCAAGTTCTGAAAGGACTATTACACATCATTAAACTAAGACAGCAATTACAAGAAAGAAAGCGGTTCAATAATGGAACCTTGAGGGATTCCAATTAGCATTACTGTGAATGTACAGTGCTTTTCAGCTTTTTATAAAAATGTAAAAAAAGTTATGAGAAATTTTGAAGACATAACTCGTGTTAATGTAATTCATTGTATATAAATATAACATTTACATCTTAATCCGAAAATAGATTTTAAAAAAGTCTTTCGAGCTGAAAATGAAAATAAGTTTGAAGGAGTAAGAATTTATCACCAATTACGCTAATTGTTGAGTAAAATAGAAAGTTATTATTAGCTTTTACTTCTATTTTTAAATCTTGATATTTTTAATAGAAAGCATCTTCAGAAAAAAAGAATTTAACTAAAAGGAATGTATAAATGTCACATAAAATTTGCAAAATCCTTTGTACTATTAAAAAATATCTTTTTTATTTCTGAATACACAGTCAGCAATGACAATATTCGTAACACTGATTCTGTAAAGCTGTGTTTTTTTGTGAGCATTCACACAGACTGATATAAAATAATAGTGTTTCTAGAAAACTTCTGACAATGTTTAAAAAACAAGTATGGGCTAAGATTCAGTATATGGTAAGAAGTATTTTTGATTGATTATTCTAGCTTGTGACGTCATATGTGAAAGATTTTTAGATTCTGTAGGAAATAGTCAATTTTGGGATAGTGATTTCCTTTTTTCTTACTGCGCCTCAATAAAACTGTTCAGTTTATTAACAAATAAATAATTACATATATTCATGTAAATAGAATAAAAGTGATTATATAATTTTAAGTCTTGGACGTTTCAATGTGTACTTAGTCTTGCTACTCGAAAAGAAAAGTTAAAAGTTTTATCAATTTAGGATTTAATAAATGTCAAAATTATTTTTAAAAATCTGAGTAGTTCTTAAGTACTGGCGATCGGATATAGCCCCACACAATAGAATAATCTTAGAGTGAGTGATTTGCGCCGTTTATTTCAAGCCTTTCTTAATAATGCTAGCGTTTCCAATTTTATGATGGGAAGTTTCTCGAATCTTTCACAGACGCCATTTCATAAAAGCCAGAATAGTCCTCCACAATTCCATTTCTTTAAAGTGGAAATACTTTCTGGAAGGCTATTTTGGCCTTTATAGTTCTCCCATTCTTTTTTTCGTTTATTTTTATAAGTTGGAGTGTCTTTCGCAATCATCTCCGGCTCTTTTAGATTAAACCAGAGAACTTAACGATTGGACTGACTTTTCATTGCTGCGCCGCGTATTGCATTAACTCTGCAGAATTAAAAGTGAATTAAAATCCGGTCTTAATTCCGAAGAAAAGTTACCGACCCGGCGAAATGGCCACCCGGGACCTTGAAAAATTGCCATAAACGTAAAAAGGTCGTCGTACGAACCTCAAGAGCAATTAAAAGTGTGACACTAAAACTGTGCCTTGGCATTCACATACTACTGCGAATGAATAGTGGAGACTTGAGTATTTTTCTCCGAACGCTTATTTTAAAGAGGCCCGAATGACAAAAAGGGTCTCGCTTCAAAGCATTTAACTGTAACAGCAAATTGTTCCTTTCCCGCCACTCTCTTTTCCAATTCGTTTTGAAATTAATTGCACCTTCAACGGCGCTCAAGCGAAGATTTTTGGAATTCTGCCAAATCTATTTCGTTTATCAATTTTTCAGCATTGGCTAAAAATATTGGAACACAAATTTCATTAATGTTGTTTTGCTTCAGAAAAATTAGAGCGGAGTTCGAAGTTGAAGTAATCTTAATGATATTTCATACATTTGAAAGGTGAATGTTGAGAATCATTTAGTAGCTTTTAATTTTTAAGTTGAAAAGGCCAAACTTCGGCCATGTTTATTTGATAAACCTAAACTGAACCCAAAATGAACTCGAAGTAGGGAATTGTGGAGGGAAAAAAAAAAGAAAAAAGCCAACACCCGAAATATGGCTTTCTCTGGCAAGATCGTTTCGGCTCTGCACAATATTAACCGATTCGTGCTAAACTCGCTTGGAATATCATTGCTGTAACACAACAAAATATTAAAAAAAACCTCACTTTTTTAAAATAAGAGCAGGGGAAAAAATTAAAGATTTATAAGAATGAGAATTGAGTGTTTTCTGTATTGTATTTGTTACCTTCGCGAATGAGAAATTTATATTAAAATTATAATACTGCACTAATTTTTGAAAAAAGTTTTTTTTTGTCAGAATCGTATAAATGCAAATTTCACTGCAATACTTAGCTGTTTTTATTTTTTTTCTTCTTAATATATATTACACATTAATAATAAAAGTATATTTAGTGTAGAATAACATTAGTAACCAAAACAAATATATTTCTATATTTTTGGGATTTTACATTTCATACTATATATATCTACTCAAAAACATCCTAATGAAGGAGCATAAAAGTGATTCTCGTTAATGCTTAATTAAATAATCTAGAAAGTAATCTACAATTGCAAAAAACGAGCTTTGCTTATTTCTTTCTTTATATTTTTTTTTAAATCGTACTTCTAATGTAAATAATAATTTGTAGTGTGTTTCTAGCCATTTCTTCCTATTTATATATCTGCTTATTTCCAAACTATTGTTATTTAAAAGATATATTTTTAAATTCAACGCAATATTCGTAAGTAAATTTCTTATGACATTTACATAACTTATTAAAGCACAAAAGAAAGCTAATTTATTAACTAAAAATAATTAAGAAGTTCAACTTCAATTTTTACAATGTTGCAATTTTAATGTGCAAGGAAATTAAAAACTGAAAAGCCTATAATTACTCACAAGTAATCTTATATACTAATATATAAAGCTGAAGAGTTTGTATGTTTGAACGTGCTAATCTCAGGAACTACCAGTCCGATTTGAAAAATTCTTTTTGTGTTAGATAGCCCATTTATTGAGGAAGATTATAGGCTATATAACATCACGCTACGATCAATAGGAGCGGAGAAGTAAATATAAACGTCAACCAACGGGTGCGGTAGCGGCGATGGGGCGGCTTGGTCGCACGACGAGAGCTGAACATTACCAAGAAGGGCCGAATTTAACGCGGGTGACATCGCGGGGCAATAAAAATTTAGAGTTAAAAAATTTTTTTCAAATTTTGTTGGTTCATTCCTTGAGAATGTTCACTTTGTGATGATTGAAACACGTTTTATTCTCTAATTTTTAATTTTCATTTTAATAATAATATAATTTTATAATTTTAGACATCTTCAGTTTTCAAACAAAGTTACCTGGAATGAGTTCGATATAAATTCATGTCAAAGAAGCAAAATCTATGACAGAGTTATCTATCTATAAAAACTCCAATCAATAGCAAACTTTCAAATCCAATTTAAATTAAAATGTCTGAAATAGAACAAATTCTGAACACTTTGTTTGTGATGACGTCAATTGCCGTAAATCCCTTCGTAAAGGATTGATAGATGTTTCTACGAATTTGAAGAATTTATTTATATCTTCTCCACCATCCCAACTTTAAGGATGTAAACTAACCTAACGGAGCTACAGCCCAAATTTATCGCATCTCCGTCGCTCCTTCCAGACAGACAAACAGACGCCATCCGTACGACGACGTATTTCGAATCGCAGTGTTCCTTAACCTAAAATCTCGGCATCTCCTCAACGACATCTTTCCCGCCAAGGGGAAAATTCTGAGGGTAATAATAGTTTGGAAGTATAGTAAATCTTGGATGAGACTAAAGGTTTACAAAGTAACACCCTAGAATAATTGTTTCACGCTAATATGGCGATCATCAGCTAGAAGCAGTAACCTATAAACAACGAGGTCTCGATACACAGACCTGTAGGAAATATGATCTGAAAGCAATGTGGAACGTGAAAAGCTTAAATAAACAATGAAAAACTCACCAAAAAACGCTAGCACATGAATTTTCTGACCAATTTCTTTTTTGGTGAGTTTTTTATTGTTTAAGCTTCGCAGATTCCACATTAATTCCGATGATACAATAAATCTTTGTCTACATAATTAGGGAGCGTGTTCCTTATAATCTAACTCATATATACTTTCTTTCTATGAGGTCATTGCAACAATGATTAGTGATAATTAAAACTCATTGTTACAATGGCCTACAACCCCTAAGTATGATATGATGTCATTGTTAACTACCTAACAATGGTCAAGAGAAATCTGATATGGATTTATAGTAAGTACTATGCAGGAAGCAATCAGGCAATTAAATTAAAGTGTCATTTATCTCTGCGTACTTCTGCTTCTACTAATCAATGTTTATTACTATTTTCTTTTGACAGTGTTCTTTATCAAAAACTACACCCATCATCCGTGACAGCCGATACGATCAGTACCAACTGAGACGGATGTTTGACATCAGTAGATGAAGACGAAATGCACTCGAACCTAATAGGTGACGACATGTGGCGAATAGAGAGCAATTTATCTGGCTGGCACTGCGCCATTCGACGGCCTACACACATCAAACAAATTAAATGAGAATTATCTAATGTTCAACAGTTACGAGAAATACTCCGCCGAAAATGATGATGGGAATATTATCAAGAGCAGTCCGTTAAACATTCACCAGAGACGAAGCCCTTTTAATAAGGTCCATTTCTCATCGTACGTTTAACATTCCCATCTTTTGCCTCAAATGATGTGGATTAACGCTAGATAAACTCATTAAATGAGTTACTGTTTCCCATCAGGGTCACAGTGCTGTGCTTTCGTAATTGATAGTCCGATAAACTTTTAAACATTTTTCCTCTATTTTTCAATGCAAAACTAACCAAATCATACGGAGACTCATCAATATGCTACAGAAGGACATCGGCTTTGCAGGACCTAGCCGTAATACGAATACAGTCATTTTCGCTGAACCATTTCACTGAGGTACAGTTTCTCTTTGATATGAAAATGACAAACATGGAAGGGCAAAGGGAAAAGCCTCTTTCTTCTATCTATCTATCTATTTCTTCTATCCTCTCAGATCTCTCTGCTTCTTGTGACAACAGAGAAATTACATGGCTTCCCATCAATAGATCTACGGGGAAAAAAGTTGAAGATTTGAAGAGACAAAATGCCAAATTTCTTTCTTTCTTTTTCATTATCCACTTAATCCCTATTTATTGGCGATTGACTGTATGATCATCTCAGAACACAATCTATTTCAAATAAGTCGTATTAACTTTAGAATTCGAATTCCTAGGATCAAACTTTCCAATACACCTTATCATTTATAACATTAATAACAAACCCTGAAAGATATTCATTCGTTGTAGCACGTTCTTACAGTTGTTACATTCCTTACAGATTAAAATTTGTTTTAAGCTGTTAAATAGTAGCACTAGATTATGAAGATATCTTGTATATTATCGTCCGAAATTCAAGTTTTTTCCTGAATATGAATGTTTGTAAAATAAAATTTGCAATCTTTGCCGTTAATCATACACCAAAATAATGTAGGCTACTAGAAACTCTCACAGCTTACTAAATATTAGCATCAATTTTACCAACCAAGCAGCTATAGAAGATCATGCCATGACTGTCTCATGTAGTGAACAGAAATAGTTGGATTTTATGAGCTTTGAGATAATTGGTAAATCTACTCCTCAAAATTCTCTTGGAATCAAAAATTCTATTAGATACACTTAAGTAATGACAACTATTAATTCCTGCTTACTAAAATTTGGCACATCATTTCCAGAGCTAATCTTGCTGAAAAGCTTGAACCTTTAATATAATATCTTTAAAACTCTATACATAAGTTTACATATAACAAAATTCGTACAGTGTAGACAAAAAAGGTTTAAATTGTCAAACCTGATTATTATTTGATCGTAATCAGAATTTTTCATGTCATTTGAAATATTTTTGGATATTGTTGTTTGAGTCATCGTGCCCACAACGATAGAATTCTTCCTCCATTCTTCCTTAAAATTATCCACATCAGTGAATCTCCACAAATGAGATATAATTATATTCTTAAACATGAGATTTCATGTAAATTAGTGCATTATTGCTTGGGTTATAGTACTCTTGAGACTGAAGCATAGATACAATCTGGTTAACTAATTGTTTCAAAATGGCCAAAAATATGTATAGAGCAAAAGGCCAATTCGATTGAAATTTGAAAGTCATTCTTGTTATTAATTTTAATTTTTTTTTTAACTTTTCCTAATAACATAGAAGGGAGAAAGTAAGTGTTAGCTACACTTAAAATTCGTTTATCCGGATTTGATGGGACCGCGCCCGTTTCGGATAATCCGAAATATATTGTATTTAATATGAATTGTACATGTTATTAATATTGATTATATTAATTATTGTACATTAATGTTATTTTTGGAGTTAGTTATACAGAGTTACGTAATCGCTTGTGTACGATATTGAATATTGATTACAGCGACGGAAAAATGTTTATTTGTGTATTTTTAAAATATGCTCAAATAAAAAAACGTTTCAGATAAACAAGATTTTCGGATAAACGCGATTCGGATAAACGAGGTTTTAGTGTATTGTTAAAAGCTCGCAGTTCAACGTCCTGAAGTCAGCAATATTTACGTTCAAGATGTAATATAGTAGCGGCACCTGAATGACTTTTAATAGACGACAACAGATAACAATCTCAATCAGATTGTAAAAAAAAAAAATCTTCAACGAAATCACCCATTCGAGTGTGTAATTTAATTAATTTTCAGTTTACAACTTTTCGGTTAAGAAAAACAAAATGTACCGGTAGTAAATATTTATTCGTCGTTTCAAATCACGTTAATTCCAGCTTATTAGTATGCAAACGAGATTCATATTTAAGCTGAACATCGTCGCAGCAACGAGGCCATTATCTTTCGTTGTTGTAACCAAATGCCAAATTCAATGCGGCGCGATAATGTTTGTCAGAGATGCCACACACGTCAACCATCGTCGGCGTCGTCCGTCGCGGCGCTGCCATCCATCTCACCTGCCGTCCGATGAGGCAGGCGCCATCGATCGGCGTCTGCATCGATCAAATGCCGATCCCGGAGTGGCCAACTGCGCCGTCTCTCCCCGCGTTCAGGGAACGTCCCACCCCCATCGGAATTGAAAATATCTTCGATACTGTTTAAGAATCGAACTCCCAGTGAACCGGATCACATTACTATTTTTTTTTTCTTTACGCTTCATGGTTCCTGATAACATAGATAAATTATTCAGTGTGTCAAAGAGCAGAGATTTGAACCATGCGATATATATATTTTTTTTATTTGAACCGCTCTTTTTTATTGACACATACATCCATTTATTTTTAACAGGGCGAGGAAGGCCGGGCTGAGGGAGAGGCGAGCTGAATAACAGAAGATGTGCTCTGAATGAATCGAGTACCCAATGCTAATTATTAAATCTAAAACATAATAAAAATAGGTATGTAAACTTATTTTGACGTATGAAAACTCTTTTGGTACTTAGAGATAACATGTGTTACAAGTAAATTTTAACTGCTAAAACTTCAGAAATCTTCAAAATTTTATATAAAATTCTTAATTATAGGGACAGTTCGGTTTGGGCGTTAAGCTAGAAGTCTCAGATAAATGTTAAAATAATAAATTACATTTTGTTTGTCCAGACAAAGGTTGTACTATGTCCCTTATTATTTACAGTAACTTCCAATGAGCTACACTTATCAAACAACATTAACAAATTTATCTATCAAAATTTGAAAATATCCAGTAGATACATGTGATATTCTGGTATTGTGAGAATGTAAAGTTGAGGATAAACTTCAAACATAAACTGTACTTAGACTAAGAGCTATTCACTGTCTCTTGAACATTTTCGTCAGCTTTTCTTGTTGATTTAAACGTAAATTTTGCACAAGACACTTGCTTTTCCTTATAATTTGAAGTTATGATTTCACGCAGTGCATCATTAGTGTAATCATCTTGAATTAATGCTTGGAAACTAAAATTCGCAACGGACATAAGATTCTATGCTATCATTCTAAAAACTCATGAAATATATTCAGTATCATTGTAAAATTTACTTGTTTTTGTTACTTATTTATCAAAGAGGCTTTCATATGTAATGCAGAAATAAACACTGGAGCCCAATCATTAAAAAACACATGATGAATATATTGTTATAAATTTCTACATAAATTAATTCTTGCAACATATATATCTTATATCAAATTCTCCTTTGAATCATTAAGTACATATTCCAAAAACAACATCATCATAAAGATTCTTGATCATCATAAAGCTGATATACTTAAACGTAAATCATACTTACATATCGAAGCATTTCATTCCAAACTGTCGTCCTTAAACTTGAGTTGAATTATCACCGTCTTCTCGAGAATAAACTCCTATTATTCCCTATCTAAATCGTAGCACAAAAGTTCTGCACTTCTACAATCCATTTACACTTTATACACAGTTCATAATTTAACCTTAAATTAGAAACTCATATTACTTAGGACTTTTAACTTATCCTTTCTGTCATGGCAGCCTTCCATGACTTTCCACCTTAACAATATAATCATTAAGCATATCTTTTAGAATGTTATTGTTAGCACCACCATCTGGTTTATTCTTGCGTCAACTAAACAATAACACACATTTATACTAAATTTTAATGGACTTACAATTAAATCGTCTAAAGTACTTATTATCGTTGTTGTTTTGTATGGAATTCAGAGGGTAGGTTTGGTCTTGGGAAGAGGGGGATTTCAACGAAGGCGTATGTAGGGAAAGGCTGAGGAGGCCCTACACCCCCCCCCCCAACCGAAATATCGAAATATAAAGTATAAGCTTTACTTTTTCTTTTTTGGTTGGATAGTCGGATTCAGAGGATCTTGCTCCGTCCCACCCCATCCACTCCCGCAAATTTTGAAGATGACATTTATTTTTGGCTGTTGAACATCTACTCCCTAACTTTGGCCCATCCCGAAAGGAAACCTACACATGCCCTTGAATCAATCTAAAGTTCCTGAAAGGATAGGAAGCAAACTTTCCTAACGACAGAAAATAGATTAATATAGAATCTATCTATTTAAAAGAAAAGTCGATTTCGGCCCCATCTCCTCCGAAACTATAAGACACAGAAGTATAAATAATACGGTAGTATTGAGAATGCTCACATTTTCATTTTTTTCGACGTGGAGCAATCGGATGTCCCGGAACGACCCGAAAAATTTCGGGTTCCTTCGCGACGGTATCATAGACGTGTTCGCTGGTTCTAAAAGCGGTTGCGCGTTGGAAGAATCTATTTCTCCCGTTTTCCTAGTAAGTTCATAATTAATATCTTAATGTTGACATCCCTAGAAAATTCCTTAATTCGAGTCTCATGCTTTTCGATGGAAACTTTTTTTCATGTTCACGCGCAAAGTTGTCGACAGGAAATCAGATGTAAAACATTTAAAGTACAGTGGTTGCATCATAATTTATCCGTAAATTTGTTCCTAAATTTCAAGAGGATCACTACTAATTCAAAAGTTAGTAAGTAACACACGCAGACAAACATGCTAATTTTATGAGTCTCGAATTCTTTAAAAATACACAATTAAATAATTTACCCATTTTTTGCAAAGTAAAACTTACAAATCTTGACAATATGACAAAAAATAACCAACAAACATACAAAAAAATGTTTCTGAAGTCTACAAATTGGGAGAAAGAGAGAGAAGTTAGCCCTGTCCCCTCAAGTTTCAATTTTACTTAAGAGAGAGATATAGAATTGGATCCGAAAAGCGATACGTTAGAGGAAATGAAGATATGCGCAGTAATTTAATAGTTTGTATGATTACTTCATCTGAAGAAGTATAACGGAAGCTGAAAAGCCACCAAGATATTGAAAAAGTAGATTAGGGGAGATTGCGTGTACCAATGCATTGGAATGCCGCACTTCACTCCAACTCCACGTGTTTCCCGACAGCGATAAGCAAATCGCTCAACTACATCTTCCTATCTATTATTTAGCAAAACGAATGGAGAAGGGGCCTCTCAGGGACGTATACCTTTAGTCCTTCCCACGCACTAGGGAAAGAAACGAAGAAATCAAATTAAGGTGAGGCAGGAGAGGTCTCCTTCTTGTGCGGGGAATAAAAATGCACGCGTGGTCCCTTATCAAATTGTGGCGGGAAACGGCATATACAGAAAAATGTCGATATTTCGCTGGTGCAGACTCCGTGGATGGGTTTTTTTTTTTTGGTCGGTAATAAGAAAATCCTATGGTGCTTATACGGCTGGAGCGATCTCTGTATCAAAGGAAACGGGCAAATAAAATTATGCGGGCGTGTTTGTACCGGTTGCAAAGAGATTGCAAGAACTTGGTCCGTCCACCCCCCTCCTTACCTCCTGCTGTTTTCATGTTTTTCTTATTAGCTTTGATCAAATCATTCGTCCCAAGATAGCAAGTCGAAATGACGCAAAAATTATTTCAATTCCACAGAGAGATTTTGTCATAACAGATATTGCTCTTTGAACAAAAGACAACTTTCAATTCATGTTTTTTTTCCTCTCTCTCTCCACCTACATAAGTTACTTACTTGCCTTTAAGACAATAGAAATATACAAATTGAATTTAGGAAATATAAAACGGATATGTTCTCTTCTTCTAATTAAATATTTTCTTCTTTGTTAGCTCCAGTTACCTTAATTATTGTGGGCGTCTTGTATCTTTTTTTAGAATTAATGATACGTTGCATTTTATATCTAAATTAGCAATAATAATAATAATAATAACATTTCAGTTCCATTCTCCTATAATGAGAAAATATACAAATTACGTAGACTACACGTAAGAATTAAATTATTTATTATTATTGTTATTATTATTATTGCTGGTGAGCTTTTACCAAACTTGGTATATTATAATATGATCCATTAAGATGAAATTAGAAGTGTGATTTCTATATGACACAATTACCCCCATGCAAGAATAATGACTGCCTTCTGCATAGTTCCAAGAATACAGAGTTCAATATTTAAAATACACAATGAATCATATAATATAGTTGAATTTACACCAGCAGTCAGTACAACAATGGGAACAGCTTCAACTTTCTCCAATTTCCACTTGTTGTACTACTTCCAATACAAGTATGCGTATTCATCTTTTTTTCTCTACGTAAACTTACGTAGATTCTTTTTGTTCTGGTACACACATGTAAGTCAGACAGACATTTTTGTTTCCATTATCAATTACATATGGTATCTCTTCTTATGTTATGAACTGTCTTATGGTCTGTAATTCCACTTATCCTACTGTATTTTGTAGCTCCTATTTGCAAGTTCATTTTGTGAAGCATATTTATAATATGGCTCTTTTTCTTCAATGAACTCACATTTTACAATAAGTTCCATTTTCCAATATTATAATATTTTTTTATTGTTAATTCTCCAACCCTTTTATGCCCTGATTATAATGTTATACGCTTCCAGAACACATTTTCCACTGTTTTCTATTAATAGAATGTTAGTCTCTGTAACTTCGTGGCAACATTTAGATTCAACTCGGAGTTCATTGTTCTTACTTAAACCTAAATAAATTCTGCGATTTATAGGCTAAAGGAAGATCAGTTAAAGCTTCATATTTCATAGTTGGCTCTAAATTTAAGTAAAAATATTTTGTGCTTCTAAGAGTCCAATCTTCATAAAACTAAATAATTCAAGTTACTTTAGCATGATATACAAAACATTTCACATTTAAGAGTTTTGCATTATTGAGTAGATTAACTTAGAATTGTAAGTCATTAGTTACCAATGTTGTTATCATCTTGGATATTAAATTTTTATGAGAATCCTTCCAACTATCAGATAAAAAATAATAAAATCGGACAAGTCACATTATCCAACCAAAAAAAAACATATTTTCTGGTTCACAGAATCTAATCAAAAAGCAGCAATTACAGAACTTTTTTTTCCGCAACAATCAAAAAGAAATGTTTAGTGCTACATGCACAAGGCCACATGCATTATGGCTTGTTCTAACTCAAACTGTAGGATATATGCAATTTTATCTTAAAGAGTTTTTTTTTTTTTAATTTTGTACTTTGTAGCTTTTAAGCCTTTTACCTATTAAGCTTTTTCCTGAATGTACTTCATATGTTAACGATGCTTTTAGGCTTCAGGATCTAAATCTTGTGGTTCAAGAATGTTCCGTTTTTCTTTGAACTTCCATAAATTTGGAGACAGTATTGTAGTGACTGCATTGAAATAAATATGAAACGTGATACAGTTGGCCTGCCAAACTTTCGATTACCCTGATAACAGAAATCCAAAAATAATTGTATCAAAGACACGATTGGAAAGTTTGATTATTTCTAATTAATTTATGAGTATAAATAAATAAATATATATGTTGAAACCGGAGATTACTGTACCAGGTTGTTTTGGACTACGGTCGAGTTTTGACAACATGGCCACCTTGGCACTACTTTTAAGATATGAATTTTAGTTTTTCAATTAACTAGTGAAAAGTTGAATGAGATTTGTAGGTAAAATTATTTAAAAATGGTTTTGCACGATCTTTAACTAGAAAAACTAACCCTCATCTGGCTAACTGGCATCTTGAGATAACAGTATGCACCATCATGTACCCTTACGAAGACTGTGATTGGTAGTACCGTATTCTCAGGTTTAGCTATATATATATATGCAGGGTGATTCAAAATTCCCTGTACAAACTTTATAGATAGGTCAGGAATACAAAACAAATCGTATGCATAGGGGAACGTATGTCCGCAAACTTAAATACAATAATATATAACTGCAAAAAAACAAAAACAAAAATCAAAAGGATTTTCCTTGTAATAATCTAAACAAATCTCCAAATCTCCAAAATTTAAGCTTCCTAGACTACATAGTTTGTGGGTTGTCTGGTGAAGATGTGTAATTGGACATAAAATTACATTTTGATTTTTTTTCCTATCCAAGTTAAGTAACGCTACAAACAATAGACTAAGTCTATAATACATTGAGATAGCTGTAATATTAAAAAAACACGAGGGAGACAGTGTTTTAAAACTTGTACACAAATATTAAGTGGTGTTTTTTTAAAATGCATGTTATTAATGCTATTATACTAATCCCTTATCCTTTATTGCGACAACTAAATATTCGCGCCACATCGTCTTGTATGAAATTCCACACTCGCCGCGTCTATTACCAAGTTCACGGTAGAAGCGTTCGAGGTCTTCATCACCTAGTCATTAAAGCAAGCCACCCTGGTCCAAGTAACGCACCGCAAAACCTGCTGATGGAACAGCTCCTTTTACGTGGTAAACGTGAGGCAAATATATATACATACATACACACACACCCGCACACATACTTGTGCTCTACGAAGCGATAAGCAAATGACGTCATTCGCTCTCCTCTCATCTCCCTCTGGCGATCACATTGGGCAATTAAGCAACGTTGTGATAACACCCAAAACATTTATTACTAACTGTTGGGAAACCTGCTCCTAGGTTTCTTTCTTTTTTTTCTTTTTTTTTAGATATCTCTCCCTTTTATTCAGGTTTTTTTTTTTCGTTGTCTTTTAATGATAATTTTTTATTTTATTTTTCCTTTTTTTTTTCGCTCTTAATCACAGTAGAAAATAGATTAAAAAGAATAGACAATAAGAATCAAATAAGTTTGGGTTAGGAGTTCTTTTTCTTTTTATTGTTATTTATAAAACCTCTCATTTACAAATAGAGGTGAACTAGTCATAGGAATTACTAGGCTAAGCCCGGTGGACCGGTGTTGTTTGGAGCTTACATAGTAGGCTGCATTGTCTAGAGAAATTCCTCTCAAGCACTAAATGGTAAGACCAGTTGTTCAGGAGCCTGGATGGGAATAAAAAAACTTGTCATTGCATATTAACATTACGAATATGGTTGCGTTTGTAATGTAAATCTCTCATTAAATTTTCAAATTACTAGGCTAAAAGCTTTTGAGTTGTGGTGACCAAATTTAAATGTGTCTATTCAAATATTACAATATCTTATGAGCTACACTTCCATAACGTTCAAAACAAGAATGTTCGCTATTAATGATGGTCTATGGCAAGAGTGGCCGAACAGCGTCACGCGAGCGTTTCTTTGAAATGTGCGACTCGTGGAAATAAGTTGTCTGAGCTCATTTTGTGTCACAGTTAATGAAATAGGTAATAAAAAGTTTTCAAACTTTCTAATTATTTACCAGGTATAAACTGAGAGTCCAGTGGATTAAAACGTTAAGTTTAATGTTCGCGGTAAGTAAATAAATTTAAGAATTTAAATCCTAGTTTTAATGCTAGATTTGAGTCCGGGATTAAAGAAATTCCGTACGTATTAGCAATTTTTCTTATGTTTCCGTAGTTTCTTAGTAAATACTCTTAATATATAGTAGTTAAAACACAATAATCAGTATATAAATACAAATAACTCATAGTAACTCCTTCTTCCACTTAAAACATCTTGAATCATCTATATTTCGATTTCTTCAGCAGAAATCTTCTTCATGGAAAAAACTACAGAAAATGTAGAGAAAAATCTAAAATTTTCTCTAACATTTAAAACAGAATTCTAAGCATAAACAATCATGTAGTCATTCATGGTACAAACTTTCTTGAATAACAATTGTTATTCAAGAAAGTTTGTACCATGAATGACTACATGATTGTTTATGTGTACTTTGTAGATATTGAAACAAATTAACACTTCAAATACTACATATTTAAATAAATATTATTACATATCTGTATTTCTTAATAATTACATAAAACTTTTGTAATAAACTGTAGATGTAACAATAAAAACGTGTAATACTTGTTCATGTCATGTGGTTCTCAAACATCTAAATTTATCGTATGTGGTTCTTATGCTAAGCAAAGTGTGTGGTTAACAATCGAAACACATACATTTTTAAAACTTAGTTGACGATCTAGGTAATAAAATGTTTTCTGATTTTCTCTCTAATGATTTGTCAAAGTGTGTCGTGGAAGATTTTTTTATTGAAAAAAGTTTTTTACTAAAGCCCATTTTTTTTTTCTCCTATTTTTGTGAAATTTCATATTTGAGATCTTATCGTAAGAAACATGTAAGGGATTTTGTTTCAGAAGCCAATGATTCAGAAATTGAACGTTACGACGTAAAAAATGAAACTAAATACGAATTCAATGTGAACCAAGGGTCTTCCAGAGAAGCCTACTCGTCAATAGCTTCAAGCCAGAATGAGATGAATTACTGAACATCCTTGATAAGATGAGATTAATTTACTTTAAATATTACAAAAATGTTTCTTGCAATTTCTACACATATGTGTACACTGATATATTTGTATTTTTATTTGTAAGAGCTGTGCAGTATTCTACAGAGCAACCATCTTTTATCTTTAGAAGGGCTCTTTCTGAATTTAAAATAATAGTAATAATAATAATAATTACAAGTATACACCACAAAGCGTATTAGAGTCACCCTGACAAGATCAGTAAATGCACTGATCTAGCACACGAGCTCCAGAATCAGTGAAAGGCAGGACTGAGTACGTATTGTAACCATCGTCCTGTCCGCCACTGGTCTGGTGCCTGACACATTGCACCACAGCCTCAGCACTCTATATGCACAACTCCAGAAGGCTGTTATACTCAACACAACACGCATATTTAGGAAATTTATTGACACAACCACATATCCCTAACCATTCTTCCACACTTTTTTTACACTTGGCAAATATTCGCAGAAACACTTTGACCTGCGATGTTGTCTTTGCTGAGGAAACACAAGTTTTACTTAATAATAATAACAACAAATATATTCTTTGAAGAGAACAGTCACTCCTCCTAAATGTTTACTTATATTTTGTTGAAATAGATTACCAGTGAGTAGGCTTCTCTCAAAGTTCCTGTGGTCGGTATGCATTTTTTTTTTTTTTTTTAAATTTTCTTATTTAGGTTTCGTGGTACAATTCCTGAATCGTTAATTTACGAAACAAAAACTAAAGTGATATGGAACACCAGATCTACAGGAACTTATATAACAGTTATTAGGAATTTAAGATTTTTTTTTCCAATGCTATTTTGCGTTTCGACGCATTTTTTTCAAAAAAAAATCAAGTTCTTAAAGTAAAAAGCTTTAAGTTAAAGAGTTAAGCTTATAATATTGAAGTGAATAGTTCCCATTTAACTTTTCATTGACATTCGAAATCATCGCTAAATAAGCGATAGTTACTTTAGAAATTCTATTATTTTTCTCAGTGCAGTAAACACTTGCGGAACACCCTGTACTGAGATTTATTCTCTGGAATATTCGGAAATCCTCAGAAGGACGACGCAATCATATCGCATTCCTAAAATTCAAAAGTTCATGTGTTCCATATTTGGCAATCTCAAATGTAAACCCTACCTTTTTTTTTTTTTTTCTTCTCCCTGGGAGGAAATTGATTCCGGTAAAACGTTTGGAAATTTCTCGAAGTTTTATGAACCGAAAGGACGTGGCGGGGAGATACCCGGGTGTTCGGTGAAAGATTGGCACCGATCGTTTTCCGACACGATTTGGGAAATGGCGCCATGAATCACAAACCCCCCAAAAAACGTTACGTCTGAGTGTAACGAAATCAGTGACTCTGTTGCCATTCGAAGAGTGTCGCAGACGTTGCTATTTGTATTTGGAAAGCAGTAACAATAACATGTTCCAACAATATTAATGCAGTCAACAGGGTAATAAGAAACCCTTTCCCTAACAAAAGATAACACACAGTGAAATATGTCTAATTAAAAAAAAGAATTTGTCTAAAGAGAATAAAACGCAAATCAAATCACAAATACTACAAAGCAAGCAATTCTTGTAAATTTTATCTTGAAAACGGGCTTAAGTGCGAGAAAGCGATTTAGCTAGGTCTCGACTTCGGGAAAACTCATTTAGGAGGCAAATGATTGACCTGGAAACCAACTTATTGTCTACGGTGTTGTTACTTTATTTTCGTTTTATTTTATTCTTAATAAATTCGTATTCTGTACGTTTTTACATGTAATAATAAAATATTTTTATTTTTACTTGTAATAAAATAATAATTTTGCTTGGTAATAATTTTTAAAACTTTTTCCTTTCAACGTCGCGTGTATTCACTGCGGAGCTGTCCATTTCCCGAAATGAAATTAAATAACCAGGTGATTGTCTTCAATGTTTTTACTTATTTTCGTTTTATTTTACCAAACAAAGCTGTGCTGATACTTAATAAAGGAAAAACGAATCAGATATTCTTCTAGCTGCGCAATACTTTACAAAACTGATAAAAAAATAATGATAAAACTTCTAACTTTCCGTTGTCTAATTGGAATTGAGCATGTGTTCACGTTACGATATTAAAATTAACGATATTAAATATATCGTACTGCAAAAATCTTCACATCAATACATTATCATCTCTAAAAAACTTTAACATCCGTGATATTTCGTACTCTGTAATCAAGAGCACTTCTTCAGACAGTTAGGGATAAGCTTTATAAACCTACTAGCAGCAAAGCCTGTCGGACGACAGGCAAAAAAAAATTTGAAGAATCATTTTATTATCAACTATCAAATATAAAGTAAATGTAATCTAAATACTGTGCTAACTTGTGAACGAAGCTTCTACGGCAAAAATGGTTTTGAGTTTCGAAATCAACTAAACAACTGAGTAAGTATGCCAAATTTCATTAAAATGGGTGCAGTGGTAACAAATTATTTGGTTTTGAACGTATGTTTTGTTAGAATTTCAGTTGTCGAGGTCAGTTTCCAAGGATAAAATTTCATGGAAACAACATGGAATGACACAATGAACTAATATTTTCATTCAATTTCAGTACTTTTGATTCAATGGTACCATTGAGAACCGTTGGATCTATCTTAATAGCTTAATTATATCGAGTTACAGACAGACAGACAGACACAGACGAAATTAGCAAATTATATAAGTTGATTTCCTAATGCAGAGAATTCATTACAAATGATAGAATTTTATAAAGTGATACATTACTTGATTAAAGAGTACGAAATATCACGGATATTAAAATTTTTTAGAGATGATAATGTATTGATGTGAAGATTTTTTTAGAACATTTACGTGAAATTCAATTTTTAAATAACGTCGCAATTACTGCTGTCATTCCAAAATATCTGTTTCTTGTTTGTTTAGAGATACAAAGGGTACCAAAGTAATGGCCTGTAAGAGTTTTTTTAATCCCTTCGATTTTATTCTTCATTTCTCATTCTAAAGAAAATTACTGTAAATACTTTTTATTTTTAATAAAAGAAAATACTTGAATAGGAAAAAAAAAAATGAAACACTTCGAGATAGGATTAAATCCTGTTATTCTGTGGTATCTCATAATATTGCAGCGACAATATTTTGATAATTTTTTGCAATGTTTGTGGGCCTATGTAATAGAATTCGATTATCTTAAAAGCCGTTAAAAATGCAGAACTCTCGTCAGACTCCATTAAGAAGCTCAGTAATAACATAAAAATGAATGATCAGAAGTGTTACGATTCAAGATTTATTCGTAGATTTTTTGTCATGTATCACACATGTATTTGTTATGTATCAGATAACATACGTTTTTTCTGTAATGCATCATTTTTGTGTAAGAGAAAACTCCGATCTCTATTCGTCAAGTTGCTGGAAACAAATTAGTCAGACACTTCATATATAAATGTTCAGTTTAAAAACCCAGTTGTAACGTTTTGTTTTTGTGAGGTGTAACCTGAAGACTTTAGTATCTTTACAAAAAATCTTAACATTACATGAAAGTGTCTAGATTTATTTATTAACTTTTTTGTTTTATAGAGCTCTGCCAGATGCTAAAATTTATTCGTGGTGTAACACT
This sequence comes from Thereuonema tuberculata, assembly GCA_023159025.1. NCBI lineage: Eukaryota > Metazoa > Arthropoda > Chilopoda > Scutigeromorpha > Scutigeridae > Thereuonema > Thereuonema tuberculata. The sequence continues at coordinate 45,318,646 of JAFIDM010000004.1, forward strand.
AGTCTTAGTGGATTACAGAAGATAACATCAATTCAATATATTCCCTTTATTTAAGAGGAATACAATAATAACTGATGGTTTTAAAGAAAGCTTTTCCCTTATTGGCTAATACTGGGGTAAGTTACGTTTGCGAATCCGGAATTAAGAAAAAGGATTAAGAACTCAATGCTTTTCCAATGCTAAAATGTTTTAGCCTGAGGAGAATTTTCTGGAACGTCTACAAATTTCATTATTTTAGCTTCAATATTTACTACATCTATTTTCCATCAAATATTTTCAATGTTTGCTCTTGACATAGTTCACTTAAAAGACAACACCAAAAATAAAAAAAGCTACAAAAACACCACAATTTGATAACTTTTCTATTTATCTGAAAGGTAAAAGAAAAAGAAGAGAATAAAAAAAAATATTATAAAAAAGTCCTTTCAGACATGGATCTAAAAAAAGACCTTTAAAAGAAAGGGGAAAGAAATCGCCATTATCAAAAAGGTTTTCAAATCCTTAATCCTCATCTCACGATTCGGCTACAGCGCTCTTGTGATTTTTCTATTGTAAACCATCCATCTGTCAGGTGTTTTTTTCCTTTCCCTAATACAAAGCCCAACCTCTTTCGTCAATTGCGAAGAAGCGATAACGATCACTTTCTATAATCTCCTGTTCTAAGCTAAGGATTATGGGATACGTCTGGACTTTGAAGACTTAACTCGAAAATAAGAATTATTCATCAAATTGTTAATTGCTTTCATTGTTAGAGTAATGCTGAAAAAACAGATAACATCAAATTCGATAACAAGGAATCAAATACAATATAATGAATATTTAACAACAAGTTTAATGTGCAGAAATAATATTAAAATCACAATAAAAAACATACACGCACATAAATCACTGATCTATTTTTAGAGTTTTCGATACCGGGAATCCAGAACAGCTGTACCAAGTTTCCAAACCATCATCAACTGGATTCGCCCAGTATCTTACAACTGATTCCTTATTTATGTGCGTTTATGTTTTTTATTGTGATTTTAATATTATTTCCGCACGTTAAACTTGTTGCTAAGTGTATTCTTTTTTACAATTTAATCCTTCATAAGCTAAACGGTTACTAGCGGGGATTAAATTTCTGCCTTTTTTTATTCTAAATTTATAAATTCTTGTTTTTTAATATGAAGGGCCATTGTCTTGTTATCTTTTGTTTACTTTATATGTTTCTTGGGATCACTGAACTGTTAGATACTGGGCGAATCCAGCTGATGATGGTTTGGAAATCTGAAACAGCTGTTCTGGATTTCCGATATCGAAAACTCAGTGATTCCTTATTTATGTGCGTTTATGTTTTTTTTTTTATTGTGATGATAATGAATATTTATAATCACAATACGTAACCTGTTAATATACTTATTTTTTGAACATCATTAGATGAAGAGGAAGATGTCATCTGAAGGAGACGGGGAAGAAGATTGGTAAATATTGACTATTTTGGACGTAAGTGGCGAGAATCAGATAAACTGTGGTTTATTTTTTTTTTTTTTTTTTTTTTTTTGGGGGGGGGGGGGGGGTTCGCAGAATTTATTATTCTTAATGCTGGACCAAGAATTAAGTGTTTCACTAACAAGATGAATCAAGAAGTACCTTAAGGAGCATATGTTATACGTAACGAAAGACTTACGAACGAATAGGGTTTGTAGATAGATGATATTGAAATGATAAAAATTAATTTTCTCAGAAATCTCCTTTCAAGGGAAAGAGAAAAGCCAAGAATATTCGATCTCGCTCTTTCTCTCGCCAAAAATCTTGGATCATCTTTCAAGGTTTGGATAACACTTGCCAGATTTCATTTCAGTCGAAAGTTGGCATCGTTATTCAACGGGAGAAGAGTTTAAATGATACCGTATTTAAAAGAATGGAAGTCAGGTTACACTTTTAAGCCGAGATTGTTCCATTGGAAAAATCAAACATAAATCATCCATAAATGATTTCGGATTGAGTTTGGACGTCATCCATTAGACATAGTTCTACGCTGTGAGTAAGTTACGGTCTCTTTGAAACCAAATAATCCATGTACTGTTATAATGAAGGTAAAGTGCAATTAATATTTACAAAAAACTCAAGAAAGATTAATATTTTTTTTCTGTTAAATAAATAAATAAATATTTTTTTATAATTACAATAATAACGGTAATGTAAAATAACAATAGTAATCACATTCCTTATTTTCATGACTGCTGTACCTCATTTCAGAAATCTTCTAGAAGCATTAACAGTTTCAAATCTTTTAAATATTGAAGGCAGATCTGTTTCTGGGTTTCCATATTAACTGGGTAGTTCAAAAGAAAGTCAATAATAAGCTTATAACCTAAATATACAAAAAGGTAATCATCATTATCTGAAGCTGATGAATTAAATATAGAAGATGTCGGGATATGTAAGCGTTTACTACCAACAGTTAGCGTTTTCTAAAATTTCTTGAAACAAGCTAGGTTCTATAAATAAATCAGCCTTTTAAAACTTACGATTATGAGAAACAGGGTCTTGAATAAATATGTAAAGAAAAGAAATGGGTTCTTAAAACTTAACGGAATAAAAGATTAAAGTTGTTTCATTTAAAGCATAAGATTAAGAAGAAATAAGCTCTACTATAAATATTTAACAAGGAAATGTAAAAAAATTGCTTCACTTAAAATACAACCCGAGTCTTTATTTAAAATTTAAAAAACAAGGTTTTGGACTTCGATAATGGCAGCGAGAAATTTGTTATTTTATCATTTAAGAAAGAACGTAACGGAACACTTTCAAGCATTCTGTGGGGAAAAGTAAAGTTGCTGTCTTCATAATTATAAATTTGTAGCATGTCTAGATTTAAACAAATAACGTCAATAAGTTATTAAAATTTGATAGGTTTGAGCTATTTATTATAGGTTTAAGAGTCCTAAAAATAACAAATCATGGTTTAATTGTGAAAATACATTCCCCTTATTCGTAGATCTCTATCTTTCTCTGATTATAATTAAAATAAACTTAATGTTTTTTATCTCTTTAAGATTTTCAGTCTACTTCTGGTATAAGTCCTGCGGAAGGATACTACAGTAATTACCAAACTTGTACCAGCAGAATTTTTTAATTCGACAATAGTTCATCATTGATTTTCTGTTATTAATATACAATGTTACAGATCAGACCTCTAAAACCTTTTAAGGATTTCAGAAAGAACTAGCATTTTTTTTTCATTATAAGTTACGCTGTTTTTCCTTCTTAAGAACAAAGATTCCACTAAGTGTTTACTATTACAGGAGTATCTTCTTCAATTCTTGCGGTTTTCTGGAATCACCTCACATCGGTTTGCGACAAGAAAAGAAAAGACAACAAACAACACAAAGATCACTGATGCATAATTCAATAAGGGAAATCCACACCTACTACAGAAACAACAACAAAAACACAAGATCTTCTTCAGCAAAATGATAATTAATGCTTTGTAATTCCTCACTGCCTGTAGAAATAAAAGTAACTTTATTCGAAAAAGTTTTTATCTCTGGACTGTTTACCATAAGTTATGTTTCTTTTCTCTAATATAAATTTCTAAAGTATTTTAAAGCTTTATGTAAGTTCTTCAAATCAAATTTAAAACGTGAATAACATCCATTAAAAACAAATAAGTTAAAACTACAAAACAACCAATTTAAACAATAACTTAAAAACAAACCAAAACTACAAATGTTTTGTAGTTTTTAACTTAGTTGTTGTTATTGAATGTTATTCACGTTTTGACTGTTTTTTTCACGTTTAAATTTGATGCCTTCTATCTTATTGTTGATCGTTTTTAGAAGGAGAAAGATACTTTTCTGTTCTATATAATGTAAACATCCCTTGATAAAGATTTTTGATTAAAAAATCGAAATATTGGGCGAAGTAATGTGTTGTTGTTGAGTGATGTTTATTTGAAGAATGTGTTTTTGATGTTTGGAAGAAGTATTTGTAAGTTATTTACAAAGCTTCTATGTCTGTTCTTCCATGATGCTTTTAATACTATTAAAACTGCAATCATATCACTATGTTAATTTGGTCAATATTTAAGATTCGCCCTTTGAGACAAGAGTAAAAGTTACAGTATACTCCATTCAGCAGATTGTTATAAAATGAAAGAGGTGATTAAAATAAAAAAATAAATAATTAAAAATAGATTTTAAGGAAAGTAGGCTTTAAGTTCTTTAGAACTACCACTTTCTGCCAGTTTTAGGGAAATAATAGCATGCTATTTTGAAGAGACTTGAAAGTTTCACGGTATCTTTTAAAGTACACAAGTAAATCCAAAGTACAAGAGACTGTAATATTCTTAATACAACATAAGGATAATCATTCGTTTATAATAACGTTATTGAAGTCTTAGATGAAGGAAACTTGGAATCCAATTTCTAAAGACGAAGTTTACTTCAAAGAAGACAATTCAAGTGGAAAAGTACATTAAGATATAGGAAAATTCTGACAATTTCCCAGGTGGCGACACCTGAACTTTAAAGTTTCGAGGAACCAACTTAACAGTAATGGTTCAAAGAATTTCTTGACATCTTCCTTTCTCTTTTCTTTCAGTGTCAACTCGGGTTTTAAATGAAATTTACGGCAAGAGGAGATTTGCGGGGCTTTGCGGCAAGAGAGAATTATCAGGTAGGCGGGTACCTGGAATTCTTGGCTCTTCGTAGCGTGACCATTAGCAAAGACTGTTCATCAGATTCACGGCTCCTTGCGAGACGGTGAACAACGGCTCTCGCCTTCACCGGAAATTATGGTTCTCCGTAGCTGTTTAAGAATCCGCCCCCGCCATGGTTCCGATCTCCAAGAGATGTAATCTGTAGCAATCCAATTTACCATGCAACGCTTTGATGAATTGCTTTCCAGATACCCTTTTTCACTCTGGGAGGAAAAAGGTAATGATTAATAATACTCACCATTAACCTGGAAAATTAAAAGGTGGTGCAAAGAACAAGGAAACAATGGCGGTAGACACTTAGGCATGTCCAACCAATTTCCAAGCAATATAAATTCTATCCCAAGCAGAGAACACTTTCTGGTAACTTAGGAAATGTAATAACCACTTTAATGACTGCAGAACAACGATGTAATTAAAGTTTTCCTTTTAATTACTTGTAATCAGCCAAACTTTTCAGCTGCATTAAGACCTTCGTTAATAGGAAAAAATTCTTTAAAATTAAAGTATTTGCTTTGTTTATTAATAACAGGAATTCCCCAACTAATTATTTTCACTGTTTGGTTTTCATTAACCTTAGAAGAAATCATGCACTCGCAAACGAGATTTGCTTGATTACAGAGAAGAATTAATTATTGTTAATATTAGAAAAAAGATTTTAATAAAAGTGTAGTTGGGGAAATTTACCTTAACAGAAAAACTGAAGGAAGGCCGTATTTACAGTTAAAAACTCATTACAGAGGCTTTGAAAGTAGAGGAAGAACTGCTTTGTCAATAAAACCACAAATACCAATGACTTCCATTAACAATAATGCAATCGTAGCTTATATATTACGTAAGTTATCTGCTTATTTTGTGGTATTAGCTCTAATATGACAAACGGGTATTGAACAAAATTACTTATTTTTTCTTAAAAAGAAAAATTGTTTTTATTTTCTTATTTATTTATTTATTTATTTATTTTTTTAAATTTATAAGAAATTAAAAAATTGCCCATTTCCTTTGCATAAAACATTAAAAAAAATTACTACTTTTTCTTTTTACAATTTGTCTCTAAAGACATTGGACTCTCACTTTTGGGTATCAGGGTTCGGTTCTCATGTGGTGGTGGACAATCCGGGCTGGACATTTTCTCGGGGTTCTCTCATTTTCCCTGCACTAATGTCACCATTCTTTCTTTATCTTTATCTTCTGTCATTCTTTCCGTGGGGATAGGAAAATAGACCTAAGTTCGCGGTGCTCGACTTCCCTGCCACTCACACTTACAACACAAAACAAACATATTTATTTATTTATTTATTTTTGTGGTCCACATATTCTGGAAGAGAACATTTCAGTTAAATAAATCCTTTTCAGATGTTAGTCGCAATTGTTAGAAATTTTATACAATTACAGAAAGATAATAGTTGGTGTGCCAACTTTTGAATGTCGATATATATAATAAATCCAGATTGTTTCGAAAAATCAATATGGAATCCATAAGATTCCTCGATACGATAAGAATTCTATTACACTAGTTACAGAATAAGAACTGAATTTTCACAGACGGAGAAAAATATTAATTCTGATTTTAACTACACTTTAAAACTACTACTACTTATTGTTTTAAGTTTAGCATTCACACGCTATACAATATCGAGTTTTAGCGAACTTTTCTACGAAGTTACAGGAGGTGAAAGATCAGGTGAAGGGATCTGTAACCTCAAGTATTGAGCTTACCTGTGAGAATACTTTTAATCAATAATTACCTGATAATAATAAATTTTCTCTTAATTTATGATAATAATTTGCAATTCTGTTGATTTAATTCGCATCGCGCTGTCAATATTTTTGCTTAAAGGGAAGATTCTACGGCTTCCTTCTCCTTTGACGCCTATAATTTTGCAATCCACTCATTTTAGGCCACTAAATTATCGCCTACAGTCATCTAACATCGTGTTCTATGTTCACGAAATTTGGTGAAAATAGTTACTTCTCTATTTGGGGGTCTCTTTTAAATTGAATGACTTATAAAGTAAAAACACCTAAAAAGCGGGATTAACCTGGTTTATCTGTATATAATTCGCATAAAAATTAGGCATTTAACTGAAAGAGCAGATCGAAAAGTAACAACAAAGCATTTCACATTTTGTGAGTATTGAGAGACATTACCATTTCAAGTTTCTGAAACTCATTACCTATAAAAACCTGCTATAAAAATAGATTCTTCATTATTTTTACAAAAGAGGGCGCTTCCAAACATTTTATTTTTTGTTCACCTTCAATGTCTGATGTTTATTTAGAACGAGTGTTGAGTACCATTTTTAATTGGTAAATTAGATCAACAAGGGCTGCTAATTGCTGTCGACGGTGCGACAAGAGATAAAATTAAATTGATGTTTTTATTACCGGCATAAAATGTATTTCTGTCTTTTATATTCCATTCAATTAGACTGCAGATTGTCCCCTCCAAGAACCTCTTTTTTTTTTTCCCTCCTGCAAGATCCACATTCTGACATTCCTCTGTCCAAAAAAGACACTTGAAATCCCTCGGAAACGTTATTCTTCCAGATAAAATTCCCAGGGCAGACGACAGACGGCTTAATTAACGGCCTAAAATAGCCCCTCCCCTGTTAATACGTCTACGTACGATGTTATCTTGAGATGTATATGCAGATCACAATAATCATCAACTTTCGCCGCTCAAAATTAATTTTCCCGCTGTGCGAAATTCTGTCTGCTGACAACACCAGAGCAGTAGTCGTCATTTATCATTCGTGTTGTTCTCTTTCTCCTTTTTTTTTATGTTTTTATGGGATGTAATTCCTTTCGATTTCGTGTGTAATGGCTTAGTACTGTATCCTTTTATCATAGACCGCAGACAAAGGGATAATATATTTTTTTGTTGTTTCTCTAATTGGCTATTCGTTTCAAATATATTCTTTCTAAACATTTTTTTTTTTTGCTAAAGTTTTCTGCCCCAACAAATAATAAAAAGTTATTAACAAAATAAAATGAGTTTATTAGAGAATTAGTAATAATATACGGTAAAGCTCACATTTAACAATGATGGACGGAAATAACTTGTAATATTTTATTTTTTTTTTTTTTTAAAATTTCTCCAGAATATTACGGATATAGTAAGATGTATATAAATTGAATAAAAATATTAAAAAGCATAAAATGCAAAATAGCAACTTTTAAGACAAAGTAATCGCATATTAGAAAAATAAATACAATATAATAATAATAATAATATAATAATAATAATAACAACAATAATTTCTAAGCGTTATGACTTAATTAATTTTCTTTCATCCCCGATCAAAAATTAAATAAATTCGAATTAATGAAAAAAAATTGTTTGGCTTCATTTCAATGCTACTGTTGAGGAATTCCTTTGCAAGGAGTATATATGTATACAGTATATGAGTATGCGTGTGTGTGGTATATTTCTAATTTGCCTTCAGACTGAATTATGGCGATGTCAGATAACTATCGGTAGGATAAAACTTTGATAAATTTAAATCTTTTAGAATGTAAAAATAATTTATACTGTTAAGGAATAAAAAAATAAGCTCATGTGTTTAAATGTATTTTATCAGTCAATAAACCATTCACAAGCATCAATTAATTTTCTAAACGTAATTAATTAACATACATCAAAAATTCCAATCTGTTATTACAAGAAATTCGAAATTGTGACGCCACTGAAACTTTTAAAGAGCCTAAGAAATGACCTTTTCAGTTTTCCAACCCAAATTGTTGCATCTTGGAGCTTATTTTAAGAGTGCATTTACAATGAGGCAAAGTCTATGAAGATTAACGATCGCTGAACACATCCATGACTAGGAGAAGGAAATCATCCCGACAAATTAGTAACGAGAATAAAAGGGCAGGGGCTCAAGAGTGGAAGTCGATTGGGTTGATCTTCCCTATTGCATTCTCAAAAACTTAGAAGGAAAGAAGAAATCAACAGCAGGAAATTAGAGATGCCCATGCTACATTTCTCCACCAATCAGAGTGGTGAGAAAACAAGCTTTCTTATCGTAATCAATGTCGAGCCTGAAAAGCTAAAAGAAACAATAAAAAACTCGCCAAAAGGATAACTGGCGAGAAAATTCATGTGCACGCTACACGCGGCCGCTATGAATATTTTAGCGCATAAAAAAAATCGGCTTGCACTAGTAAATATAAATAAAATATATAAATAATAAATATAAATAGGGTGAGACCAAATTGTTTTCTAAATGACAAACTAGTACAGCTGTTACACGCTAATATGGCGATCAGCTAGGAGCAGTTATAGCATGCACATGAATTTTCTCGCCAGTTATCCTTTTGGCGAGTTTTTTATTGTTTATTTAAGCTTTTCAGGCTTCACACTGATTCCGACGATATTTCATATAGGCCCGTGTATAGAGACCTCGTTGTTTACTGATGACTACTCCTAGCTGATGATAGCCATATTAGCGTGAAACAGCTGTTCTAGGATGTCATTTAGCAAACAACTTGGTCGCACTCTTTATTATTAAGCTTTCTTGTTTTCATCTCGCTGTGTCTCGAGGTGGACCTCCTCCTGATACTAATTTCTATAAGTCTTTCGCTTCGAAATTTGATTTGTTCATCGATCTGCTACTTTTCAATTTAATTGTGAGATGTGTTTGTAATAAGGTTTCTTTAAGAGAGAAATCAACTCTCAAATATAACATGCACATGATTGCAATACTATTTATTCCATCAGATTTATGAATAACACAGAACACTTGTCCCCCTGTTTATAGTTGAGCCAAAATGGAATTTAATATTCTCTTTCTTTCTATTTATTAATGTTTTGGTCTAAATTCAACTATTTACTGAAACAAATAAAAGCAATCATCCAAGTGATAACATTTTTTCTCATCTTTTGATGCTCAAAGACAATCGAAAAAGAAACAAAACAAAATGTAAAAGAAATCAAATCATTTTTTTTTTTAGAAGAGACATTTGGAAGATGAAGAAATTTACCATTCCAAGAAACTTCCGAAAAGGTCAAAGAACGGACCCTACAGAAAAATCCCTGATTCCCCCTCTTTTTTGAATGTTGTTCCGTGAGGGAAACAGAATGACCAATGGCTGTCAGCAGTCATTTGCTCTTTAAGAAGCTGTGAGAGGGGGGGGAAGGGGTTGGAGGAGAGATGGGTTGTCTTGACAGGCTGTTAGCTATTTCACTGTTTTCATAATAGCTGTTTGCAAGGTTCCGATGTGATGCACTCCGCTGAAGAATAGGGCTGGGGATGTTGACAGCTTCGTGGAAACATTCCAAAAATGCCCCCATTTTTATTTTTTTTTTCCCTTTACTTGTCCCGGTTCTTCCTATAGCTTTCTTTCTTTGTTTTCTAACCATCAGAAAAGTAAGTTGACAGAGATCCGTATAAAAGTCAGTCTAAATGGAGTCTACGCAATTAAATACGTAAAGCAAATTAAGGTCTTTTAAAACCTGTAATTGTGCCCTAATTTCTTAAATGGCAGGTATTAGTTTAATGGGGAGGAACATTTTCACTAAAAGATAAAATGTAGCAACACACATAATTAAAAATTTAGGACAAAGTTAAAAAGATTATCGATTTCA
>JAFIDM010000004.1:45329337-45345854 GCA_023159025.1 Thereuonema tuberculata
TGAAATCGATAATACAGTAAAACCCCGTTATTACGCTCCCGCTTATAGAACTATCCCGTTCTTTACGCTCCTTTTATTCGGTCCCTGGAATTTTCTATATATCTCTGTATACTTTTACCCCCTTATAACGCTTCAAATCCCGCTTGTAGCGCTTTATTTTTTATCGGAAATTTTGCATCGAAAAGAAATGTAACACTGTAAAGATTCTTTTTTTTTTTTCCCTGGTAGGAGAGAATCTTTGAACTCTGTGAAGGGCGGGTCTGTGATACAGTTGTGCAAAATGTCGAAACGGAAATCCCTATAAGTGAAAAATTTCAAATTCTCCGTAAGTACGACGAGAATTCTACATTAAGTCAGGGGGATTTCGCAGAATCTCTAGGAATTCCCTCGTCCAGTCTGCGAACAATAATGAAAAACAGGGATGCAATTACCGATGCAGCGAAGGGTTGTTGCAAACGTAAAAAAGTAAAGTGTTCACTAAATCTGCTCCGAAAATATATTAGTATTGCTCCTAGTGGTGTATCAATTGACGTTAATAGTTACCTGAACCGTATTGAAAATGTCATAATTCATAACAGTAGCACACACACCCGGCAAACCACAATCAAAGATCTTTTTAATAGGAAATAAGCTCATATTTGCACTATATCTATTGCAGAATCGTGTGTTGCTATATTTTTATCTTTTAACGAAAGTTTTTACACACGTTGAAAATCTTGTTCTTAAAAAAATGTATTTAAATCGATATACAAATATCCGGAGGAAGAGTCATGTCATGGATAGTTTGTTTTTTTTTTTTTTCTCTCAATCCTTTCCCTCCATCTATGAATTCAATTTCCATCAAACAAACTGACGTGAGTTCGTAAAATTTAAATCTTCAAAACAACCATTAAAGTTGAAACAATAAAATAGTTTACTGTAATAATAACAGTCTATTAACACCAACTTATCGCAATTCTCTGAATCTTTACCAAGTTATCTCAAAATTTTCCGGAAGCTCGCATTTCATTACTTTAGCCTATCATGAAATCTTCTCTCTTTTCTTGAATTTTTAATCCCTTCTCCCTCTGTTTATAACCTTTTAATCAGTCCCAAAATGAAGCTTGAAAGAGCTTTAAAGGAAAGATGAAAGGAAAGGAAAGATAAACGAAAATTAGTGCACAAAAACAACATCTAAAATTTCATATTTTCTGAATTTTTGTTTATTTAAATATTATTCAAGTATAGAGCAAGAAGGACAATTATTACTTCAAATCTTAAAAGACATTCAATTAAGTTTAAGGTAACATGAAAGAAAGAAAACCTATAATTAAACAATAGGACTGCTGGTTCATCTTTGGCAATTGGTTGGCTAATAATAACAGTCTGTTATGTAGGCAGTTTTCTATTACAGTATTAAATTAGCATTGTGAGTAAGAAATAAAAGTGAATTAAATTAAAAATAAGTTCCTAAGTCTAAATATGTGTTTTGCAATTTGTTTTTCAATGCAGATGGGGCAGTGTTCTATAATCTCAAAAGGGGGAAGACAGGTAATTTGGGAACCTCTGCTTTAAACAGCTCCTTTTCAGAATGTTGATAGCTTTGTCAAGTACAACCCAAAGAAAAGTGAAGATGATTCGCAGTTTGTCATTTCGACTTCTTAAGGAATACGATTTGCTGACAGTATTTTTCGACTAACGGTTTTCTGGAGACGCACTTTCCTGCGCTGTCGAGAGATAGCGTCATTTTAGTGCTCTCATTGTGAATTACCATTATTTTTTTTTAAGGGCTATTTTCTTTTCTCCCCCCTTGGTGAAGCCGCTAATCAGAAGGAGCTGTCCGTTGCTTTTGGACGAGGACCCCACCACTGACCCCCGGCCTAGCAGCAGAGCTGAGCTGTCAAAGCGAGAAGACGGCGGATTCCCGGCGGCTTCTTATCGCTGAAGGGCTGTCGTGCCCGCACGCTGCCTTCCCATGGTCCCAACCGCATCGAGAGAGGACTTGGGCATGTCAAGACTCGAGGCAGCCTGATTAAATTCTCTGGATTACATGTAATAAGAAATCCTTTCTCTCTTTCTCGTTTCCTGATGAAGTGGGCGATATTTATTTAAGAAGATCATTGTCAACCGGAAGCAAGCCCGAGGGACGGAAACCGAACTTTTTTTTTAAAGTCAATTGATTGGTTCTCAGCTATTTAAATACTGTTCAAAGTCAAAAGAGAAGGAGGAAGGAGAGAAAAACCAAACACTCATACTGAATTGATTAAACATGTCTCAGAAACTGAATGAGAAAAGACTTAAATGGTTTTGGAATGGTACAGAGGCAAAACCTACCTACTTAAAGAACATATGAAAGAAAATTCTCAGAAAAAAAAAACAACATTAAGATCCAAGAACTTGTCCATAGCTTAGAACTTCAGTAATTTTTTTGGACAAAATAGAGCGGGAAAAAAATATTAGAAATTTTTTTTAGTACACCTCTACACCATCTATTTACCTACAAAGATCTCTGAGATTTTAATGATTCCGATCAATAAGCCTTGCAGGTCCACTGTAATAAGATTCACATTTAACTGGACTGGTGAAAACCTTCTATATTTAATATCCGTAAAAGATAAGCACTTCCCATTTTAGAAAGGTTACGAAAACCCTTGGGCAGTTCAGAAAAGAAAAAAACTAGAGGAAAAAAGAAATGCTAAACTTAGCAGAGAATCGAACCCCACTCCTCAAGCCTACAGACTAGCGCCTCACCACTAGAACTGCTGAGTCCATATTCCCCAAAAGATGTATTTCCCTGAAAATCTTATTGCTACCTTTACATTTTACTTGTACCTTATGTAGGTACCATTAAATATTTTTATCTCTTCAGGAACAGATTTTCCTCAGAAAAATCATACATACAGACAGTTATTTTACGAGAAAGATGTCTGTACAGGAAATGGAAGAAAAAGAACTTCGGAAATTACATAAGTAAATGTCACAGTCAGGAAAAAGCTTGTCAACTGCTTCACAAAATCAAACGCTCTTCAATAATTCACAACATTCCGTGCTCGTCTTTCCAATTCTTTTCCTTCGCTTCATCACTTACACTCTGCAAAGAAACTGCAGTACATATTAAAGCTTAAATCAACAATCTAAAAATCTAAAACAAATATTAAGTTAATTATAAATTCGTAATATGAGAATTCCTTATTAAAACTTTCTTAGTCCTTATTAAACTTATTATTATTGGTTTAGCCTAATTTCCTAGGAGGCTTATTAAATCATCAGTCTGTATATGTGTCTCCCCTTCCCTTATAACTTCTGGTTGGATCTTCTTGAAACTTGATATGCATGTTTCAAGATTAAAAACGATTTAATTTCTATATCTGAAATCTTTTCCCAAATAGGCCCTTAGCGAGAAATTAACGAGAGAAGGCATTTAAAAATTGCCATAAAACGCGTTGGGATCTAAACAATGGAATGTCGTAAACAATGATGTTATTCTTTTAGGTGATCCATTAATTTGAACATGCTTTGAAATAATTAAAATTAATCGGTTTCAATAAGTAAAAATAAACTAAGTTTAGTATTTAAATTAATAAGTACATAAAAATATATATTTTTTTTTTCCAGAAATGGAAATGTATGCATTAGATAATTTAAAATAAAAGTAGCTATTCATATGTGACGTTTTCAGGGCTTTACAGAAAAAAAGGAAAACCTAAGAACGACTTTTTAAGAATGTAGGTCTTTTTAAGATTGTAGGTTTACAATTCTTTCAAGAACTTATTATTCAACAAATAAAAAGTCTTCTGATATTTATCCTTACAATTTTGTAATTTAATCTGTAGAATAACAGTAAATAACAATTAAAAATAACAATTGTTACTCGGCTTGCGTTTCGAAGTACTTGTTTTCGAAGGAAGGGTTCGGTAATTTTTTTTTTTACTCTGGCTTTTTTGATAGGTTCCATGAAAAATTGACAAATATAAAATGTTTTATTTGGATACTCCTTTTTTTTTAAAGAAATCATATTTTTTTTTTTTTCTTACCCGCCATGTTTTCGCTTGTGTGTTGAATGCTGCTGGCAACACTGAGCCCAGCCCGGTTCAGTCACCTAAAAAATCAAGGTGTTTCGCTAACATAATAGCATCTCTGGGCGACAACATCCACGAGCAATTTCAGCGGCGCCGAAGGTCTAACGAAGTTTTGGCGCTACGAGCGCCAGTCAGTGGAGACACACACGTGGAGTTATTAGGTTACGGGAGGGAAAGGAAGCGATGATAAAGCGGGCTGCCCGCGGATTCGCTCCGTGTTACCAAGGCAGAACTGCTTGTGGAAATGAACCTGATAACCTCTTACAAAACAAAAAAAAAAAGCATGCCCCGGAGGAAAAAAAAAATGTTTCTAAATACATAAGCAAAGCGAAAACAGAGATAAGTAACTAACTAAACATAACTGTAGTCAAATTTAAGGGAATTGTCTACGTGGAAAGTTGAAATTACGAAAACCTCTGTATAGATATTACATAGATAAATAAACCAAAGAAGATTTTATAAAGATCAGTAAACCACATATCTGATATCTATATAACATCTTTGTATAAATATTTTACAGGATAATTAATTTAACATAAAAATGATGTAATTACTAACAGACATATCAGTTACACTGATGAAATTCAAAAATTTTAGTTAGTTCTTGCTGACGAGGGGTGAAACCATGAAACAATACCGTTAAAGAGATTGGCAATTAATAACACTTAAATAGTCGAATTAAAAAATGCAGACAAAGCCAAGAATTAATTTACTAAATCATAGTTTTAATTTTCTTCTTATGTGTAAATGTCTTTCTGATTTCCTGTTACTTGCTTTCAGTGGCAGCAATGGCAACTTGGACTTGACTAAGTTCACGTAGATAATGCTATGTAGTGTCTCACTATAGAAACTCTAGCGTAACGACTTTTATCGTCCAAATGCAAGGTGGATGCAAGGTGAATTTACCGTGGACAGATATGCTACGCAGTAAGCTTTTTTCTTTTTAAAGGTACAATTAAATTTACATTGGGAGGAATATTGCTTGCAAGTCTTAAAAAACTGAAGATTTCACTGAAAGGCAATTTTTTATTGCAGTAATCTTAAATCTTATTGCAGTTTAAACAATAAAATTTACATGGTTATTCGAAAATCACCTCAAATTTTGCAAATAATTCTTCTACAAAACTACAATTACGAAATTTTCAATTCCTAAAGATGCAATTTTACAGTAACAGGTTTTGAAAAATCAAGCTTTAGCCTATGGTTTAATATTTACACCATAACTTATTATACAGGGTCCCAACACATGAAACCGGTCCCAATGGGTTTCAAGATATATGTTGTATGTTTGCTATAAACACTATTCAACGCTAATGATCATGCGGTGTAAGTTTTATCTCTGGGTGTTCTTGAAATGGAAAGTATACCGCAACAACCCTCGCACCTTTGATCAGTTGAAAAGAAATATAGGGCAAGAGATCGCCTACATTACGTCCACAGAATTGAGGAGTGTATTCCTGAACATGCTGCTACTTGCGGAGCAATGCATCGAGACTGATGGCGGCCACTTCCAACATCTACTCTGAACATGACAATAAAAATATACCGGTCTTAATGTACAGATAACATAAACAGGAGCGATAGCGTTAAATACTGTCCATTTTCAGAACCAAAGTATACCTGGAAACCTTTTGGGGCCGGTTTTATGTGCGCCATCCTGTACAATTAAATCCCATTTAATACATGTATATTTGTTTATCACTATTAAAATTTTTAATTTATTCGTGTTATGCTAAATTTCTTTATTTTCCTTTAAAAATGACAGACTAAAGTGGAACGTGTTTTGTACATTCAATTCCGTTCCAGTAAACCTAGAGTTGATTAGGCTGGGCTGCCAAGTTGGACAGTGTCCATTAGATAAGCATTCTGTGATTAATGATGTGGCGTAATCAAACTAAGAGACCTCGGAGACACAGGAAAGCCTCTTCACTTCTCACTTTAACGTTTCTGCAGTTCTCGGATGCAGTGACAGAATCATGAAAACTTCGCCAACGTGTAATTGCTTTTCAGCAAGTGATCTTATTATTGCAATTTAAATTACTACGTGACAGCTTAAATAAAGCATCTTTAACCTAATAGGTTATTTACAAGAATATTTAAGATGACACTGCAATAAGATCAGTGTAAATTAGTAAGTTTCAGTTTAAATATTATCTAGTAAAAGATCTGCTAGGTAAAAGTTACTGTATGCTAATCTGAAAAGAATAGAAAATTTACAAGAACTGTGATTCTACTCGTAGAAAAAAATAATTTAAATCACTTTATTTAGATAGATATTTTTAACATTCTTTCTATTGTAATCTTATTATAAATATTATAATAAAATTAGTTGCGGTTTTTTTTCGGAGATGAAATATATTTTAACAGATATTCTAAATTCCAACTGTTATGAAGAACAATAATATAGCCTGATTTTCTATGATTCATGTAAACTAAACTCTGATAAAATATAACGCGTGGAATAAGTATAACTTAAAGGTTAAAAATTTGACGTTTGAGGAAGGACACCCGTAATGGTGTCCGAAACTAGTCATGTTGTTTTATTCTCATTTTTAATCATTTGTGCGTTCTTCATCGATTTTTAACCTTTAAGTTAAATTCTGTTCATACGTGCGTTCGCAAAAAAATTGATTTCTTTTAAATTTTTCGTGGATTTTCTTAGGGTGTAGACTGCAGTAGTCCCAAGGCTTATTTCTACAATCCTTAAATTACTTTATAAATGTGCAATGAAACTGATAAGGTTTTCAAATAACATTGCATCTATTGTCTGGGTTTTTATTTCATGCTTTAAATGGGAAACCTTAATTGCTACATCTAAATATAAATCTATTACTTTAATATTAGAAACCTTTTGATGTGTAGCGCAAAAACAAATAAAATGTAGGAAATTCAACATTTCCATTTCAAATACAAAGTAAAAAGCTTGCGAAAGTTCTTGAGATTTTCGGTCTTGCAAATTACGTTCTAAATGCGGCTTATTTGTTCTAGGAGAATTACGAAACTATTAACAGTAAAGCATATTACGAGTTCTTCTTACAAAAGGTCTCAATTACGGACGGAATCCTTTATATAAGCGCGCGCAAGATGAGCGTTGCCCATTCCACTTCATTGTTCTCCATTTAATGATATTCGA
This sequence comes from Thereuonema tuberculata, assembly GCA_023159025.1. Classification (NCBI taxonomy): domain Eukaryota; kingdom Metazoa; phylum Arthropoda; class Chilopoda; order Scutigeromorpha; family Scutigeridae; genus Thereuonema; species Thereuonema tuberculata. The sequence goes on from JAFIDM010000004.1 coordinate 45,336,529, forward strand.
TATCGGTCTGCTTAACTGCTGCCGCGCCCTCTGACATCATGAAGAAGAATTAAGGCATTACCATAAAGCTACCCAAACAAGCGTTTGATCTCATCTCACCTTCAACTCCGAAAAAACATATTCCAATTTTTATGAAACTAAGATATTTCAGTGCAGGAAAAATAGGAAAGCGGAAGCTTTTTACTACTACTGAGCTAACAATAAAAGTTTTCCAGTAATTATAGTGATCTTTTTAAGTCCGTTAGCAAACGGCTCTTTATAAGAGAGGATTTAGAAAAATATTGGAAACGTTACTGCGACCAATCGATTCAGGCAGTGTAAACTTAACAATGATTGGTCTAACCTCTACTAATATTCTACCAAAAAGAAATCTGAGCAATACTTTTAAAGGTTATCTAGAGGAAAATATATAGTGCATTAGAAAATCCATTTGTTGAAAATTTTGCTACGTATTTCAGAATATAAAACTTCTTTTCAACAACTACCATATTATCATAAAACTTTTATATAACTGGTACAGTTTTAACAGTTTGTTTTAGTGGTTTTTATAAATATCTAACTAACAATGAGAGGACCAGTGATAAAACCCCTGCTAGGGAAAGTTGATCCCCGATCGGGAATTATTCTCTGCATGTTTCTCATGGTTTCACGCGAGTACAAAATCTCTTTCATTAACGTGGGCAGGTGACAAACTGACTCTTCATCTGTCCACTTGATCCTTTTAGTCTGATGATCGGAGGAGCCTCATCTCCTGTTGTTTATCATACGGGAGTATTTTTTCAACTTATTAGTCCTATTTATCAAAATAACATCAATTTATAGTAAACGCGACGAGTTTTGAAACTCCCAGAATGCAACGCAGATTATAGATTGTCTTTTCCTGGCCGTTCGCTAACATTCAAATAGAAGAGGTCGCTTCTCTTCTATTTGAATGTTAGCCAACGGCCAGGAAAGGAAAATCTATAATCAGCGTTGCATTCTGGGAGTTTCAAAACTCGTCGTGTCTACTATAAATAATTTCCCAAAAAAGAAATAAATACCTACACACTACCTATAAAATACTTATTGTTTTATCATTCTTTAAATAAGTTTAATGAAAAGATATAGTTTATACTAACTGAAAAGTTTATTTACAATTGGGAACAAACAAACTTAAAAAAAATAAATATATTTTTTTTTTTTAAAAATGCACTACATGTTTCGAGATCCACATCCAGATAACTTCATCAGGTGACAATTCAGGCGAAAATTTTTAAAATATATGTATTTTTTAAGTGTGTTTAGTTCCAATTGTAAACATCATTGAAGTGCCACACGAATATAATGGAAAATTCATATCTCCTATAAATAAAAACACAAAACCATCTTTATCACCAATATTTCGTTCTTGCCACCCAAGTGTTCGATAGAAAGTTATAAGAAGATTTTATATATAATGGAAAATCATTGAAAATCTTCCCCCTCAATCAATCTCCCTAGGGGTGAAACTTAATAAAAAAATGGACGATTCTTATAGAAAATCTTCAATATTGGAAAATACAGCAGATAAATTAAACAATTCATTTATTTTAATTTCCCCTCCTTTTCAAATGATCTTCAAAATTTTATTGTATTTTAATGCTTAGATTTATGGGGAAAAATATCTATCACAGATAGATTAAAAAGAGAATTCCTTTACATGAAGAAAAGTCAGTAAAGAGGAAAGTGATTTCTTCTAGTAAAGCCATCAAAATTGCATGTTCAACGTTAAGTCAGATCTATCCTACTTAAGCTCTCTGCTCAGCTGAGGAAGATCTTTTTCCCCTTCCCTTTTTTTTTTTTATTTTGAAGGATCTTCCTTCATGAGGATCATGTTCTTCTTTTTGTTCCTACAGCGGGAACCCAATTTGACTTCCTCTTTGCAGTTTAGCGAATAATAACTCCTTGATTAAGATATTGCAAAAAAAAGCGTCAGCTATCGTGTAGGCCTAGTTGCTCGGCAGGAATCCTAACCTGTTTTACCGTCGCGGTGGGGGTCCTCTGATGAGATTGGGGAGCGGCGGGGGTTACACATCCCATCAGATGACCCGCCCTTAATCTGCCGAGGTATTAGAACACGAAATCAAAGGCTCCCTTTATTAAGGTAGGGAAAACAGAGCAGGAATTAATGTTCATATGAGCACAGCTTTTAAGCAAAACAAACAGAGACGAAGGTAATATGTTTCCTGTTACAATAGTTACTGTCGTAAGACACAATGAAATTGAAGAAAAAATAGCAAGAAATATCTACTGTTGTCAAACGCTGAATTTTGTTCACATAAAAAGCGAATCATCAAATATGTATTTTTAAAAACACAGCAAATATAGTTATAGTAAAAATTGAACATTTCTTTATTGCAATAAATGTGACCAACATACCCTGTGTTTTATCTTTACAAGACTGTATTAAGAATCACAATAATATTGCAGAAGTTGGAAACCTATTGTAAAAAAATTACTTAGTTCTATAAAGTTATTATAGAAAACTTAGGAACAGTCTGTTTTTAAATTTAGTGTAAGCTTTAACCTTTTTTTGATTTGAGGACCTCTAAAAGACCGTATAATTTGAAAAGACACTATTGCAGAATTCATAAAATTTTTATTTTCTATTAAATATTAAAGCCTAAATGTTTACGATTGTTACAGTAGAAAAGAAAGTAAATACCCTTCAAAAATTAACTAAAGAATGAATGCAACTGTATTTTTTATTAAAGTTTGACTTTAACACATAATATTTGAATGTTACTTCAGATGCAATAACATTTGGAAGATTAATGTCGGTTTTTACTTCAGACGCAACAACACCAAACTTCCAAAATAACATTCTAAACATAAAACTGAAATTAATCTTCCAAATTTCGGTTTATGTTTAAAATTTTACTTTAGATGCAATAACATTTAGGAGATTAATTTAGATTTCAAATTTGTAAATTTTATTCTTAAGCAATAAAATTTGGCAGACATCTTTAGGTTTTATAATGTTTGCTTTAGCTGCAATAATATTTAGAACTTGTATATTTCAAAGACTAAACATATAGTTAATTTTTTTTGTTTTAATAAAATCGCGAGAGAGCTCCGCTAGAATCTGTGGTTAATAATAGATGAACTTACTAGAGAAACATTTCTAGAGATGATAGAATAATCCTTCGCCACGAAAGAACTGACAAGCCAAAATCCGCAAAGAACATTCTGGATTTTACTTCCATTGGAAACCACGTACATAAATGACGAGGTTTTGAAACACCAATATTTACTTTTTACTCGGAAGGAAATTCAAGTGGACAGGAGATGATGAAATAAAAAAAAAAAGAAAGGAGATATAGTCGTCTGTAGATGGTAAGAGAAGAAACAGAAAGTGAGAGAAAACTCTAGAAGCAAAAGGAGAATGGTGGTAGAGAGTAGAATAATAATAAAAAAAAAGGTGGAAAGCTTTCACCTATAGATGAAGGAAGAGTGAAGGGAGGATATATCGTAAACTGGCCGAATCCCACCTTTTTATGGACGGCCTAAGTCCGGATTCCGAAACGAAATGGAATTCCACTCGGAGACTGCGGATAGTTTGTGGGTCGGGATATGACCGAACCACGTGGAGACACAAGGGGTGGGCAATGCTAATATTGGACAGAGCAGTCGTCGTAAAACAAGACGGACGACTTCACACCCTGCCAGCGGGTTTTCTTTTTTTTTTTTTTACACATTGTCTGGCAAAGAGAAATTGGAAGGAGCTTCGAATAAAAATATAATAAAGCGAGAATGAATCGTTGCCGAAATGGCTTCTTTGTAATTAAATCTGAAAGGAAAACTTTACATGATTTTACTTTGCTGTCTTTTATATATTGAAAACAAAATAAATGGGAAAGTTGCTACTTTACTGCCAATAACTAAAGAAATAATAGAATTCAGGAATTTATAAAGTAGATAATAATGGTTTTTGAAAGTTAATATCAGTCTAAAACAATTAAGACTAATGATATAAGAAATACATAAATTGTATTAAGAAATACATAAATTGCAAGATCAGTGACTCTAAAATAAATTACAGCGTCAATACACAAGATATCAATTCTTGATTACAACTCGTTTGCATAAAAATCCGGAAAGTTTCGGTCGAATTTATGTTAGCCATTGTCACTAGGAAAGACTATGTAGATTTTTAGTTATTTTAATATCGGTTAAAGTATAAGTTACTTACTAAATAATGTCAAAAATACCAGGTTCCTTTAAATTAAATTAAATTACACTTGTTTAATTATGTTATTTATTAAATATAAATACTATTTAAAAAAAGGTTGTCAGTTAATCTCATGACGTCATTCAAGAAATGTGAGTAAAGCTAAACAGCGTCTCTATCCAAGTTCAGTTAGTTACGATGAAAATATACATTTAAATTCTTCCACACCAACACCCATTTTAGTGAAGTAATTCATGGTAGTTTTCAACTTGAGAAATATGTCTGTATTGTTTCTTTTTGTGGGGTGCAAATGAATTGTTTATAAAGTGATGCCATAAACAAGGCATTTGCAATCAACAAAGTTCGGAAAATAAGACGTAACGTCTGGAATACCTAACAGTAATTAAGATCTCTAGATATATCTAAAAGTTTGTATCACGAGTTCAGAAAGGAATAATACATACAAACTTTTTACTTTACTAAATTAAATGTTTGCTTAATGTACATCACGGACTTTAATGAAGTATAAACTTATGCTTCAGCTTTAAACTTTAAGCCTCCTTAAACCTTCTTATCTTCAAATGGATTAGATGTTACTTCTAAATTATTTCGTAATTAAAAACTAAACTTTTTGATTTTATAAATACAAGATTTCTAACTAATAATTCAACAGAACAAAGTTTAATTTAATATCAGTCAATCTTTGAAATAAAAAAAATAATAATTTTTGAGTCAATCTTACTCAAAATTATTATTCCTATTATTTTAGTACGGATATAAATGTAGTCTACTAAAATAATCGAATTATAAGATCACGTAATCTTAGACATTTAGGTTAATATTACGAATTTTTAAATAAATTCGTAGAACTTTTTGAAGTTTGTTTACTTAATTAGCATTATAAGTATTATCGTTTTAAAGAAAATGCAGTGACCAAAAAAAAAGATATAGGCTATTTAATTAGTCAAAAGTATCTTAAAATAAAAATAGACTAAAGTACTTTTATAAGTGTTTTTCTTTCCCTTAATTCAGTGCAGTTTTAAAGGTGTCAGTTGACATTACTATTAAATTTTATTCATTTCTGTATTTCATTCCAAACTAAAATTTTCAAATAACGAAACATGTAAGAATAAATGTAATAATAAATGAATAGTAATTTTACCTTCAGTTTTATCTTTTAATTTCGTTTTTTGGAGTAAAGATCTAATTTCCTTACCTGCAAAAAAAGAAAAAAAATACTAAATAAATAAATAAACACTTGTTATTATAAATAAAGTAGTATCACTTGCTATTACTACTGTACTTACAATATCATAGTACCTATTGATTATTTAATTAAAAAAAATGTAAAAGAGAATAAAACAAAAATAGTACACTCACACTTAAGTCTTATTATGCATATTTATTCTTTTTATATTTATTGAAAAGTATATTTATACTTTTCGCCTTATTATGTATAAATTTCCTTAGACTTTTGATACGTAAAATCGGTATAAAGAGAGTGATTGAGTTGGAATATATAAAAACACAATTAAAAAATAAAAATAAAAAACAATTCAGAATGATGAAACATGAGAAGGAATTGCTTGCATTATTATTTTTTCAAATAAGTTATTTTTACTTTTTTATTTATTATTAAAAATGTATAATGCATTCACGACAATGCAATATCAACTTTAAATAATTATAATCATTCCTCCCAAAATAACTACCATAATTCTTTAAGCATTCCAGAATAGTACGCCCTGTCTCTCTCCCATAAAAACTTTTGACAATCGTCACATCTTATAAATGGCGCTTCTACTGACTTTTGATTTAACACTGCTACTCAAAAATGTCCATGCGGAACAAATGAACAACGCTATTCCACAGCAAAGAACATCCAAGAACGGAGTATATCTCCTTGAGTAGGACAAGTAATGATTCAGAAAATCCACTTACTCTTACAAGAAACTAAGATTCTAATAAGTTTTAAAGCAACTTAGTTTGGAGAATAAACGATGACCTGGCTCTTTCTAAAAAGACGACCGGTTACACATTAAAGGTGACCTTTAGTTCAAAATATATTTTCTAAAAGCTATCTCTTAAATAATCCTTACAAAAAAAAAATACATAAATAAGCAAATAAATAATACTCAAACCGAACATATTTTGCTCAAGGGACTCAATTATGAAACTTCTCTTATAATTTAAAAAAGAAAAAAGAAAAACTGCTGAACACTTTTAGAATGTCAACAGCATTTCGGTCGAAGGGGACTTGCAAGTTGCTCTTTTCGTCATAAATTTACAACTGCGAATAATTACACTGTCATCTGGATAAATAACGAACTGTTCCAAAGTGCTTTGGCTCCTTTGCGGCTGTAATCCAATCATCATCGCCTCAGGAAGTGTTTATTATTTATAATACACGTATGGGAGGCCTTTCTAGCCTTAGGAAGATATAGGGCATGACAAAGAGAGGGGGAAAGATTTCAAAGAAAGGGTAAAACAGAGATTGAGAATAAATAAATAAATACTTGACCAAAACTTCCTTACTGAATGTATTATAATATGTAATATAAAATATGGAATTACTTTTGAGGTTCAGGATTTTTTTTCAATTTAACAACATAAAAACAGTATTATTCTTATAAGAGTTAATCATAGGAATCGTACATTAATTTAATCATTTTCGGATATGAGGACATATATTTTCAAAGATTGTAAAATAAATATTCAATTTTTTTAAAAAAAACTTTTTTACAATCCCTGAACATGTATGAGTAAGAAAAAGAAAATGGGAATGTATGATACCTATAGATTAATTATTTTGTAATTATCAATTTGGCGTTTTTTTCCCTAATAATTAATCGATATTATCGTTATTTTACAAATATAAAAGCATCTTGATGAATGTTTATAAATTATTATAATTATTACCAGATATTTTCTTTAATACTTTCCTCTAAATACGAACGGAAGGATTAAGGATTAATTGCTAATCCATTAGCTAAACTGAAGTCATTGCTTCAAAGCTCCAACTGTGAAGAATATTCACTTTGTATGTACAAAGATATAGCCTATCTGCTCAAATAAGTAATATATTTGTAAAGTTCACATCTTGCCCTCACAATTCAACATTACATAAAGTTACTTGCAAAAAAAATGAAGACAGTGCTGAGCCTAAAATAGGTTCTACTATTTTAGACAGGAAATATAAAAATCAATCAACTAATTACTGGCTTCTATACAAAGAACATTAAAAGAAGCGCTCCTTCCACCTTTTTCTAAAACAAAGCTTCTCAACTAAAGCGCCGTGAAAACGCCCTTGATGTGCTACAAAACAATTCTGAGAATGCATTTGTAATAAATATTCAGCTTCACACGTAGTCAAATGCTCAAATCTAAGCTAAATTCTAAACATCAAATAAGCCTAATTTGAAGTATGATCTGCAAACAATGAAGGGTAGCATAAATTCAAATTAACTTATAAAAGTTCAGAATAAAAGTTTTGTAAATATTTAAAATATTGTTATGTGGTTAAAATAACGTTGACAGAGACAGGCTAACAGGTAACTACTGACTTTACTGGCTCACTTTATTTACAACGACAGAGGTATATATACAAGAACTTTGATTCCTAGAGCCAAAAAAACCTATCTCTCCTCGGTCCTCCTGTGCTGAGGACCAATCAGGTGAGACGTCGATTCTAGGAACAATCTTAATCACACGATGCCAGATATCTCTTTATCCCTTGACCTTTTGAACCATGCAGCAATATGTTATTCATCTGTGTTTTTGTTAAGGATTTAAGTAATAAAGCACTGAAAAAGCTTAGTGTGCCCTGACTGCTTAGCAAATTTGTAAGGCTGAGAAGCACTGTTGTATCGCATATTTTTTCAAGAAATATAAATATATTGAAAATATTGAAAGGGAAATTTTTCAATTAATTATTTTTATTATTATTTTGGTTTGAATCTTCTAATGATCTTCAAATATCGACTAATGTAATAATCAATCTTAAAAATTCACAAGATGTTTCTTTCGGAATAAAAACCACGATAAAAAAACATTACATGTCGTAAATATCTCTTTTATAGGTAAAGAATTCTTAGCACACAATCAGACGACATGAATTTCAGAATTTCCACAATTATTAAATTCAGATTAAACATTATCTTAAATTTATGTGGCACAATTTATTATAATTTAATATTCATATACACTTTTTTTTATGTTTCCAAAATAGATATCGCCTACGTGATTAGGATGGGAAATACAAGCAAATTCCGACTCTATTAATATACTAAATCAATGTTTAATTTATTAAAAAAAAATCAAATTTTCACTAATATATTAATGTCTTAGATGTTTTTAGATCTGTTAAGTTGTCCTTTTGTTCATATACTGCACAGATCAATTTTTTTATTAATATGTGAATATTATATTTAGAAAAGCTTTTAAAAATCTATGTTGTAATATATATATATATAACAAGGATAGAAAGTAACGCGTTACTAGTAACGTTCGGTAATGCCATTACGTTTTTTAAGAGAATAACTGTCAATTAAATTCAAATTTTAAAATTAGCCTTCGCATTCCTGATTTAATGAATATTTAAAAAAAGAAATCTTGTATTTACTTTCGATCTATATACTTTTTTTTATGACAAAAGTATGATAGTTTTCGAAATCGTTTCGTATTCTTATTAAGAGGGACAAAGTTCGTGAATTCTTGAATTATTTGGAGGTCGCAGTGTGCATTCAACCAGGGTAAAATAAACGTGTTTGAAAAGGCGAATTAGCAACAATTATTGTTTGCCATAAATTTCAAATGAGTGCAATTAACGAAGCACTTATCGCCCTGAATTCTAGACAACAAGAGGAACAGAAGACATTCACGTGCACTTGGGTCGAAACTCAAAATAAATAATAAGGAAAAAAACTAAGAATTACTTATTTTAAAGGTTGACAGCCAACACAGATTCTTAATGCGAAAATAAAATAATTGTTAAACATCATAGAATAAGAAATGAGTCTAAACAGGATTTAATAAATGCTAGGTCTTTCCTTTGATGTTTCACCTCGTAATAAAAGGCTAAACGAGAAGGGCCTGAGGAAATCAATACTTACAACAAGATAAAACTAAATAAGGTTGA
>JAFIDM010000004.1:45350854-45389355 GCA_023159025.1 Thereuonema tuberculata
TAGTTATGTTTAAATGGTGATTAATTCTTTACGACAACCCGAGATAACGAAGAAAAAATGGTAATGAGAGCTAATGATAATATACAATTTATAGATGTTGTTTCACACAGCATTTCTTTTTAACTTTGTTGTTAATTTAATGAAATAAAAACAGCTAGACAACCATATAAGAGATCTGTAATTTAATTTCAGACGCATTGGTGACATTATCATTCCGAAAATTTGAGGAATATAACATGCTAAGTTGTGACAAAAAGGATCATATAGAGAGAGCTTCACCTTATCATAAAATAATGTTTACATATATTTTCTTTTCTTAAGCAATAATAAATGCTATATTTATATTCTTTATACAAGCTCCTTTAATATATCCTGTAAATAATATTACACTCCTAGAAATCCTTAATATAAACAATAACTCCTTTAATTTCGACGATATTCCACCCTTCTTTGCGAGGAACTTCATCAGGTGGTAATAAAGGACAAGAAACTATTATTTTTCCTCTACATTTCATTAGGATTACAAATAAATCCGAATGAAATGTAGAGGAAGAAGAATTGTTCCTTGTCCTCTTGTTACCACCTGATGAAGTCCCTCGCGAAGATGGATGAAATATTGTGGAAATTAAAGGACTTGGATTTCTAGGAGATAAGACATAGGATTTATAGAATAATAAACGCTGTTTACTATGTCTTGAATGTTGTATTTATTATTATTTTTTTTAATCAGAAAATGTAGAATGTAAATAATGTATCGCCACATCACTAAAAGTGAATTTTCGTCAAATTTAAATATAAATGTAAAAGTGAAAGTAGGTTTTCATGAATTCTTCAAAACTAAAGAAGATCCCAAGTAACTATCAATTTGTAATAACTTATTTTTACATATTAACAATTACATCTTGAATAGACGTTACAGTTACGTTTTATTTTATAATTTATATTTAGTTGTTGTTTTTTTATAATATATCCTAAGAAATAAAAATTAAACGTGTTAAATTAGATTTAATGTTCACAAGCAATTTTACATATTCTAATAAATCCTGTAGATATTTTCTCACAAATTTAGTGTGATTTCATTACAACGAATAATGTGACAAAAATTTTTATAATGATCATTAATTTTCAGATTTCATTAACTTCTGTAAAGCTTTGATTAAAATAAAATTTCTTCCCGTGATTAAGACTTCAGGTAAATGTAATACGTATGGCGAGGTTGTGCAATTTTTTCCTTGTTAATGTATCAGTAATTAAAGTCATAAGTTAATTAGATGGAATCTGGCGAAATGGAGATCTGTTCTTTTGAAAGGAGAATGTTTTTTCTTACTTCATTAGCTTAGATTTTTTTTTTTGCAAAAGTTTATCGATTCGGGACAGCACGTTTTACAAAAGGGATCTAGTTCATAATATAATCTCGTCCCATGTAAATCATTCGAGTTCAAACGTGGGACATTTATTGAGGCAGGGGAATTTTTAACCTCGCCCTCATTAAACCGGTGGCCGCGTTTAGGACAATTGGAGTCCGAAATGGGCTGCGAAATCATTAAAGCTCCTGCGATTGAGATGATCCCAAGGAGTGGTCCCTCAGACCCAGGGTGGGAGTTGATGAATGACTTAGCGAAGCCCTTTTGAGCCTCGCCAATTGCTGGGCGTGGAGTGTGTTCGCCGAGCCGAGTGTGGGATGCGGAATAATAGATCCGAAAAGGAAAGAATGAACACGATGATGTCACGATCGGAAATAAAAGCGGAAGCGTAACAATAACAAATAAGCGAATTAAAATTAATATGAATAGTGGAAATATAAATGCAAATGAAGATTACAACTGCAAAATACCCAAAAAGCTAACATGGATTGTATAACAGTGTTCATTATTTTTCTAATCAGTAAACTAGTTTTAAAATCAGCTAATTTTATTTTAGTTGTATGTTCTCTTTATAAAAAATTAAAAAAAAAATAAACATTTAATTTTAAAATGTTCATTAAGGTCAAATTAATTGAATACGCGAGCTTATAATAATTGGTTCATTTAAAAAAAATATATAAAAATTTAATTTACTTATAAACTGAAAATGTAGAACATATAAATAATGTAATTTACATATTTATATGTAAAACTGAAAATACAAACATTTTACACTAAATGTTGTTCTGTATTATATTTTTTATAACAAACATAAAAATGTAATTGCCATTATAAGGATATTTTAAAAATTTAATTTATGTGAAAATTATAAAATTTGTGGTTTATAATTTCAAACTTTTAATGGAAAACACGTTTGAAATACGATCATAAAAGTAAACAATTATTTTTTTGTGTGAATGATTTCAGAAAAAGGATTTGAACGTGGCAACAAAAGAAACTTTGTTATTTAAGATATCACAGGTGGTGGGGAAATGCTGATTGTTGATAAAAAAAAAAATGGCTGTTGCTGATCGATCAAGATGGAGATCCAAAAAGCTATTCCGGACGCAGTAATTTTCATGGCAGAAGATATTATACGCACAACTATACAGTATAATATATAAAGACGTTTTTCAAGTGAATTCGGATGTTACGGATCGATTAAACTATTAATAAGTCATTAATATTTTTATAGGAAGATATCACATATTGAAGGCCTAATAGGAGTTATTTGGAACAACCCGATGCCATTGTTTTTCGATTCGACCTGATTACAGGTGGAATTTTTCTGGACATACAGGAAACCGAGAACAAGATCGTAATACAGCGAGAGAGACTGTAAGTTATTTAAACTATATTTATTTCCTTGACGCGAAAAGGTTGCAGATTGTCGACGAATTGAATTGAATTACGGAGTGTTCGATTAGATAGTAATATTAAATATAACGAGGTTTAACGAACTATGTGTGAACTCAAAGTGAATTAAATTGAACTTTAAAGAACTATTAACGTAAAGCAACAAAGATTTCGAAAGAGTTATGAAATTCTGCAAACGACTGTTAGTACGTTAACCTAAATAAAAGGAAACTTAGAGAAATATTTTGTTTAATTTGTTTTATTTTAAAGAATTTCTCTATTAAATACTTTAATCATTAAAAATGATTGTGTGAATTGAAGTCTATTATTCTCTGCTACCAAGTTAAAATAATACACATATTTAAGAAGAGTATTCCACATCAATAAACATATAATTAATTACTTTGTTTATACTTATATTTTCCTTATGGTAACTATTACTAGTCTACATATTAGCAATTATGATTATGTTGTCAAATTCTAATTGGTTTAGAAATTGAAGCAGCAAATACACGTTTATCATGGTATATTTTTTTTCCAAAGACCAAGGTCTTTGAATACTTAATCAACTGAAATTTGATAAGGTCCAGTGCAACGCTGTAGTTTAGTTAAACTTGAAATAGTCGAATTAATTTCCCACGTCATGAATCTTTCTTTGTTATTTACCTGCTCGATTGGAGGAAAACGAATTTTCACAGATCCCAATTCCTGGTGAAATATTTGGCTCCTTGGAAAATGTTCTAGTATAAACGTGTACCTGTTGCTTGAATTTAACACGTTAACTTAGTTGTTAGTAGCCTATTACCTATTATTATCTAAAACTTACATTATTCAAATGTAAAGAAAAGTATTCATTTTTAAATACTTATTCAATTTGAGCTATAATCAAAGATCGCGGTTTAATTTTATAATTTATATAAAAAAAAAATATACTGACAGTTATATTTACATGCTTATCATAAAAAATGTAAATATGAAATAACATTTAGTGAAATATGTATAGTTAATTTCGAGAAAGCAAGTCTTGTTAAGAAATTCCACCAATCTTCTTAATTAAATTTATTGGTATGTTTATTTTAATATGCTATTTAATAAGTAGCTTTGAAATTTAAAGTAATTTCTGTTATTTAAGAAAATAACTGAATAAAAGAAAAAAAATATTAGCTATATATTATTCCTCGATTTACAAATTTTAAGTTTTTGCATTAAATCTTTGGAATCAGATACATCGCCTGAGGATAAGAGGAAGCCATCTTAAGTTCATCGTATGAAAAGTAAAAAATAGTGAACGGCGAATATATGATATTGTAGATATTCTTTTACTTTTTTATAGTAGCCTAACTAGTGTCACTAAATAAATTAAATAAATAATTACTTATTTACTTATTTATAAGTTAATTAACTTGTACTGTAACTAACTACTGTAAATACCAGTACAAGTTTATCCTAAAAATACATGTGCAGTTTCACATTTACTTTATTACGCAAGGATAATACAGGTATACAGTTCAGTTCATTAAAGAAGGGCTTTTGATGACATAATTTCCTTATAGATTGATGTTTCCAGGACGTAACAGCACCATCTATTGCTAAAATCCGCAACTGATCTTATAAACATTACGAAAACATTCTGGTTTTTATATAAGATATTTTCTACAGTTACGAATACACAATAATAATTAAAATTGAAATAATTACAAACGTTCCACACTATTCACCTTGCTTGGCTATGCAAAGTTTGTCCTTTCTTGGTCAAACTTATGCGATCACAACACGACGCCATCTTGGACTGACTGCTCGGAGTTCAAGTTGATGACGTCATGACTGGTGATGTTTGTTCCAGACAAAATCGATCGCTACGTAATGATCAAATATGTCAAACCCCATTTTTTTTTTTAAATATTATAGTACTGTACAGTGAATTTTGAACTGTTCCCGGGCTAGCGATATGGCGTACGGTACTTTAAATTAATGATTATCTGTACAACATATAGTACTATACATATAACAAAGTTCGACGACTACTGAATGTGCATCGTTAAAGCACCATCGTAAAGTCGAAATATCGTAAAACGATCCATCGTAAAACGAGGAGCTTCTGATTTTTCTTTGATTTTGTTTTTTTTTTCCCTGCCGACTGAAATTTCAGTTAGACTAGAGATATTTTCTTCAACAACCTACCAAACCTGTTTATTCTGAAGTGATTACCAAGTACTAAATAAATATAATCTTTTAATGCGCGATAAATAACATTTTAGTGAAATAGTAGTAAAATAGGGTCTAACTGCAGTTAACGTATTTCTGACAATTTGTTCAAAGACGTTATTAGGCGAAGTTGCGCAAAACTTACAGCGCTAAGGAGCGGATCTCCCCCACTTTCGCTTTCAATTAAAGGGAAATTGGTTTTTTTTCGATTTACGAAGTTTCGGTGTACGAAACGTTTCCCTTCGCAAAGAGATTTTCATTATTGCGGAAAATTGAAAATGTCCGCTTCCGGAATTATACAATTCGCCAGTAATCCTGTAGATGATTAGATACATAGATTTCTGGAAAGATTTTTGGAATCTAAAATCTAAATTTAGCTTACGTTAAATAACATATATAATAAGTATTAGGCCTAGTGTGCTCAAATATTTATTTATTTATTTTCAGTTTTACCCAGCTTATTTTCCTAACTCTTTATCAAATGGCGCTCAAGTTTCTTCACGATATTGAAGTCGGTCGAACGTCGGACTGACCCGTCAATCTTCATTTAGTCCTGTGAGCGAGAATCGTGATACAATAATGAAATTGTTCTATAGAAATCATTAACTATTGGTCAATACAAATTACTTTTTAGGTTCTAAGATTTTTTTATGAAACTTTTGATCACTTTCAAATGCTAATTTCTTGTCAAGGAGCGCCTCCGAAAAATTTTTCAAATACAAAAGTTAAATGATCTCTTGTCCACAAATACACATACCAAGTTTCGAGAAGATCCATCCAGGAAAATTTTAGGAACACGGACACCACTCCAAGAGACTTAACTGATTTCACGAATCACTTTCTTCGAGGAAAATAAACTAATAAATAACGGCAATAGTCATCTAATAACTCTCAGAAATTGGAAAAATAAATAAGTATCTCACGATTATTCAACTTCATTTAACTTTAATTTTCCATCCAGGCACATCAACTTCTCATATCTCACTTCGTTTTCTTCGACTTATTCACAATTCGTGAATGACTGCATATTTCATCTTTCTTTTGAGCAACAACAAGGAAACAAAGGATTAAAGAATCGTTAACAGCCACTGTAATCCTCAATGATTCACAGATTAGTTTTACAGAATTAATTCACGGAATTCATCATTAAATATATCAATTTCAATTTCATAATGTCAACAATAAATGGCAGCAGGGATTACAATATGTCAGCCAGGTTCGCTAGTGACGGACTCATAGTCACTATTTCGAATATCGCCAACAATCCCAAAACACATTAAAGTAAAATACTTCAGTTTTTCCTAGTCAGATGTGTTTAACTTTCTTAAATAAAAAATACAAAAAATAGTAAAAATACAACATTTATAAGAACAAACTATTATCTTATATTTAATATCAGCATAGATGTGGAATGAATAAGAAGCAAAGATGATTGTAAAAAAGAAATTTCGAGATGTCCAATTTAGTAAATGCATAGCAATTTCTCCAATGACATTAAACGGGATACATTTCCCGAAAAACAATATGAGGTTCGTCAGAGTAATATAGATTCACTCTCATTTATAATAGAATGCGCGCAAGGAGAGAGGAGGACAATCAACAAAATGGGCAATATTCCGTGGATACATCAGCTGAATTGATAGGGAGAGGAGATGAACAGCAAAGGATCAGCTTTTCTTATTCATATCCCTCATTCCCCTCACGCAGTAATCTACCTGAAAGGATACCCCCTGGTAATGCAAGGATAATCTTCTTTCTCTGATCATATCCTCCCCTTCTTTTCACCCATCTCTGTCCTCTATCCCTCTGAACTGGGATAATAACTAAGAGAAATGGGCATAGCACTTCTATTAACTTTTCCCACCTGCAGAAAACAAATGGGGGGTGGGGGAAAAGAATGGAAGGGTATTTCCACAGGCCTAATGACTCTTGGTGTTATTTGGACCAGAACATTGTCAGCATTGTTAGAATTTGCCCATTAAATCAAACAATACGTTAAAACTTCAAATAGTAAAAATTTTAGATAAATTTTGCAATTCATGATCAAAGTTCTGTAATTCAAAATATATTGTATAATATGATATTATTTGACTATAAAAAGTAATGAATTACTGTAATAACACTGAAAGAAATATATAAGTTCTATTTCACTACTTCTAAAATCAAATACCAAGGATCGATAAAAATATAGAATGTGTGTTTGAAGATAGAACATTACAATCAATTTCACGTTTATATCAAAACACGGAGTATTTTAGTAATGCAACGTTTTCGAATGCTCGCTATAACCAACGTCACAATCCATAAAGAATTGGATGGACAATAGATGGAGTCGTTACAGTGAGATTTTTAAAATACAAAAAGAAAGAAACTATTTATCTATAAAATCTATTTCAATCTATAAAACTGTTTTTACATTATCAGACATTCATCTGCACCTAATATCACTTATGTAGAAAACATGAATTCTGCTGAAGATATTGCAGAGTAAAAGTTGAATACACATGTATGTACAAATATTACTTTACTATTCTTTTTCTTTATTTCTCTTTTGCAACTATGTTTTTAATTCAAATTAACAAGTACTATATCTTATTTTATCATTTATTCTATTTATTGTATTTTTTTTATTCGTTTCTTATTTTATTTTACATTACGTATATATGATAAACCAAAACACGTACATACATTGTAATAAAAATTGCTTAGTATATGATTTAATGCTTTAAAATGGCTGCTAACGATACGTATTGTAAAAGCTCAAGAATGTACGATGCACATAACAAACAAAACGTATTAGGAATAACGTCTTGGAAGAGAACTCGTTTATAAACAGAAAACTGAATAAATATGCATAATATTGCAACTCAATTAAACATCTGAAAAATAGTTTCAGTCACTGAACTGCAGAAGATCAAGATTATTCTCTAATTAATATTTTATACTTAATTACTTGAGAGGGGAGATTAAGTTTAATATAGTTATTACTATTTTCATATTAAAGATGTGAATAATAATGTGTAATTCACAAAAACTGAATTCCAAGGATACATATTATTATTTTAATCGTTATAATAAAAATAATAACCTAAATTTTCTTTAGTTTTTTTACAATTACTCTATGACTATTATTCATAATTTATTGCTGTTCATATTAAATGTAATAATAAAAATTAATAAATAAATAAATAAACGCTGCAGAAATAAGAGCATAAATGCAATGTTACCGTCTGCTCATTTAAATTGCGTAAAACTATTTGGTTACGTCAGACGAAGATGAGGCAATCGGTTTGTAAGTACCTCCGGGGTGATAAAGTGAGCATTATTATGAAAATTCCATTAGAAGACAATTAAACAGGTCTGTCTGTTTGTTATCGCATCTCTGTAATGATCTTTTCAAATGGGGTGTTTGGGTTTTAACTGCCATTTTCCTAATTTTATGTATTGGCTCCGACGAAGATAACATCAAGATGTAGGCGGAGTGAAAAGTTTTAAACAATTCTGCTGATCACGCTAATGTGCCATTGTCGCCTGATAGCCGATCTCACGCAGGTCGTTTTACAATGGGTTCTCTCTCTCTCTCTCCTCCTTGTTTTTTTTTTTTTTCTTCTTTCTTTTATTCTCTCCTCTGTTCTTATTTTTTTCTCTCTCTCGTTTCCTGTTAGCAAGGTGAGAGAGAGGTAGACCTTCCTTCGGGGGCCTCGGAATGGAAGCAACTACAACTAAAATCTATAACGCTAATCTGCTAATGTAATCTGTAAGTGTGTGTGGGAGGGGGGGACGGTTGTAATTAAGAGGGTTTTTTTTTTTTCCTTGTTTTTTCCTCATTAATTTCGATTTAGAGGAAGAAGGTAAGTGACGTAAGAAACTCTGTGACAAGATGTAAATAATACATCAAATATACGCAATTCATACATTTTTCTATACATACTTTTAACATCTGTACGATACATATTTATAATAAACATTTTAAATGCTTGGCTTAATTTTGTATCGTCTTTTAATATACTTCGTATAGAAAAAAGGTTAAAACAAAAATATATAATTTTAAGCTGAAAAAGTTTATTATAATGAGTAGATTATACAATTTTTCCTTTTCTATTTATTGTTTTTCCTCCTGCAAGTTTTAAATTTAATAGAAGGAGTAGATAATACGACTTTTGCTTATTTTCTTTAAAAATAAGAAAAAATTATTTCCTCTATTATTATTTTAACGAACAGACTACATAATTTTTATTTTATTTTATTTTTTATTCAAATACTTTCTATTTTTTCCTCCAGACCACTATTTAAAAATTACACAAAATTTCATTTTTCCACTATTACTATCATCTTTATTATTATTACTTCTATAAATAATTGGAATAAAAGGAAGAATAAATAAAAGCGTAATTATGCATAAATTATATCTTTGTCGCGTTTCATCAAACCTAGAAATTAACATACAGATTACTCGAGAAAAATTGAATATATCAAAAATTCAGACAAATGAACTTCACTGCTACAATTTTCCGGATCAAACATCATGAATTAATTACTCATTTAATTTTTGTTATAAATAAACATAATTCATCTCATTGCTTTATTTTTGTTTTAATCTTCTTATGTTAATAATATGTTTAAAATCCGTTTTTCAAATGTAACTGCGAATTACGAGTATATTGTCTGATAGATTTTGCAACTAATGATTTTATTAAAGTAGACTAAAAAAAAATTTTTTTTTGATCCGAATTGTACGAGAGCAGTCTAAGAAACTCCTGGCTACATGAGAAAATTTGTTACGTACTATTTATTGATATACTTTTTTATTTTCTTGATAATTAATTGTACGGCAGTGGCTCTCAAATTTTGTAAGGGATTTATAATGTATTGTTAGATCAATGTAAAATCCTTTGTTTCTCGAAATGTGTTGTAGCAACTTCATCAACATTAGCTGAAGAAGGGTCAATTCTGTAACTTAAAAGATATATATAGTATTCTTAGTACTGTTAGCAGTATTCTGATACATACAAAATAAGTTTTATTTGAGTTTCTCAATAAAATACGAATATCTTACTTTCTTATTTTTTTAAATATACATAATTTTTAGCATAGATTATATGAAAGGGTTATATAAATATATATTTATATCATTGTTATTCAATTCTCTCGATGAAAAACTATTACTGGGGCATCATAGATTTTATCTCGCTGCTACACTGGAATTAAACTGAATTTAAAAAAAAAAAGGAAACAAAGGAAAAAAAATAGAATCTTTTGCACAAAAAAATGTGTATGCTAAGTTTCAAGAAGCCTGTTGACCGGTCCAGACATTATTTTTCATATAACTATAGAAAGGACTATCTTTACATGATCCTATTTTTCATATTTAAAATATATTATTTTAAAACTTTAAATTAAACTATACATAGAATAAATAATAGTAACTTGAACGGAACGGCAAACACACATGATTAAGATAAAAAAACATTTATACACATTAAAAATACATAGCACTACGGGTTTCGCTCTTGCTATTGAAATGTGCACACATTAAAATATTTTCATCAATACAGTGTTAGAAAGAAAAAGAATGTTTATGTTTACAATATAACCATTCAAAACGCTTTTTTCGCAGTAATTTTTCCGCATTTTTTTCTTACGGTATTGTATTGTATTACTGCTAATAGGAAAGTTTTAAAGATGAAGCTATTTGAACAAACTTGAAGCCAATTTAAAGTAATAGGCTTTTGACGTATCATGTATCTCTGGTATCCTACTTCACTGTTAATCGATAAATTTTATGAATACGCGTCACTTAACACTAGCAAATAAGGAAAGACAGAAAATGTAAAGATGCATTACATTGACGGACTAGGACACTGAATGCATTGTTAAATTGCATTGCCTTTTGCAATACAATGCAAATTTTGCATAGCAAAAAAAAATAGGATCAGTGAGTTTCTATCGTGTATTAAGCATCTAAACATTTAAAAAAGGGCTAAAAGTTGTGTTTTCTTCTTTAATAATTTCCTTTTCTATATTTCATTCCAAAAACTGAGTTAAATTTGATTTAGAGAAACAGAAGACAAAATTCGGGGAAAACGCTTCTTTTCTTAGCCGCAGTTGGCTGAAGATTTATATTTTTCAGTTCGTTCACTGCTTGACTGGGCTTGCAGCAATATGTCATCACGTTTTCCTCCATCAGTGGCTGTCATGAACGACGGATGCCAAACGTAAATAGAACCATAAAACTCTTTCCCCTTCAAAAATGCTAAACTTTCCATTTGCACTGGTCGAACTTTCCTATTCGAAAAATGAAGACACTTTTAAAGAAATGGAATTTCATAAATAATTAGAAAATAAGCAGCATTATATCCAAATAGGCATTTTTTTTTGTAATGAATATCCCAATAATACAACAATAAACAAAGGATAATTAAAATAGAGAATGCTGTAATGACGTAGGAATTTGCTTTTTAATAATCTAGCTTAAATTAAATCAGCATTCTCTGTTTTAATTATCTTCTTTGTTTATTGCTGTATTCATTATTGTTGTTGTATTTTTTGTAATATTCATTATAAAAAAAAACGCTTATTTGATGTAATGTTACTTATTTTCTATTTATTCTATTTTGTAAATTCACGGATACATTTTTGAAAGAAGTTAAACTACTAAATACTACAAAACATGACACTACAAAATACGATTTCAAGTATATTAAAAAAGTGAAGACAATGTAATGTGAATGCCATTATAACACAGTATAAGTTATTACAATATTATAGAAATTGGTCTTTGATACATGTATGATACAGACAGACGTTAAAAATATGAAAGGGAGAAATTGAATGTACAATGAATATCTCCTTTAACATTTTTTTAAAAATTTTTATTGATAAATAATAAAACTTATTACTTACACAAACGACTTGATATCATGCTTTACGACATGAGATATATTATTTAACGACAACTGTTCAGAATAAAATTTAACAGATTCATTGTTACTACAAGAATTTCAAAAGAAATTAAAATATATTCCCTATTTAATATTTTTCATTTTCTGAAACAAATGAGTTCAGTTAGCATTATTTACTTTAGTTGTCTAAATCGGATTGATTTAAATCCTATCCAACTATGCGCAATGAATTAAGGATTTAATATTCACTGTTTAAGACAGTGAGATTTTCAATAGAAATAGGTTTAGAGTCCGATGCTTTTCTTTGGGCATTTTCATCGTCTTCTCGTGCTGGCTTCTCACAAGAATCCAATTGGAAAATATTTCAAATATAAAAGTAATATAGTCTCTAGTCATCGAATATGCCTACGAACTTTCAAGACGGTTCATTCAATGATTCAAAAGTTATTAGGGTGTAGCTGATTTGATAATTATATCATCACGAAAATGAGGTTCAATATGTCAACGTAAATGCAAATAAATATTTTAATTTATTATTATCAGTGTTTCAGGCTTCTGATAGGAAGCCTACTAATCCCGGTTTGTCCGTCTGTCTGTGGACAAGTATCATTAAAATCTAATTAAAATCTCATTAAATTATCATTAAGCACAACAATCGCAACATTTGCGCCTTTTGCATTCGCAACAACCGCATCTATAATACAGCTCGGCAACAATCACAACAATCACCATAATCGCAACAATTGCGCCTTTGGCATTCGCAGCAATCACATTTGTAATAATAAGGAAATTAAAGGAATAATGCAACAGAAATAACGTATCAGAAGCCGTTGCGAAGCATTGTGATTGCTTTACTAATTACTATCGCTAACTTGTTTTGAAAAAGCTGAACTGACATTGTTGGAAAAAGAGATTTTTTTTTTTTTCAGAGGTGAAAAAAATGATATGATAAGATGATACGATTGTATCTATTAGGCATCGAATTATAATTTTCGGAGGGCATTTTTTTTTAGTGATGAAGATACTAAGGAAGTATGGAAAAGTAATGCATTCTTCAGTCTATTAAAAGTATTTACGGCTTCCGTACATCAAATTCTGAGAATGGAATGTGCAGAATTGAATCCAGTTTCCAGTAAGAAATAAGTGTTGTGTCTACAAGTAACGACGCATAGAATTACACAAAGTTTGAAATAAACATCGGTTTTTAAATTGTACAGGCAAAAGAACTATCTTTATAAATGAACTGAATAGATCATTTGAAGAAGATCAAGCGCAATGGATATTTGTTGTCTATTATTTTAATGAAAAGACAATGCATTATTAATTCTGCTCTGCAAAATAATTGAATTCTATTATAATACTATTCTAACATTCACATCAACAATTTTGCTGCTTTTGATTCGTTT
This sequence comes from Thereuonema tuberculata, assembly GCA_023159025.1. NCBI lineage: Eukaryota > Metazoa > Arthropoda > Chilopoda > Scutigeromorpha > Scutigeridae > Thereuonema > Thereuonema tuberculata. The sequence continues at coordinate 45,364,127 of JAFIDM010000004.1, forward strand.
TATTTTATGCACTAAAAAACAAATTCACTTTTGAAACATTAAAGGAAAAAAAAAAAGATAGAGAAAACTCTGGACGAAAACAGATGCAACTTTGAGCTGTTATCAAGTCACTCAGGGCGAATGAGCACATATTCCCACTTCCCCACAGAATACTATTGGATTGCTCCATTCACCCGATGTTACTGCAAAATACTATCTAAACCTGGAAGAAACTATCAAATGATGATAAAATAAAATATGCTTTTCAATACAAAAATAGAGAAGCATTTTGTCTCTAGATGTAGTTATCTAACTGGACAGCGTGGATAAGTTTTAATCTGAATAAAATTTAACTGAGATGAAAGAGGACATTTCGGGGCCCATAACCAAACAATTCATGGAAAGCTTCTCCGGTTATAAACTATGTAAATATGAAAAATAAAACAAAATAAAAAAGAAAGAAACCAGTTAGTAAATATTTTAATCTACTTTCTTTAAATAAGTAAATTGAAATTTATTATTACCCTTATTATTAGAATGAATTTCTGTTGTTCAATTGTTTTTATTGTTATTTTAAATCCTGTATGTTATACCTTATTTGCCGTGCTGGCGTGGTCGTGCGGTCTCGGCGGCGGCCAGCCTTGGCGACCAGTGCGCCAGTACCTGGGTTCGAATCCCGGCAGTGGCATGGCTGTTTCTTTCTTCTTCTGTGTTTCGTCCAACGCTGTTCAAGGGGTCACAGTGGTGACCTATGTCAGCGGATTCTTCTCCCAAATATATACCTTATTTAGTTATTTTGTTTAATTTCCAAATTTTTAATATTTATTGCTATTAGTTCTTACTTTACTCGACAAAAATAAGCTAAAGATTGGTAACTTTAAGATACCAACGTATATAGAATTAAATCAGAAAATTATTTTTACTTTTAAATTCGTTACTGCCTAATGTAAAATTTTGGAAAATTAGCACTTAGCTGTCTATTTGACAAAAAAATCAATTGAAAACTACACATTGATGTAAGTCTTTTACTGTTTTTTAACACTGTATTAAAAAAAAACAACTCGTATTCAAAATTAATAAAACATTTGTAGTATACCTATATTCAGAATCTGTTGATATGACTTTGTAATTCCCAACGGGACTGTAATTTTTGTATTTAGAAATAATAATAATAATAATAATAATTAATTAATTAATTAATCCTTATCATGCCTTAGGTCACTGCTTCTCGAACCTGTGGAAATTTCCCAAAATTGGGTAAAAGTGGTTTTTTTTTTTTTTTTTTTTAGTTTGTAACGACTCGTCTCGGAATACACATTAAAATTTATTGTAAAAGAGTAGAAGAAAAAGTACTCTGAAGAAAGTGACGAGTCAATGTACACCGATACTCTAAAGCAGTTTAACAAGTATTCATTTGTTATTTAGTTGGGTAAAAAGGGTAAGAGGTTCTGGATAATAAAGGAGAGTTTGGGAACAGTGCCTTGACTGATCACTCATTTCATGATGTAAATTTTCCCCGTTCAGTGCTTCACTGCAACATGGGTATGTTTACCGTTAAGCCTACATTTCTACTAATAACAATCTTCTACTAATAATCTTCTTTCTGCTTGCATTAACAGTATCAAAACGTAAAAAAATTTAAGGAGAACAATTACAAACGAGAACAAATTTCAAACGAGAACTGACGATGTGCAGGAAACCTGAAATAGGCTATCTTGGATTCCCGGTATCACAAATTCCAAAAACAGATCAGTGAACTCTTAGTCTTGTGCATTTTTGATTTATTTCTCATGTAATTGTTTCCACGCACGTTAAATTTATGCATTATATGTATTTCTTGTTTAATAAGTAATCCTTACATGCTAAGCGATCGCTAGCGGAGATTAATTGATTGGCCTTTTTAGTCTTTATTTAGGTTTTGATTTTTTTTTTTTAATATGGAGGACCATTGTGGTGCTTACTTTTGTTTTCTTTATATGTTTTCCGAGTTCACTGAGATGTAAGATACTGGGCGGATCCAACTGACGATGGTCAGGAAACCTGAAATAGGCTATCTTGGATTCCCGGTATCACAATGTCCAAAAACCGATCAGTGAACTCATAGTCTTGTACATTTTTGTTTTGTTTCTCTTGAGAACAAATTTCCTTTATTTTTACAATATTGCATATTCATTTATAAAATATTGCAGATTAATGTTTATATTCAAAATGCTCGTTGCAGATTTCTGTAAGAGATACATCGAAATTCTTGGAAATAAAGTTTTGTTTGCCTGTAAAAAATTCGTAACGAAGAAAATGCAATCTTCACTTATTGCAGATATGCTTTAAAAGACAATTTTCCGAGAAATTTCCTAAATAAAAACTAAAAAAGATAGAAAAGAGAGAGGATGAGGTGAAAAATCAATCATTGTTTAATGATTAATGTTCTTAATTGCGGTAAGACTCAAAATCTTTACTATGCATCAGCGCAAGTCTCAGTTGGGAACGTGAAGAGTCAATCAATTAATTAGCGCGTTCCGAACTACGGAAACCCCTTTGGGCGATTGCAAAAGCATCACCGAGTAGCTAATCTCGAGTCAATTCACCGAACTTTAAAATCGTTCTAAGGCATTCGCATTTAGGAAAAATCAATTTAAAGTCGTATTAAACATCGATTAAAATGATAATAATAATAATAAAACGAGCTACTTACAGCTGTAGGGCTTTTTAATAATACATCTGTAGCACGAGAAGATTTTTCGACATTAAAAATTAAATTACATTAACGGAATAGAAATACACTTTATATGGAAAAGTGGATTTCTAAGGTTATTATAAATCAGGAATTTAATTCTTACAGTCCTTAATAAACCTGAGATTATTAGAAAATGTAAAAAAAATGTAATATGGAAATTTCTAATTGGCAAGAGCAAAGGCTTATAAAAGATCTAAAAACTATAAAATTTCTTCCATTTTTTTTTTGTTTTTTTTTTTGTTCTGAGACATTCTAAGCCGGTTTGAACTATTAAAACCAAATTTGGCAGGGTTATTATAATCTGGAGTAGAATTTAGCCAAATTTGATTCAGATTCGATCACATTTACCGGACCTTTAATCAAAATTCTTATATCTTGATTACGTTAACACTATTTTTATTTCCTTCAACGGTTATTACATAATCTCTTAGAGAGAACATTGACTGAAGATGGATAATATTTCAGAAACGGTCGTCCTCAAAGTCGATTACGTATTTTACTCCAGCTTATTCTCAAATTGAAACTCTTTTCGATTTTAAGATTCAGGTTTGATTAAAGCAGTATCACTAGAACGTAAGCTGTTTTGACTTGTATTTTGTTCTTTCTCTGTCTCCTGAGCACCGAGCAACGTCGGTTACTTCAAATCAGGATAGCATAACCGAACAGTTTTCAAATGCGTTTTTAGGCCTACTTCTACATTTCAATGAAACTGGATGGAATTTCCGGTTGCACGTTGAGTTTTGCGAACATCTTTCTCAGCCAATGATTTAATTTCCATTCAGAGCTTAATAAATGCTGCGGTTTATAAGGACATCTTTCTTTCTCAATTTGAAATATGTTTACTAATAACAAGATAGACCCTACTGTTCGTTTTCGAAAGACAGACTCACCACTGGCGGACGATTTTACTCCGCAGAGGGGTGATACGCTGAGATGGGCACTTTTCTAAGAAATTCTTTTGGACATTTTTGCTTTTAAGAAAAAAAATAACGGAAAAGTATTTTTGCAATAGTATTTATTCTTTCCATAATTTCTTTCCCGAAAAGCGCAAATAGAACGCAGCTACAAGTAAACTAATACTATAAAAAGTAAACATCCCATCTTTATTTCTCCTCACCCCTATTTTAATGAAATCGAAGGAGACCTGACGCATGCGCAAAAGCGCTGAAGGTTCATGCGCAAAAAGCATAAATAAAAACGAACAGTATTCAGTCTAGTGATAGATATTTCCACCGTTTTTAGCAACCATGTAGGAAGGAACTGTTAAAGTTCCCATATACAGTATGTGTGTGTGTGTGTGTGTGTCCACTACAATCCAAACCGGAAATCAGTATCCCGTCGTTTGTTATATCTCGTTTGAATCCTCATGGCCTGGAGGTGTGGGAACATTCGACTTCCGGTTTCAGGTTGCAATTGAAAACTGGAATCGATCTACACTGAATCGACTATGTTACAGAACGATGTAACATCTTTGACCCAATACGGCCATTTCCGGTTTCAGGTGACCACCGCCCACTTTACTAACAGTCGCCGAATCATGCAAAATGGAGTCTAAACATACTAAAAGGAACTCAATCGCTTGAAATTGTACTTGATTCTTAAATTAGAAAGGCTTCAGTTTTGCGACGCCAATCAATACCTTTGAACAACGCAAGCGTTTATTAGATTGCAAATTGAACGGCATCATTTGGGGGTTTTTTTGTTTTTGTTTTTTTGTTTACACACAAAACTGAATTGATTTGTTTATTGTGAAATACTGTTTATTTTTTAATTAAAAGAAATGCCACACTTTCCACGAGGACACTGTTCGACTTTGAAAATTGCAGTTTCCATAACACGATAAAAACTTTTATTCTGAAGCTCAATCATGAAGTGTGTGTTTGTGTGTGTTTCTGATGATTCAAATGGATTTCTAAATCATTCATCATTATCTATATGTAGAAATACATATTTCAAGAGATTGAATTTAATATGACTGCAACTGCCGTAGAAACAGTTTCGATATTAGAGTATTATATATTTATGCAGCTGCATTTGCATTACGCGTCTTTGAATAAAAACAAAAAAATTAAAACTGACATCTGAATTTCCGAATACCGAGCATTTAGCGTAAATGGTATTATGTATAGGCATATTTTTAATTTTATTTAAGATGTAGTTTTATGTAAGAAATGCTAAGGATTGGCTTATTTTTAACATCAACAAAAGCTCATGTATTAAAATCTAGTTCTAACCTTCCTATAAACCTTCCAGTTAATGCTTATACTAACTCGTGACGTTTTTATACTAACTCTTGACTTTTTATACTATGTTATGTAATGAATGTGGGTGGCAGAAAAGCCAAACACTGCGACCGGAGGACTATTGTACTATCCCACGAAAATATGGACAGAAAGACTGAGAAAGTATGGTGGGAGAAATGCAGGGGAAACGGGAGAACCCCGAAGTCCAGCGCGGATCGTCTACCATCACGAAACCCACATGAGAAGACTTTTTATACTAACTCCTGATTTCTTATACCAACTCCTGATTTTTTTAGATCAAAGGCTGCTTACTATAGATTAAACTGAATGAAAAATCCAAAAAATTACTGAAATTAATAAATCGAATAAAATTTCGGTTTCCTTAGATTACACAGTCAAAATATACTCAATTGAAATCTAAAATATTTTTGCTCTAGCATTTGAAAGAAATTGTTTATGTTTGAAAGTTTAAAACATTACCCTTCCCTAAATGTTAATTTTGAACTTAGAATTCCATTATTAAAAGCAAAGATTCAGATAAAAACCTGAAATGTTAAAATTAGGAATATAGTATCTTAAATAATAAAGCAGATGCCTACGGTATATATAATTAAACTTTATTAACATTATATTATGTCCCTGGAATATTCGAGATGTTTTGGGTGAAAAGAAAAGAATTCTGGAAAGTAAAGCTTTTGTAAGTAAAAGATTATCGTTGTTTTGTGTTTTTGGAATGTTTTCCGTTCGACACGATTTTGGTGATTTGATGAAATCCTAAGGGTGCTGGAGATCTAGCCACAATTTGCAGATAAAAACTTAAATTCAGTAAATCGTAAATTCATTAAAGGCTTATTTTAAAGACTTAACAGATTACAATCACTTTACCACTCTTTCGAAAACTGATAACCATAAAGAAGAAGAATTTTTACATTTATAGAAGACAGCTCCACCTTCGCAGACTTAATTCAAAAGATATTTATTTTAAATGCTGCTGTTCCGCTTTCAATCTTCTGAAACCGATTTTCTTCTATTCCAACAACAATTAAATGCGTCAATAAAATCTGCCAAAACCTGGGCTTTTCCCGCCCACAATCGAATTTTATCGAATCGTTAGTTGCAGATAACACAATGGCAGGCATTTTAACACTGTTTGGATTAACGAGTAAATAGATTTATTAACTTTCTCGGATTAATCAATAACAAATTAGTTGACAGGAACCAATCAAAACCTAATTACTGACTCTAATTATGATAAAACAAATCAACGACAACGGCAAAGCCAAGAAACCATACAACTACATGTGTCGGAAAAATTCAAAACAGAAAGATCTAATTGAAGTTAATGTTTTATGTTCAAAGATTAAAAAGATATTAGTAGAATTTTGCTACGCTAATTTAAAATCCTATTAATAGACAGCATCTTAAAGTAAAATTAAAATGTCCTTTCCAAAGGAAAAAAAGAATTCTATACTGAGTAAACAATTTTAACAATTTATTTAAAGATCCATTAAAAATACTTTAAATCTGAGTTGTGGATTGAAGTGTTTGAAATTGTGCTGAATTTCATTATAGTAAATCACCGTAATGATTTTTTATCTTTTTTTATCTTTTAGATGGTTGAGAGTTCACGATAAAAATACAAATGTCATTCAAAAAAAGTTTATCCACCAGTTGTATCTAGTAAGTCTTATCAACTTCTCTTCATCTAATTCTATATCAGCCTGTTCCAATAGGATCTTCCTCTTCTTCTCTTTCCGTTTATGACATCTCATCACTCCATAACAAAGAGTGATTTATAACTTTATTAATCAGGTTCTTCCTTTAGGTTCTTAGACTATATCTTTTCAACTTGGCTACTTCAGATAAAGTAGACCTCTTAGTAACTTAGGTGTAATTACTCCTATATGCATGTTCTTTTAGGTTTAGATAACACTAGTGCTAATTGTTCCCACTTGAAAAAAAATCACAAATCTTATAGTTAGTTTTCTTTAATTCTAAAAGGAAGCACACATTAGTATTTAAAGGGATACTTCCATACCTGTCCCTTTTCAGACAGTTGATCTTAATGAAAATACTTTAGGGTCTCGAGCGTAACTTGAAAAAACGTGCACCTAACTTCGAAGTCTGTGGTCAGATGGCGCGTCCTTCGCTGACCTTCCCTTTCCTCTCTCCGGCTTTTCCGGGAGATATTTCCACAACAAGATCTTTGCAGCTGAGACCGAAGCGCCCCCCGGGAGGTGTTGGCTGATGGACTCTGCCTCTCTCAAGACTGACACCAAGTGCCAAAGATCTCCGGGGACTATCAGAAGCCGAGATTACACCCCCTCTTCCTTCCTCATTTCATCTCGCTCCGACCTCGTTCCAATCACCAAACACCTAAAGGGCTAATCATAAGACAACCAAGATTCTAAGTCAACTCAAATAAGGGTTTTTATTTATCTTTTTTTATATATTTATATACACACACAAAGACCTCTCCCAAGAATTTCGTCGACCCATGATACCCAGACGTGACATCTAGTGAGAGGGAAGTCATCTAAGGTCAAAGAAAGGCTGCTTTAAAGAGTCTTGTTCTGTTCTTATTTAGTACTTAGCTTTTTCATAGAATGAATCAATACAGGACAAGGAATCACCATGTAATGTAAGTTTAAACAATTTAATGAGAGACAATTACTGCCGAAGTAACAGAATACGATTCAATTTAAAGTTGTCCTTTAAAGACATTCACGATATTCCTACTTCACAGTCAAAGGAAAAAGAAGAGTCTTCCATTTTTTTATTCTAATGTAGTCGAGGTTGGTGTTTTACGTCTTAACATTGTTAATATTTGAAAAAAAATTAGTTCTTTATATAAAGTTATCTTAAAACATAAATAGAAGTTATTAAACTGTGCAACAAAAATAATACATCAGTATAATTTATAGAAGTATCGACTAAAATTTTATTTCAGGAAGTTGATTATTAAACTTAAAATAATTTTGATTTCTATTTTTTTAATGAAGAAAAATTTGAAAGGAATGTAGGAAGTTGTAAATGGATAAATGCCAAGTGAAATTCATGTAGAGAGTCTGAAGTAGAGCTTCTTTTAAAATAAGACCAAAGCACTAAGCAGAGAAGATGTAATCCATTAAGAATATTCGGTGAGAAAATGAGAAGTTTCGTAGTAATTCTTGTGGTTCAATAACTTAATATTCTTATTTTTCTCTTTGCATTGACTGTCACTAGAAAAACACAATAAACTACTAAAAGGGCACTTATCTTTTAAAACATATTTACTGTCCACTTCATGTCGTGTTGCATTGTTCCAATGCTGTCCGTTTTATCCCATATTGCTACCGAATTCACTTCTACATTTATCATTTAAAGTTACATTCAAAAATAATACACTGATCGTTTCTTTTAATTTTAATGAAAAGAGGATTTTTTTTTTCCAGTCATTCGTTTTAATCATTGAAGGCGAGTTATTTCTCATTAAAAGATCTTGTTTTTAATTATTTAAAAAGAGATAAAAAGGAAGAAGTCTGTAGGACAGAGTCAAATGAAAGAGTTAAAAAAAAGGCAAGTCACAAAGACATTTTGTATGAACTATTTCTAAGTAAAAATAAAGTTAATCTGACTACTTTTCAAACTAGATAAAAAACGTATTTTTAACTGAACTAAAAATTTTTTTTTTTATATTTAATCATAACAAACTTTTTTTTTAATTCGTAAATCTCCGCTTCTTTCACTGAAAATTCTATTGGCGACAATACTTACTGAGCTTTGGCAAACTTACTATGTTTCAGCAGATTTTTAGGCTTGGTTTAGTGTAAGAATACTTTTAAGAAATAAAAATTAGAAACATTTTAATCTCAAAAATGACTTACAGAATAACAACAAACAGAATAAGGAAGTGAAAATGAAAGTGAAAGGTTTGTTGAGGAGGATCTATTTTTTTTTTTTTTTTTAAACTGGGAACACATAATATAATGGCTACAGATTTTTGGTCTAAAGGCCTCGATCAACTTATAGCCTTGCAAGGGGCTAAATGACTGTTCACTTTTGCTAAACCTTTAACTGATTACAGTAATCCAGATTTCCAGGAACTGTAGTGAATGCATATTAGATGTACAAAACAGAAGAAGTTTATAGTCTTCCCGTTGGTATTGTTATCCCAAGGAGTCAACCACATCAATCGGCGACTGTGGTTTTGAGCTAACTTGAACAGCAAAGTAGAAAAGCCATTTCAAAGTTTATGAAAAGAACAATGGAGGCGAATCTTCCAAAAAACTTGAATCACAGAAGAAGAAAAAAAAAATACTTAAGTCTAAATCTGTACACATTATATCCAACTCTGGTTGTAGAATCATTAAAAATTAATTAAAATCATTAAATTATTTTTTTCAGTAATTTACACATCTAGGGTTTGGTGCTAATGTTGAAGATACGGATTGTGGAAATGTACTCTTTCGGATTATTAGTTGACATTACGAAATAATAATTCATTTATAAGAATCGCAACAAATCCCCTGACAACATATATTCTACATTTTTATTTATATATTAAATATAATATATATTATAATATATAATATATATTATAATTGTAACAACCAATACAGTTAAAGCAGGAGTAAGAGTGTTACTGAAAATTAAAATAATAGGGTGTTTTATAACTTTTATTATATGTAGTTACCAATAGTAAGTATTTTCACTAAGAGCAAAAGTTAAAGGATTCCATTTTCGGTCATGTTGGTCCTTTCGGACGTATGTAATGTAGATTTCCATGATTTGCAGTTATTAGGAGGAAGTTGGTGTCGTAGGTCAGTCTTACACCCCCATTACCTCCAGTCTTTAACCCGGTCTCCTTTTTATTGGCTGAACAGTAGAACCCATTTGGAGAGAAATATCCTTGGAAAAAAAATCCCGATCTCCACGGGGAGCTGAATGCGACTCCTCCAGCTCGCAGACCAGTACCTTACCACTGTATCATCAGACTCAAAATTAAAACAAAAAGTAAATTATTTTATAGTAGTAAAAATACAGTAGTTAATGATTATATTCACTGCAAATCTTTACATCTCCAAATATCAGTACTCGAACATTCTAATCTTTACAGAAAGAAAAGGAACTCTCATTGTTAAAGGCTCTTCTGTAACTTCGGGTAGAAAGTGGCTGGCGAGAGAAAGGATTCTAACGTCGATTTAAAAGTTAAAGTCTGAGTGGATTGTATTTTTCATTGGGAACATGATAGAACTAATAAAAACAGTTTGAGCCCATTTAAGATAATTGAAGCACGTGACCTTCATTGGAATGTGCTGATTAATTGTGAAAAGCTGTTCCTTACGAAGTTAATCTTATCCAGAGAAGAAAAGCCTGACCATCAGCAAAAAATAGATCTCTTGTAAAGACAGCGCAAGTTAAGCAATAAGAAAGAAAAAAAATATATTCATTTGTGACAAGATTCTAGTCATAAAGTCTTTTAAAATAATGAACTATCTTGTCAGAAAATTGAGAAATATGAAAACTGTTAACAATTCTGATTGTAATACTTTACGACCGACTGATCTTCATATGAGTAACAACAACTTTATTTATAAAAATTAAATAATTCTATCCTGAATGTAGCATTGCCTTCTTTTCTCCTTTTCGTTCATCCTTCATGATCCTGATATCATGAATTATTTTTTGTTTTTGTTTGCATGGTCAGTGGTCCAATCTGTGTCATTACTTTCCAATTATAGCATGTGGTGCGTTGTTTTTCAATTTAGACATTATCTTGGAAGTTTTATGTTTTATGTATCTTAAAATATGTGTTTTGTGGCCTCAGTGACTTAAGTGGTAAAGCGTTTATCTAAGGCTAGCAGAGCAGAGTTCAGTTCTCGGTGCACTTCAGGGATTTTTTTTTCTGTGTTTGTTATTTCTTCTAATGGAATGTCCAACCCTTTATCAAAATGGATGGATATTTTCTTAAAGCTGAAAAATGTCGGACTGACCCTCCAACGCTGGCTGAAGGACGCAGGAGCCTTATCTTCTACGTTGCCTAATCTCGAAAGAGACTACAAACTTAAACTCAAGTATTTGCTATTGTTTTTCCTTCGTCCAGTTATTTTCGAATAGCTTAAGCAGAATGGATTGTGTTTCTTTTCATCCAGATCTCTATGGTTTTTACATCACAGAATTTTTAAAGAAATTCCCTTATATAACATCTTAAACCTTGATTGATTGGTAGGAGAAGGTTTTACGGTACAGAAGCAACAATGACTAGGCTGCGCCAGGAAAGCTATTTTAAGACCTTTTTATTTTTTTTATTTTAAATTTCATTTAATTCAAAGATTTCAGTACCGATAGCAATATAAATCTGTTCGTTGATAAGAAGGGAGAAGTTTTGTTTCTTCTTCTTATATTATATTATGTTCCTGAAGAAAGTTTTCGGTGAGAGAACTCAAATATTGAAGTTTTAGAAGAAATGTGTGTTTGTGTTTTCGTTTATTATAAATATAAATCTGTTTAATATCTAAGGAAATACACAAAACTAAGAAAAAATTGTTCTCAGGTCGAAATAATAAAAAGTTTATTGAATTGACAAAAGAAGTTCTCTCAGTTACTTGATATCTTGTCTAACATGACGGCTACGAAACGCACAACTGGAAAAAGACATTCGATGTAAAGAAGAAATGCAATTGGTACAACTAACTCTGTCCCTGAGTAGAAGAACAAACAGAGCGAAAGCAGAACAAACACAAGATATGGGTTTTTCCTTTCCGTCGGTAGCAGTATTAGGATGAAAAGAGAAACGACTCACAATCACTGGCTCTCTCTGATAAAATTCTTCATCATGTTCGGCAGCAGTGCAACTATATTGCCACGAATACAAACAGCATTAATGGACTGCCTTTGAAATAATGGGATCGCTGATGAGTTTCTCGAAGGAGGAAAAAAAAACAAGAAATGTTGCCAGAGTAATAACGGGAAGAAGAGCGTGAAAGATGGGCCAATGAAAAAGACTAAAGAAAGTTAAGTCTTTCTTGGTACAAGAACGTACAAAAACGTATTTGAAATATAGAAAAAGGGTATTTGTGTTTTCTAAAAGCTAAAATTACAAATCGAAATTTTAAAGTATTTTCTAAATTAATCTCCGTGCTTAAAGATTATTAATTTAGTTAGATCCTTTGTTTATTTTCTGGTACGTCTCAAATTTATTGAATCTCACCTACATAAAAGTGGATGTTCAGTTGTTTTTTTTTTTACATTTCCGGAAGTAGCCGATTTCGATTCCGGAAGTAGGAAGTTCTTATTGGATTCCAGCTTCATTTGTGAATTTAAATGCTGTATAACACTTAAAAATAAATTCTCTCTTAAATTCTCTCTTAAGAAAGTGGTAATTTATCGAAAACTGCCGGTCTTCCGGAGTCCATTTGGTTGTTCCAAATCCCATTCACCTACTGCTTAGTAACTGATCACGCACCAATAAGTTTGTTCGCTTTAATTTAGACGTTAATCCTTCCATTGTTATGTAATTAAAATTGCCTTTGTAGCTACAGGAACTTTTCGCAATCACTGACGATTGTTGTCTGTTAATTTATGGTAAATTTCCTTCATTGAATTTTTATGTTATAACACTGCTAACTTTTCTTTATTCGTATTCACTTAATTTAGCAATTATTAGGAGAGTTTGATCAACAAAGTGCATTGCTTGTCTGTCTGGTCATTCGTCCATCTCGAAATAACTCTCGTTTCCAGTTACGATATACATGGGACCACAGATTTTATCGGAATTGATAGGAAAAGTTTACTTTTAACAAATTTAAATAAAAATAAGATTACTTTCACAAACTTCTCACAGTTACTGTTACGACTAGATGAAATACTCCCTCTATCTAGAGATTACTTTTGGAACAACTACAAGCGAACATGAATTAATGTTAAAGTTTATTGTGTATGTTTCCATTAAATGATAATTTTAATAACTGTAGCGAACTACAACTAACAAAACTAATGCGCTTATTTGTTTATTGCAAAATCTCTAAAATCAGAACATTTTCTCATAAATTCAAAATTGTGTCTGAATTCTCTTAATTATTGTTATCGGGAAATTACATCATTAGATACACGGCTACTTCGCTGACTGGATGTTCTATAACTGTTTCTCGATTAAGTAGAGTTGTTTTGCCCACTAGCTGAAAAGCGAAATGGGTAGAGAAAAAAAATCTGGAAGGGAGGGGAGTATGGGGGAAAAAAAAGAAAAAGATTTGCTGAGAGTCACCTGAAAATTTTGAGCCATCAAAGTAATGCCAACTAATATATATATATATATATATATATATAAGCAGAGGTCTCTTAAAAAACTTGAAGATTTTTGATCACCCCTTGACCATACCTCAGTTGATTTGTCATTTCACTTTTTCGGATTATTACCACTTTCATGTATTATTAATTTGCAAGCATAGAAAGCATTCATTTTCAATGAAGTTCTTCTAATGTTCGATTCTACCCAAACTCCATTAGATGTTTCATTCCATAGTTACCGTGTCTATAGAGATAGCGTTCATAGTTGTATATTTAAAGTCAAAAATTGGTTATTCACAACATTGAGAAAAACCGAAAAAGCAGCAAATGTAAAATTTCGGCACTAGTTTTGCTGCCGAACTTTCATAACATTGCGTTGAAAGATTATGTTACTTTCAGTGGCAAAAACTGTCAAAGGTAATTCGTTACAAGTAAAGAACATTTGTGATTTTTGTAGACGCCTAAACTATGTAAAGCAATAAATTACATTTCTAATTACCGTCGCACAGGAACACAAAACTAATCAACGAGGGTTCTGCGACTTAATTGTAGAAATGATGTGGAATTGGAGATGACAGACTCTCAATCAGCATTACGAACGGACACAGCTGCCGCCTTCAATTTCAATTGTCCATTGAAAATAAGCTGCCGAGATGCGCAGAGCTGTGCTGGTCGTTATATTTCACTAAATGACATAATGACATTAAGGGATTTTCGCTGAATCGTGATAACGATTAGAGATCCACAAGTAATGAATCACAATTTGGAGAATTGAATACGAAAACAAATAAAACGCTTCGTTGCAAAGATAGAATTTGCAGTTTAAACCAACTCTTTCCTCGTTTTAATTTTCAGCTTGTGGTAAATGTAATAGAAAGACAACTTTACTTGGCTACTTGTCTTGGAAAGCTTTGGTCTGTACGGAGTAAAAAGTACAAAAGATAAATAAACGAACTTCAGATTCGGATTTCTAGTCAAAAAAAGTATGGAATTACTAAGGAAAAAACAAAATATCATTCTAAGCAATCCCAGCAAAACTAAACGTAATTCATAAGGTTTTAAGATAAGTACAAGTAAATCCTGTCGTCATTATCTAATATTCGTAAAGAAAGAAGAAAGTATTTCTAACTTTAAAACCCATTTATTTCTAGGAAATTTCGGGTAATACAATTTGAATCTGAATATACAAGGATATGTGAATTTTTTTTTTTTTTAATGTTTACTTGAGTTTTTTGAAAGATGCATTTTTGGTTTTCTTATTTCTTTTCATATTTACGTTTGTTCCTTTGCTGCCTCCATCTTTTGTGCAACAACATTTTTCTTTTATTACTTTTAGCATTTTTATTTTTTTCTTTCTTGAGAATAAGACTAACCAAAAAATAAAAATAAATCCTGAAAGCATAACAATTGAACAACATCAATAAGACGAACAGACATAAAGCAAAAAGCACCGGATGTCCTTAAAAGATTTCCGGAAGTCAAGATTAACAGTCATTTTCCAAGAGGAGGGAGGGCTCAGCAGACCAAAAGGGGCTTCTAGTTATTTTAAGATGGATTTGATGAAAAGAAAACAACAGACGACCAATACAAAGAACAGGGATTAGGTCTTTGTAATTCTTAAGTCAAAGACGATACAAAACACAAAATAAAAAGAAAATCTATAAGTAATCAGAAAGAAAAACAAGATTTATCCAAATCAAACAATTTGAAAATCTCCAACTCTAAACATCAAAAATATATTTTCTCTTTTTTTTTTTGGAAAGATTAAACGAAGAGTCTTCTATAAAAACTCATACAACATTCAATAGAAGAATGAAACGAAATTCGAAGCCAGCTATATTAGAATATGATATTGAAGATACCAAAGTCTGCATGAAATCCTTAATACTACAAAGACTTTTTTTTAACTTAACTGCGATGATTATTAAAGTTGGTAAAATGTTTCAAAACAATTAGTTTAATCAGTTTCCATTTGAGAAAAGAGTTCTTATATAAGAATTCATTAAAAGTTTTTATTTAAATATTTAGTTCAAATAGCAACTCTTACCACAGATATGTCAGATCTAAATGAACGGCAGTCAAAAGATTTCCCAGAAAAACTAAAATAATAGAAGGAAAACGATCTAGAGGAGAAGGCTAAAGAGTCTAAGAGACCTAAAAAGATCTAAAGAGACCTAAAGAGATCTAAAAGAGACTTAAAGTGATCTAAAGTGATCTAAAGAGATCTAAAGAGACCTAAAGTGATCTAAAGAGACCTAAAGTGATCTAAAGAGACCTAAAGAGATCTAAGAGTCTAAGAGACCTAAAGTGACCTAAGAGTCTAAGAGACTAGAGAACTAAGAATCTAAGAGACTTAAAGAGACCTTAGAGCCTAAGAGACATAAAGAGACCCAAGATGATGGCTTAAAAGATGGCTAAAGAAGATTGGATTCCAGATATGTATGAAGATGATACAATCTGGTATGAAATAAAAACGCTTGGAAATCTGTGTTTAATAAATTGCAAAAAGTAATCCATCACGAAAACGGACCACAAATGGAAAATATCGACAAAGCAGAACAATGAAAATTATTTTATCTTAACTTCGTAGTAAAATAATGAATCACATCTTAAAGAATGGTAACTTTATACAATTATATTTTGTAATATTTATAAAGTTTAATGAAATCTTGTTTCTACCGGAGTTAAAAGTTTTTATTGACTTTTCAAAAGGAGAAACAGCATACCCCTCGTACTCTAAAAATCTTGTTAAAGTAATTCAAAATATACTGCCTTTGCCCATATGTTTGACAAACTACAGTTAGATAGCTATAAAAATTCAGCAAAGTGTTCTGAAGTGTAAAATACTATTCTATTGAAAAGTCAGTAAAGTCAGTAACTTTAAAGTTTTACTGTTATAAAAGCAATGTCCTGAAAATAACTATCAGGTCTTAACCGACCTTCAATCCAATCCTAAAACATTATATTTCAGGTTATTTTTTCCTGCAATACTCCTTTTTTTAAATCTCAAAACTGTAAGAATCTATTCTTTACTGCTGTAACAGTAAGCGAAGAAACCCTTTTAAAAACTTTACATTTTCAATATTTTTAGTAGGACTTAAAAAGCTGTTAGGAGTTATCAAAATTTTAAATGTACAAACGCTTAAAGTTGCAAGATAATAAATTATGAGCTTATAATTCAAAATGAAAACTACATATTGATAATTCCATGGAACTTATATACAAGCAGTAAATCACTGAAGTAATTAAAGAATTAACATATTTAATCATAATAATTTAAAGTTTTAACACAAATGTTCAAAATTGGGCATTGAATCAAATTATGAGATTTTTCTAGAACGAAATTCTAGAATTCTATTAAAGGCCTTGTTAACGTTGTCTGAAATGTACAAGTTTATTATTATAATTCTTTCAACATACCTACTTTTAGAGATTAATGCATGAATGAAGAGATAATATATGTGAAAATTCAAGAAGTCGTCTTGAGAAGATCATTTCAAATAACATAAGATTATCGTAAACAATTTACACTGAGTAATTAAAAGTGGAAATCAAATAGATTCCTAATGCTATTTGTAATTGTTAAATTACTGTCATTAACATTAAAATAATGTTAAACATAACCTTTATATTAAAGTAGAATATTTAGGAACAACGGTAATAAAGTACTTTCTTATTACAAAAAAAGATATTTTGATCAAAATAAATTAATTCAGATAAATGGAGGGTTTACAGTATGATGAAAACAATTTTACTTCAGGATCAGACATTTCAGGTGAGAGAGAGTCATGAGGCCCTTTAAACGAATGTCTTAATCTGGGAAATGGCTTCCGGAGTCACCTGATATCAATCCGTTTTGTCTGTTGTTGCTGAAGTCTCCGATGCACAAAGAATGACTATAAAAACATTCCATATGTGGGAGTAATACGTACTTTCTTCCATTTTAAGCGTCTTGCAAATTTCTTTGTCAGGATTCTAATACGTTCATTCGCAAAAATGTCATTCTTAAAAAGCATTGATAATGCATTCTGTAAAATACAGAACACTGAATTGTAAAGTTTAAAGCTAATAAACAGCATTTAATACTCTGTAAATAAATCGACAAAGGAAGGGGTATGGAGTTTTTTTTCTAATTTCTGAGCTTTGTAGTGTTTTATTTGGTGATGCATATTTAAATAATGCAAATTAAATTTATGGACATACGTTTTCGAGCTCTTCAAAACCTTATTAACACATGACTTATTGCATTAAGATACTTAAGGTTTTCGGAATTCTGCTTAAACTTCTTTTAATAGTCGGAAGTCGAAAATTGTAAATATAAAATTCATACATTTCAGTATGTCATAAGTTTTCTAGATATGGAAATTGCAAAAATTTACTGCAAATAGGTAACTGTTTTTGAAAAGTACAATATTTAGATGTAGACTATTTAAATAATCGTAATATAACAATAATGACAATTAAAAATAGCATACAGTGTGATGGTATTTTTGCTGTCAAGAGGGACTGTTCACAGTAATGTATACCAATTGAGAGAACATACATATATCTCCAACACAGATGTTTACTACAGCAGTAAAATACTGTACCTGTCCTTATAGTAATAAAAGTCTGATATGAACTGTAACATTATATCTATCAAAGCGCAATCAGTTTGCTTACGCGGAAACGTCTAGAACCAGATACGCAGAGACTTAGGCCTACGCCTAAAGCAACTCGAAAGGTTTTATCAAGGCTTTATAGAACCTTTGTTGTAACTGCGAATGGTAGTATCACAAAAGTATACGATACCTGTACAGCAGTCTATAGAAAATTCCTGTATCATCAAAGTGTACATAATATAATTCTATTAATTCTTTTCTCTACAATTAATTTTGTACATAATACAAAATGAAAAATAGCGTTTATTATCTATCCTTTGATGATACTAAATTATACACATAGCATACATATATTTATGGATATGTAATGTTATTTGTATTACAAAACAAAC
Source organism: Thereuonema tuberculata (assembly GCA_023159025.1). Lineage (NCBI taxonomy): Eukaryota > Metazoa > Arthropoda > Chilopoda > Scutigeromorpha > Scutigeridae > Thereuonema > Thereuonema tuberculata. The sequence continues at coordinate 45,382,344 of JAFIDM010000004.1, forward strand.
CACCATATTATTTATAATACTAACAATATATATTCGTGACAGTTTCGAATATTGACTGTTCTTCATCAGAGTGCTAGAACAGTCAATGTTCGAAACTGTCACGAGGAAATATTGTTAATATTAAAAATTGTGTGCTGTTTGTTTTATAATATATATAATTACCACACGGTAAATGCAGATCTTGATATGTATATATATTTACTGTATATATTAATAATAATAATCTTTAATCCCTGGATTTATATGGAATGATCTATCAAGTTTTCATGTGTCGGCAGTGTTCACGGTCTGGTGCATTTATATTAAAAATAAATAAATAAACTCAAGCTTATTTTATTAATAAATATACAGGACTGGGAACAAAAAAAAGTAAATGTAAAATTTTTGTAATAGTGATGCAAAATGTAATAGTGATACATATATCACTACTGTATATTGTTGTATCCACGGGACAGATTGAAATAAAATCACAATTTGATTACAACCGAATGTGCATCGATATCACACCATTTTAAAACCAAAACATCGTAAAGACAGGAGAATCTGTAAATATTCGCAATCTTACTGTCAAATCTAATAATGCCTATTTAAATTAATTTTAGCTATAAAATGCGTAATTCTATTTTAATTACAGGCAAGTGATAAATGATTATGATTCACATGATTATAATTCACATTCCCGAAACATGAAGTATTTTAATGTATTAATAGTATTTCAATTAGTGTGTGTATGTGTGTGTCCAAACAATTTATTTGTGACTAATATCTAGATGTTATTGTTTAGCCATTAACTACATTAAAACTTGGTAAAAATCACTCCAAAACGAAATTATAGCTTATATCTTCAAGTTTCAACTTTGTAATTCCAGCAATTTTACGTATTTTAATTGAAAGATCAAGAAATACCAAAAAACGTACGTAAAAAGAATAAAGGTAAAAATGCATTGTCGACAGTGAACCTAATTTATCTTTAATAATGCATAAAGGGATAAATGCTGTCAACAGAGCATCTAATTAGTTGTGCAAGTGTGATATCGATCCACTAACAAATCGATTCCTGGAGGATGAATTAGAAAGCTTATTAAATAAACTTAGTGACAAGTTTTCTTTTCTCTGGAAAACCTTTAACCCCTTTAAAGCATTAATAACACGTTAAACGCGTTCACTTTTCACCAACGGAAAACTTATTAAAAATGTTGTCGAAGTGGCTTAACTGACAGATTATCAACATCTAGATTAACAAGATTCTGAAGAGCATTGAAAATTCCATAGATATTTCAAAACTGAAAGGAAATAATGTAAAATGACAGATCTGTGACTCTCGAAGTCTGTCACCAATAAATTTACTAGTTACTTTTTTTTCCTTCGTAAATCCTTTACCGAGTTACGCTACGTTAAAGTGCGCAGTTTCTTCTGGACGTCTTTACTTAGAAGTAGAGACATTTACCAATCCCAGGATAAAGCTGTTTCGAGCTATCGCCCTTCTTTACCTTAATAGTTGAAAAAAGTCTCGACTTTCTGATTCTTTAACAATTAGTAGTCTGTGTCATATAACAGGAAAATACACGCCTTATCCATAGTGGGATACATCCTACACTTCGATTGTTTTTTAGTAAGGTTTTATTTTCATATTAATAACAGAACAAATATTTAATACAATATATTCCGGAATATCCGAAACGGGCGTGGTCCCATCAAATTCGGATAAACGAGTATTTAGTGTAGTGTTTTCTAATAGTCAGTGCTTATATTTTATTTGGATTATTTCATTAATTATAAATAACCAGCAATTAAAAAGAAATGTATAATCATTTTATGAAACATAATGACAAATCACGTGGAAGAATTATTTTTTTTTTATTCCCTTACAACATTAATATATTTTACTTAAATGATCATTTTTTTTTCCTTTTATGGTCATTGCCTGACACTTCATTCTTTATTTAAGATCTCGAATTTAATTTATATTTTTGTGTGATTTTAAAACGACTTGAAGCAAAATTAAGGAACAAATTAAAATTAACAACTTGTATTAATTACACTAGTAGTAGACCTGCTATTCTTATCACCTAAAGGGTAAAAGAGGTCCAAAGCAAGCCATGCAGATACATCGGAGAGCTGCTGATAAAAGTCCCACAACCTTCGGGATGAAGTTTTTGGATATCCCACATTTTAATCTCGGGACAGAAACCCAGTACCCGTGTAACAGAGGGCTGGGTGAATCTTATGACCCGTCTGAAGAAGAAACATCCTGGAAACAAATCCCATCGCCGGGATTTGAACTTGGTTCTCCGAAAAGACAGATCAATCATGTACCAATGACTCCAGTACTACTAGCAATAAGCATCGGTTTCTCATTGGATGAAGACAGCAAGTAAAGAAAAATCAAAAAGGGAGAAAAAAATAAATAAAAAGCAAACAGTGATAAAGATGATTTAGAGATCTATGTTTTCAATTTCTTTTAACTACGATTAGTAACTCACTCTGGCTGTTGTGCGCAATAACAGTTCTGCCTTTCTCCTCTGTTCTCTTAGAATTTAATAAAGATGGTTTAGCTGAAACGTAATAACTCTAGGTCATAAACTTCTAGTTTTTTCTCGCTTTATTATCTCTCAGCCATTTCTACTTTTTTACCGCGTATAAATTTCAGTAACAAAGAATGTTTGCGTTTAACAGTCCATCACTGAAATTCCCCCCCCCCTTTTTTTTTTCTTTTTAGAGAACGATATTGCCTTAAAAATTAAAGCTAATGGAAAAAATCACGGCTTCACACAAATTTTTATATTTCAAAACGAACTCCTGAAATGAGAAAATGCAGTATTAAATTATCCTTAGACCTCACGCACAAAGTCTGCAACTGATTAAAAAAAAATGAAAAGACATAAAAATCCATTAGGGTGGTTTATCTTTTTGTGGTTGATGGCAGTCATTATTAATAACAGAGACGTGATTATGGGTTTGGAGGCGGAGAAAACAGAAGGTTAATCTTAGAATAATCGCAATAAGAAAGTGATGTTAGTTTTCTAAGTGCAAAGATAGAAAGAACAAATGTTCGTCAAAGAAGTCCGCAGGGCCTAGAAATTTAAGGGGTGGCGATGATTGCTAGAAGGGAAAGAAAATTATGAAGCAATAGGTCACTCTGCATCATGAAGCAATTAGTTTTTATTTTTCCAAACTGAGTTTTTCAGAATAGACTTCTACTGGCAGGTATTAAGATTGCTGGTATACATAGTTAGAGAAGTGGAAATGTATTGATGTTTTGGAATACAGTTTTTGTGAAAAAGATTCCGATAGTTTTCGGGAAAAAAACTTACTGAAATTTGTTTAAGATATTTACGGGTTAAAAATTACCACTGAATAAAAGAATAGCAGTAATAAGTGATGTTCAAACGACACTTTTTGTTTCCTATTCATTTCTTTTTTCTTCCTTTAAATAACCATTACATACAAATACTAAAACTCTTCAATATATACTATTCAGTTGTCTGCAGCTTCAATCTACATTCAGATATCTATAAAAATTGCTGTTCATTTGTTTTCCTTTGCTTCCCGACTGCTCTGTTTATTCTTATGAATGATTAGCGGAGTACCAGTTCTTTGTAAGGATTACAAAAAAAAGTTGTTCTGATGTGGATGAATAAGAAATTGAAATTGTGAGATCATTTCGAAACTTTCCCCAGTTGGTGCAAAAATGACGTGATAGGTACAAAATAACGTTATATTTGAATTTTGTAACTCGAGATCCCTAGCTTCCCACTCCTTTCTCTCCTTCTCCACATCCCTATCACTTCAAACCTTTCCCAGTTCGTAAAAAAATCATGTGATTATTACAAATACATATCTATCGCGAAAACCCCATAGAAGTATCCTTAAACAATGTTTGCCCATTCCCTCACCGCCCTCTCGTTTATATAGTTCTAGTTTTTGCCTCCCTTGTCTTCATTGCAGCCTATTTTGTTTACAACTTTCACTAAGGCTACACGTAGCCTAATGTACCTGACCTTTGCTTTATATAATTAATTAATTAATTAATTGACATTGTTATTTCATACATTAATTCAAAACATTCTACAATCTTTATTTGTATATCTGCAGTAAATGTAAATTAAGTAATACAACTGGAAAGACATTTAAAAATTTAAAAAAAAAAAACCAAACATAATTTATAATATAAATATTAACTTAAAATTAAAACTTCTTAAATGTTTCCGATTTAAAAAAAAATCATGTAATTTTAAGTTGATCTTTGCATTTTATTTATTTTTGTGTGTTTCAAAGTTGGGTTGGTTAACACATATTATACAATTATCTAATCTTGGTTATTTCTATAAATTACCATAATTTAAATCTTATCATATCTATCCACAATGATGTCAGCATGAACTTAAAACAAGAACTAGCAGACGACAAAAATTTAAATGCTAGACTTTGAACAAAAAAAACCTGTAAAATTATGTAAATAACCATACAATAATAGTTAGAACGGTGTTAAAATAAATTCTACAATTTGTTAACTATCTTTTTACAGATAAATGAATACAGAAGTAGTTTTTTTAGTGATCTTAAGTAAAGTAAGTCATAAATTATTTTATGGTGGCTTTTAAACATTACTTACAATTTTAATTTAAATAAAATATTTCACCATTAATTCGACATTAAGTATTCGTATCTACTTAAAGGCTTTTAGAAATTAAGCAGTGGATTTTCAGAGATTTAGAAATCTTAGGAACTTTATACATGTGCAATAAGACTATGAATTATTTAACATATTAAGATGGTGACAGCAAATAAAGAAAGCAGTTGTTCTTTTCGAATCAGAATTGCAAAATGTTTAAAATTTCAAAATGCTCAAATGTAAAAAATCTAGAAATTCTTAAATTAAATGTCATAAAAAAATCCAACAATGTTAATGGAATGGTTTACCATTTTTTTTGTTGCATTTTATAATAATTAATTATCAGTCATTTTACCTTTAATTCAGCCATATCTCTTTACTTTAATTTTTAGCGTAAATTTCTGAATTTTCTTACCTGTAAAAATAAAAAAAAGAAAATATATTAATTACATATTTACACATTAGTAATTAATTGCTATTAATTTTATTTACTTATACTTCACAAAACAAAAACAGAAAAAAGCAAAGAATGTTAAGAAATGTAGAGAATGGAAAATGGAACTATTTTAATAGTAATTTGCTGAAAAAGTTATTAATTATGAGTAATCGGTAAATGCATTTTTAGTTATTCTATTTTCTATTGTTTTTTTCTTAGAATAATGCAAAGTCAGGGTAAACATCTAAGTAGGTTATAATTGGTTCCTCAAGAGTTTTAATTTGACTTAGATTACTGTGTAGGATTTTATCCGTATTTCCAAAGTTACACAAGTTTTTTAGGCCTAAATCTTCGCTGTAATATATAGATTTATATATATATATAAATACTCGAAACTTATTTCGCCATATACAGGTTCTCTTTGGGCCCATTCACAGACTAATGAGTAGCGAAAAAAATTCTAATAGGCCTATTGCGCAACGACGATTCGAGCTCCACCAAGAGAACTGCGGTCTTTTTCTCACGGCTTCTGTTGTATTTCAACTTTACAGTATTTATATTCTGATATTCAAGATTTATATTGAAAAATATACCTTTACGTAGAAATTAATAAACGAGCAATATTATTCAAAACAATTCCTTCATATTTAGTATGAAAAATCCGCATAATGTTTTCATTTCATGCCACTGATGAGACTCTGGCGCTATTCTGAACGTCGTGTTATCATAATAGTCTAAAATTCCTATGGATAACGTTTAGGTAATCGGATATTAACAGTTATGTTTTCTTTAAACTGATGTAACGATTTTTATGTAGAATTCATATACCAGTGCCATTCTTAACTTTTCTTCTTTTCAAGATTTAGAGTTATATTTAATGATTTTAAAAATTTAGTAGTTATTAAATAAAGTACGGTATTAACAAACAATACTTCCTCAATGGTGGTATATTAACAAACAATACTTCCTCAAGGGTGAAAAAAAAAAATCAAAAAATAAATATGTCGTTTTCATACTTATTAATTTTTACATTAAATTTTCCTTTAATTAAAAAAATATTTAAAAATAATCTTTTTTAACTTTATAAAACTCAAGGTTTACCATCAAATTTAGCCGACTTGAAAAGGTGACGATCCGTGGAAAAAAAATCCCAACATTCATTTCTGCGTAAAATAAATCAGACAATTTTATTGTAAATGCTTAAAGCCATCTCAAGACTATATCATCATTTTTACACTTCCTTTCGAGAGCTATTCATTCACTGAACAATGCATATTTACACTTGGCGCCCGAATGAAGAGTCCTTTTCCCAAGTGAAGTATACTCCGTCTGTTGTCATGTGCACGCGTGTTGTCTTGTCAACATCACCACCTATGGGGTGTTTGTGCACTGGTTTCACTGCAGAACTACGGTACTTATCTAATATTTACTATTCCCTTCAGGATAGAATATCAGCATGACTCTACGCCAACAATCCTTCGCGATTTTATTTTTAGAATAGACAATAACTGTATTCATTATTGTGTTGACAAGAAGCAGTTTCAAATTTTTTTCAAAATACGAAATTAAGTAAACTTCATAAGTTTTATTAACTAAATAGCAAACACGTTTTTGTCTTAATCTCGATTCAACAATATTCAAAACATCTAAAAGCCAAAATTTTTTTTTCTGGATCTTCTGAAAACATTCAACTCAGTTTTCTTAAAGCAAATATTGTAATTCCCGAAAGAAGACTACAAAGTTCTTACGAATATTACAGATAAAACCATGATAAAATAAACACGTAACGTAAAGGTAACGTCTTTAGAATTCAATTCAATGTTATTGCCAATAACATTTTACAAGACATATGTGTATACATGACATTTTGACAACCCAGTCGTCTTAAGGGAGAAGACAAGTGGACGTCAAGAGTAGGCAATTAACAAAGGGAATATATAACATAACAATGAGGGAAAATA
>JAFIDM010000004.1:45389755-45475759 GCA_023159025.1 Thereuonema tuberculata
TCTAGAAATATAAAAATGTGCAGATCCTTTTAAAAGACAGTGCATACTTAGATCGCAATCTTCAACCAAAGAATTTTTTTGTTCGTTTTGGCTAAACTTCTGACAAACAAAGATAAAAATATAATGAAGTATATACACCACTTTGCCAATTTTTTTCTTATAGGCTAAACTAAAAGTTTTATTTGCTTTTCTCTCGTTTAATTGCTTTACTAGCCCAAAGAAAATTACTTTGTTAACAATTGAACAAAGGCCACTTTTATCGTTCTAATAGTTGGCTCATTAACTTCAGGGGCACCATTCAAAAGGTAATTACCAACGAAATCCAGCTGATATTATTCAAACTACGCTGTTGAATAGACGAGTCAGCCAGTGGTCAATTCCCGTTCACTGCAAATTTATGAATATAAGGGTCGAAGTTCAGGCGATGGTAATGGATATCCCTAATCGGATCTATTATTCCCGATTAAATAATTAATGAAACCGATTTTTCTCCTCAATTAGTAGAGCTTAGACAGGACTTTCGAAAATGAGGTGAAATTTCACAGTAAGAATTTCCTGTCAGTCAACAACAGAAATACAAGATAATATCATCGCTGGACTATAAATATTTCTTTACCCTTGACAAATGACTCGTGAATTCCATTAAATAATGTTTAATTAATTTTAATAAAATGCTGCTTGGAACGCTTTAAAAGTTACCCGCATTATTATTCAATTACTCGATCATAAAAAAAAAGAGGTTTGGGCATTATCACCGTACAATACCACAATAGGATAATGATGGATAGATAATAGATTATCAAATTGCAAAAGTACAACAGTTTTAAAGTTAGCAGTTTCTTTTTAAGCAGAAATGGGTTTCTCCATACATCACAATTAACACGTTTCCACTGATGGTAAATTTCCTGTTTCTGTGAGTTTGAACAAAAAATAAAATAATAGGTAAGTGATGGTTAATGTTAGAATGTAATAGGCCTATTCTTCAATAAAGGGATATTCTTTCTCTGTAAACTTGTGCTTCAGCAACTCATACCTGATAATTTTTGTTACTCAAAGAAGAAAAATAGAAGAAAGTTATATACTTAACAAACCAGATATTAAATTCTACATTTTTTGTTTTGTTTGAAACTCTTTTATTCTTAAAAAAACTGAGCAAAAAATGCAAACAACCATAAAAATTATTTGTGGAACTGTCGCAGACGCGGAAACGAGACTGGCGAAAGAAGCAAGCAGGACAAAATTTCCAGTTACATTTTTAGCAGAAGAAATTGTATTTCTTTAATATATTTCAGTCATTTTGGTTTTCATAAGATTGGTAACTACTACTAGCAGCTATCATATTTTTACACGATCAAGCATAAAAGTAAATGCATCAATCATGAAGCTTCTGAAGCACTAAAAGATTAATGAAATAAGAAAAATTAACAAAGAAAGAAATAATAAATAAGAAGTGATTTCTTTTTAATAATAAAAAGATTAATAAATAAAAAGTGAATCTTCCAGGAAAATATAACAACTCATAAAGCCTCAGATTTATAGATAATATAACATAGATCAATCGCTATGGTTACCAAACTAGAATATGGTGCTAAAATTAATACTTCACTCAGTTATATATGTAAAACACAAACAGCACTGATAAAAAAACATTACGTAACCAAGCAACAGAATAACTCTTCTTTTTTTATATACAATATGGTAAAATAATAAGTGTTTCTAGCTTTAGAAGGAAACAGTGATAATAGTTTCGATCCTATAATAACAGTGGCACATCCGAAAAGAAAATGTTTAAGAACACACACACACACTTTTAATTAAAACATAGTAAATTAAAATACGTAACCTTTCATGAATTTTAAGACAGTTCCATGTTAGATGTTTCGATACGTTATGTATTTTAATGTTTATATTCTTAACAATGGCGTATTTTGAAAATGAAAATAATAACATTCTAATTTCTGATCTGGTTGATTTTGATCCCGTGTATTATTACAGTCTTCCATTAATAATCCTCTACTAATGCCTCAACAATATCTGTATCTCATGTCGCTTTGCTTTTAGAACTCTCAAACTCAAAGTTTTGGTATATGTTCATTATTTGTATCTATAAATATTTGATCCATTCACGTGACTGATATCTAAGTTACGTAATACAACAATATCCGCATTAAATCCGCTAACCCTTTACTGTTAATAGGTGAGGCAGGGGTTAGGGATTTATCAAGAAAATCCTGTTTATTTTGTGGTAGCAATTCCGATCTGTCTACCATAATCAGCCTGTGTACTTGCAGTGTTATTTAAACTCGGGAAGATCATTATTTAAAATATAATTTTATTACTTTATTTGGCTTTAATGATGCTTTATTAAATTGATAAATGGGTTTAGTTTAATTACAGTTTTAAAGCTATTTAATGTGAGAGAATAAATCATTTGAGTTTTGAAATTGAATTTTGAAATGAAACCTTCAACTCAATTAGCTCTGTTTGTTATAAATCACAGGTTCTCAAATTTGTACTTTCTTAAATTAGGAAGAAACGAAAAAAAAAGTGAATATAATTTTGTGCTAAAGCATAAATTTAAGGGCGACTTATAAATAAAAAAAAAAATTAAAAATAGTAATAAAAAAAAGAAAGTACATTAACGAAAGGAAAAATGAAAAAAGGTAGGAAAAAAATAAAAAGAACTTTAGGAAAACAAGAAGAAAAAAAATCCACGTGGACATTGAGAAAATAAGATTAAGAGAAGAAAAAAAAAAAAGAAAAACAGTAGTAGATACACGGATTCGAACTGACAACATTCAGCGTATGAGTCCGAGAACTTACCGATTTAACTGAAATGAGGTGGTTGTATTTCTGATGTTTAAGCTAATAGCGAAAACCAATGAAAGCAATCCAAATAGCTCAAACATTGGAGGGGGGGAGGGCGTTGGCACTTAAAACTACCCCATTCCTATGTTGTTTGGGCCTCTGAACACGATGGTGAAGTCTGTTTGTCGATCCGACCTTCCGTTCGGGAGTTGTTGGAGGTGGACAGATACGGACGGACAGACAGGACAACGCAATTGCTACCGACTTTGGTCGCTATCAATAGCTCCCAAATAGGTCGCTAATTAAAAGACATTAAAACGCAGTTTAAACATACAAAGACAGAACAATAAAGTATAATGTAAGAAGAAAGTGTTAAAATATTGATAATAAAAATACAAGGAAAAAAAAGTTTTAAAAAATGTGTTAAAGCTTTTGGCTAGAAGACGAAACAGATCCCAGATAAAAGATGAGTGGTTATTTAAAAATAAGAAAATCTATTTAGGAGCATTAGGATTAAAAGCAAGCACTACAAGATTACAAAAATTTTTAAAGTAGTAAATCCAAATTAAATGTTTGAGTTCGAATATCTAGACGTTTCGATCCGAGTCTTTAATGCTAAGTTAAATAAATCGAATCAGCTAAAATTAATCCGAATAAACATTAGGATTAATCAGTTTAATCAATAAGACTATGCTTTATTAATGCCTAATCAGTGCACTATTATTCGAATAGGGTCTTAAATAGTTGTAGGAATGCTTTACGATTGTAAAATGGCTCAATCAACATTAAATTACAATGGTTTTACAAAATGGATTAGATTCTTGAAAATGAAGTTTTATTTACATCTCACAGTAATATTTGAATTAATGTGTTGCCACAATGACTTATGATTATGCTCTTCATTATTTGAATTTTTGTTGAAATCTCTGCGTGTCCTTTACAAATAAAAAAAAGTGCTTTTTTTTTTTAAAGAGAGAGAGAGAGAATAAGTTTTGTTATTGTAATGCGATTGATGATAGGAACGGTATTTAGATAAAATTGATTGGAAGGAACGAATCACAAAGAAGCTATTTTATATGCACCAAGAATATGGCGGTAAATTATTCTAAAAACTTATATCTTTATATATCTATATAAAGTAATGTGAAAATATACAATGTATAAAATCTGTATCTACATAAAATAAACAGAAAAACAACAATAACAAAAAATGCTCTATTCAAAATTGATAAAAACTGTTCTTGTCTACACAAACCTTTTAGAATTCACAAAAAGAATGTTTTAGTTTGATGTCTTGGGAATAACAGATTCGATAAATTTATGTAAAATGTTATGTTAAGCAGAGTTCCTATCCATGGGCCGAACAAAGACCATGGAAGGAACAGTAAAATAAAACCAGTCTAAGAAATACCGAGAGATTATTTTTGAACCAGAAATAGTCAAAATAAAAATCATTAAAATACATTGCGCTAAGTAAAAATCGATAGTAAAATGGATAGTTGAGGTCCGAAAACCCTCATTTAAATTTGTCAGAAATAAACGTTTAAAACTGAATTTAATTTTCAAAAAATTAAAAAACAAAATGTTTTTCCAATTTTAAGTTCTCATGTACGTGAGGTGAAGGTTAACATAACACGTCTTTCCGCTCTAAGTTTCTTATATTTTGTCTCTTGCTAATGATCAAATTGCTTCAGCAACATTCTGCAATCCAGCGAAATGAGTTTGCACATCACACTCGAGGATTTCTGTCATCTGCTCGTCAGCACAAGTATTATTACGTCATCTGGTGGATGTTGGGTCTGAGATTAGGTGTTAAAGGATGCTGTGATTGACACCAAAGCCGTGGCCTGACACCGAAATCGAGCTAAGCTCTCGTCACTGCAAAAATATTACTTCTGCCTCTTCAAAAAAAAAAGCTAAACTCTTCTGCTTCATAAAAATTTCAGCGAAGACATTCCTTGAGGCCAACATTAAAGAAATGTCCCCAGTTAACCCAGAAACAGTTTTCCTCAGAAGTGTTGATCTTCAAGAAATATAGAATCTCTATGGAAATATTCTGAACACATTATGAAACAATAATTTATTTCTTCAAACATTAATTCCTTTAAAATAATAAGATACGTTCTTACACCATACTTCTTCCTAATTTCCTCTCTTTTAGATGTTTTAATATTAAGCATCAACGTAATCAACACAAATAAATGTAATAAATACATAATGCTTTAATTGAAAAACGCAAATTTTCGAAGAGAAAAAATCTTTAGCAATGCTAATGAGATGATTGATAAAAATTGTTCATGTTGTAATAACAAGGTTAAATTTGATGTTTTTGATTGTTGAATCTTTGCGTTACTATCAGATTATTGTAACTTGTTGTAAAGTTGATTGTTTCAACAATCTACGTTATGTAGTTTTCACGTAATCTTCCTTAGTTTGTTGTTGAAATTCTTTTTTCGTTACTTATTCATGTAGGCTTGAAGAAGAAGAGATGATTTTTTCTCTTCGAAAATTTGCGTTTTCAATAAATGTATTATGTATTTATTACATTTATTTGTGTTGATTATGTTGATGCTTCTACTTAATTATGCGTTTCTATAGGATTTCAATAGTGCTCTTAGTCATTTAAGTTTACAGGTGATCCTCAACCTGCACTTAAGCTAAGTTTGTCCACCAAGACTTGAGACTTAGCCACGCCTCTTCAAACGAAGAAAACATTCCACAATAGGGGTGAGGGTTGTAAAAGAAAAATTTGGGAAAAAAAAAAACAAGAATAGGAAAATTTTTTAAAATATTTACTATTAAAGATATAGAATGTCATATTTTATATCATCAATTCCTCTGTTATAACCAAGAAACAGAATCTGTGCATTTCCCCTGAAAATGGAAAACTATCACACTGACCCCTCAAATGACTTCTTCGACTCGTCGCCTACCACGTGACATAGGCGTGGCTAAGTCTCAAGTCTTGGTGGACAAACTGTAACATAATTTCATAATTGGACTTTAGAACATTATATAAGATTGTACGCATGCAATTTAACCAAACTTTATTGATTGATGCCAAAATACATACATAAATTTCCTTTATATAAGCCGATATGTAAGTTTACTATAAGCTTAATTACTGTAAAAAGGTGGACCTTAACATAGACCATACTGAGAAAGAATTGTTCTAGACCTATCCATGAAATCAGTAACGGTAATTAAAAAAGATATTTGTTGATTAATTAACAATATACAATCTTAAAGTTACTATTTAAGAAATTAGTATCTAGGAGAAAAACAAAAATAAAGTAAAAACACAGTAGACAATCACCTGATACACAGATCAATCATTTACTCCCTAAATGAGTAATCCCGAAGTCGAGACCTAGCTAAATCGCTTTCTCACACCCGAAAACGGTAGATTCACCCATTTCATCAAAATTCTTTGGCCAGTTTTCAAGAAAAAATTTACAAGAATTGCTTGCTTTATCATATTAGATTTGATTGAGTCATTGATTTAATAAGTGAATGTCCGAAAATAGAAAGAAAATTTAAATATATTTGCGTATTATCAGCGCTTTTCACAACTTTTACAACCCATTTTATTTATTTAATAAACTATTTTAGTTTTTTTTTTATTGGCTTATTATTTAAGTTTTTATAGGGACAGAGTAATTTAGCAACTTTATTAGTTAATAGTGCATTAATACAGTAGACTATATATTAAATATGCAAATTTAAAAAAATAAATAAATTGAATGTATATTTATATTTTGCATTACATACATGGACGTACATAGTTTTTTACCGCCACCTCACAAAACACACACTGCCCCTATCATTTTGAAGACGACTTTTTTATCCATGGTTGTCTACTTTCTAACTTACTGATTTCCTTTTAAATTAAAATACTATATATTCCCCTTTTAAAATTTACGCTTTGTCATCAAATACGTATAATTATTAACCTAATCCCTCTTAATTATATAAACCAATTTCCTCGCTTTCTCGATTTGTTAGCAATTAAAAATACAAATAAAAGATGTCAATTCTGTATAAGAAATCATACAAAATAAGCTATCACCTCACATATCGTAAACTAAACAGTTGTAAAGCTTTCTGCATTTTCTTTGACTGACAGAATGCAAGGAAATTGAAAATTAGCAAACAGCTATCGTGTATCATCTCCGGAATGTATAGGAATTATTGAAAGGAAATCAGGAACGCTGCTTTTAATTATTCAGCAAATTTTCAAACCTATATTTAACGGTAAATAAACAAGAAGTGTCCTTTACTTACCGCCAATCCCCATTCGTAAAACGTAAGGAAAAGCTCGGTCTGGTTATTTAATCCCCTTTCGAGTAAATGGAATCTCCACTGTGAATAAACGCGACGTTGAAATAATAATAACTTTTAAAACTTTCTCACGTATTATTAAGTAACATTGTTATTTATTTTATATTATTTAATTACAGCTAAAAATAAATTATTATTTTAGTAAATAACTAATTAATGAAATGGTGATTTAGCCTCCTTTCGGGGAAATGGACTGATCCATGTTGAAAGAGAAAAGTTTTAAAAATAATTATTAAGTAAAATTATTATTCTATTATAGGTAAAAATAAAATTATTATTTCTTTTTACACATAAAAACGCATAGAACAGGAGTTTATTAGAATAAAATCAATAAATAAATGGAAGAAACACGTTGCGGAAATTCCATTCAACTATATCCGCGAACGAAATGGAGACTTGAGAGAAGGCTTGCGTAACCTGGAACTAAGGTCGCAGCCCCTAAATTTACCCGCTAAATGAATTTTCCGTTAGTTCAGATCTAGCTAAATCGCTTTATCGTATCATTTAATAGTATTAGATTACATAGATTAAGAAATGTTTTTAATTTTCTTTTCTTTCTAGGAGAAAAATGTGTGAAAAATGGAATTCATATTTATTATGAAACAGTTACTTTCGACAAGATAATTTAATTTTCAAACAACAACATAGGCCTTCAAAACTTCGTTTTGTGTTTTCTGTATTGTTATCCACACATTATAATTTAACAGAATTATCTCTCTCTCTCTTATATATATATATATTACATAGACATGAAACTTAGACCTATGGAGATATATATCAATCCTTATATATTATTTATCAAAGGTGTTTTTGTATCGGTACGCCATAATTATATCCCTTAATACTTCATCAAAATCAATGATTGAGACATCATTTAAGATTACGTTCACCGCTAATGACGAAAAATAAACAAAGTGTTTAAAATTAATGTTTTGGTTAAAAAAAATGCATTTTAAAACCTTTTTATAAAAATGGAGAAGGCGCCATCTATTGACAATGTGTTTAACTAACATGCACTAACAGCTGTTGGAGTTGGTTTTTTTTTTTAGATGTTCTCGTGAGTAGGTGCATTAAAGGTTTCTTTCCTTCTTCCTTTTTTCTTTTCTTTTTTTTTTTTTTTTTGTATTTTTAGTTTTGTTTCTTGGGTTAAGCCTCCGTCTTCCCTTTTTGAACAGAGAATGATTAATCTGATGTCTTACCAATCTGAATGAAAGCATTCTTGAGTATTTCTCGAAGGTGGTTTTTTTTGTTGCGAATTATTCGCACGGGTCAACGGATTTAAGAAATATAAGAGTTTAGACATTTTATTTCATATTTTTATGTTAATATTATTGATGAACTGAAAATTGCAAAAAAAAATCCCAAAACTGTCCTAATATCTTTGATGATTTTTCTGTGCGTTACTTCATTATCGCACATTAAGCTGTTTGAATACATTTCTCCACTCAGTGTGGCATTTAAAAAATGTATAATCTACGTTTTGAAGCTTACTAATGTTATATTTTTAGTAGAAACTTCTCTTTGTGTTTGACTTATGTTATTAGCGCATCAACTGTTGAGAACATATACATATGATATTCCTGCAGCTACTTGATCAAACTGACTACAACCTGGTATCCTGTAACTGGAGGTTTAGCAGCTCATCTTTAACGGTCTCTGATGCTGCAACGCATTTCTTGGAGATATATTAACCCAGTTTTAATAAAAATTCAATTTAGATTCCCTACAGACATTGGATGCGGGAATTTTGAAGCCATGTAGTTTTCCATTCCAAAAATATAATATATTCATTGTTGTTGGAAGAAATAGATTTGGAGAGAAAACAATGAACGCGAAGGCAGGCAGAGAGTCATTCTCATGGAATATTCCATTTTTCTTGGTTAGGGGGTCTTGCGCAGGGGGAAGTCATCCACCCACCCCAAAGCCAATTTATTAAATAATGCAATGTCTATTTATGATACGCGAGACAGACAAAGAGGTCCGGAATCAATGGTCTTGTCACTCGACCGGGATGTGCGCACCAGATAAGAAACCCAATAAAACCTCATAAGAAACTTAATACAATGAAGTCTCCCTTGGGTTTTTGATACGCCACAGCAAGCGGCTCATTTCCAACATATTGAATGAATTTCAAAAGGTAATTGACAATGAAGTTATCGATCCACTAGACTTTCATTTTACGTCTTTTAAAATGAAATTTTAGCAAAAACAATGCTAGCAGAGATTGCAAAAGAAAAAAAAATACACACACACATACATATGTAAATCATCGATTCATATTTTTGCCAGCTATCTTCCTAAACAGAAAATCTCACTAAAATATTTTTTTTTCCTTTGATAGAAAAATAATTAATCACTTTTTCATTTATTTATTTATTTTAAATAAAAAAAAGGTCATATTCTATGAAATCTCACCTGCGGAATTAAGGTTAATTTAATTTTTTTTCGAAGAAAATGATTCATCAATACATGCTAGGAATGAAGCTGTTGTAAAAGACAGGTTTTGTTTTGTATTTTTTAAGAAAATTAGAAATTTAAGTGGGACTCTTTTGCCGAAACACCCCTTCAAAATAAGAAAAATGAAGGTCTTAGAACCGTCGTAAAATCGTGAGTCGTACCGAAACGGAAAGTATTTTTTTTTTTTCGGGTGTTTTTCCAAATGATACATCTTGGAAACTATCATACCTCACGTAACCTAACCTACAGTTAAATGCATGGAAAATGTTTGCTTTTTTTATGTTTTATTTACAAACGAAAAATCGTTTCCGCCGGGTGTTTTTTTTTTACCCGCTTGATAACGACACTACAACCTCTTGCCTTGAAATTGTGACCGCGAAAGAATTCCATGAAAATCTCTAATGTTTTACAAAAAAAAAATTCCCCTCCCCAACCTTTTTTTCTTTTTTCATTTATTAATCACTTTTTCATTTACCTAAACCCTAAAGCCTTGTCAAAGAAAATTAAGCTTTACATGTACGTAGATCATTTTACTTTTTTGTTTGGAGGAGAGTTACGTAAATGACGACACATATCCTTCCGCCTTCTAACTTTTAACTGTTCGAAAATTCCTTGTTGTGTGATTGGCAGAAAACAAATTCAAAATATCATGAAGTAAATTAAGAAAGAAAAATAAGCTGACACGTTAAGTGAAACATTTACATTATGTAAATACCATTAGCAGCTTCTGAGTTCAGACTAATTTTTGTCTGCCGATTCACAGAAGACTGCAAACTCGGACATATTCTTTATACCTTGAAATAGAAATCATTCAAGTAGCAACGGTAACAAAACAAACCAAAAAGTTATTATATCGCATTCCTTAAAACGAAATGATCGATCATCGATTTCAGTCATTTTTCTTAAAATGATAAATTTATTAATAATTTTTAATGATCATGCTGTTATCATATTACAGTGGAAACTCGATTAACCGTCACCTTCGGGACCGGGACTGGGACGGTAAACCGAATAGACGGATAACAGAAATTTCGCAATAAACATGTACAGTAACGAAATTTCAATGCTGGTTTGGGACGAAAGACAAACAATAAATTAATACAAAGGAAAATCTATCGATGACAAATAGATATCGTCAAACACCAAACAAATAATAATAATAATAATAGAAACATAAAACAGTAGGCCTACTAGATAATAAGGTTTATATGTTGAAGCTGTGATCAGTCATCTTCTTCTGTTTCTTCGAGGCTCGAGCTTCTTTTCGCGTCAATGTCCCGTATTTTACGGAGAAGTAGGTTTTGCGATCGATGACGCATAACAGAGTGTGACGGTTAATCGAGTGACGGTTAATCGAGTTTCACTGTACTATT
Source organism: Thereuonema tuberculata (assembly GCA_023159025.1). Lineage (NCBI taxonomy): Eukaryota > Metazoa > Arthropoda > Chilopoda > Scutigeromorpha > Scutigeridae > Thereuonema > Thereuonema tuberculata. The sequence continues at coordinate 45,400,735 of JAFIDM010000004.1, forward strand.
ATAAAGCTGAAGAGTTTGTGTGTTTGAATGCGCAAATCTCAGGACCTACCAGTCCGATTTGAAAACTTTTTTTGCTTTAGATAGCCCATTTATTGAGGAAGGTTATAGGCTATAACCGCGGGGCACAGCTCGTTTATTAATAAAAAAAAAGGTTGAACAGTATTAACGTAAGGAAAAAATAATAACTTCAGGTTAAGGATTGTACTTAAGGGGTACATCAATAACACATTGTAATAAGGATTTCAACTGAGGAAGAAAAAAGATTTCTTGTCCTCAATTATTCAACCTGACGAAGTTTTCTGTTAAATGAAATGAAATATCGTTGTTGTTATTAAAGAAGACATTTTAGAAGTATTGTGAATTGTCATGATTAAACATTGAAAGAAGGCTACGTTATAGTAAAAATCAACTACTGAGTCCGAGAAACAGGAGATATTCACCCTCACCTCACACAGGACTTATTAATATACTTTCGGAGAGAGGCCAAGACCCCTCTTGCCATCGAACCAAAAAAAAACGAAAAAAATAGGCTAATCAATATATTTTGAAATGTGAGGGAGGGAAGGGAACTAGGTCCTTCTTGGCCCTTCCCTATATATGCCCATTAACGGACATGATACATGTGTGTCGTAAAAACAGTCGGAAATTGATGAAAACAAATTAATTTGAAAGAAAAATTCCTATTAGTAGAGTTAAATTTCATTAATACATCAATTAAAATTCTTTTACACAGTCTGGTTTGCTTAATTTTAAGAATTAAGCAATTTTCTTCCTACAATATATTATAAGTTGCACATTTTTCTCTTAAATGATTTAAATGAGAACGTAAAAGCCTGATGTATTATTTTACTTTAAAGTTTTGTCTATCAATTCCTTCTTTCTCAATCAATTGTAATGTTTACAACAATTTCTACTTGTTAATCAGTAACACAAAACTGCTATTAGTAGAGTTAAATTTCATTGATACCTTATTTGGGAAGGATTGAAACAATGGACTCAAAGAAGATTAAGGAAATTATTTGGAAATATTTGAATTGGTAGCTTATGGTTTTCGTAGAATTACCGAAAGTTATAGTTAAAAAATCGACAATTGTTGATGAGGAAAATATCATATTACGTTTTAATATATTTACTGGAATATATATTTATGTTCTACCTTAACCAAAAAAAAGTAAGATAAAATAATAAAAAAAAATCCCAAAACAGCCCATGTTCTTTCGTTGCCCTTCAAGATTCTGCATTTCTAAAAATATATCAAAATAATTTACTTCAGTGCTTCTCTTTGCTACCCTCGGGTTTATGGTTTGCCCATGAATACTGAAAAGCAAACCGTACTGAAAGCTAAAAAGGCGCCCTTTGCACAAAGCAGAAGGATCTGGAACTTTAAGTGACTTCTACAATATTCACAGTAAGATCTCTGAAGTTATTATTATTCGGAAAGAAAAAGTTTTTTTATCCCGATATTTTCAAATTTAAAGTTTACAGAAAAATTATTAATAAAGTAAAAAGACTGCAGAGAGGTTAAAAAAATTGTTTTTAATAGTGTTTAAAAAACAGTAGATAAGTTTGCGTTGCAGTTTACTGTGAGTTTTGAAATTTTAGAAATAATTTATATGTATGCAATTATTTTATTTTAAAGTAGTTTTTTATTGCGGCTTTCGTTTTAATTTTAAATGGGTAAACGAAAAAAAAAAAAAAAAAACAATTTTTTTTCGGATTTCTAATTGTTTCTAGACAGAAAACGATTGATCACAAACTTTATCATTAAAATTAGTATTGAAATTGGTCAACTACAGGCTTAAACTAGTACAAAAATTGAGAAACCTTTCTCTGATTAAGATTCTTTCACGGTATTTTCAGTGATGTTATTTAGCCCAAAGAATAAATAAATAATTCTAACAAACAGAAAGAAAAAAATTGTGATAAGTTATAATGAAAATGATATAACTTATTCTTAACCTTAAGAAGAATTTATTATTACTATTATTTTTTAATTTTGTCCCAAGCAATCTTTCATTGTATCTTGATTTGTAAGGTTAGAAAAAGTTAAGTTTATTATGCATATGGTGATAAATATCAGTGGCTATCTGGCATTATAGGTCATTCTTTAATACAGGATGCTTCAAAAAGTGTCAACATTTCATGTACTGTTGGTATTCCCAATGTCAAATTAGATGCCCGATGCTTCCCCGCAGGCCTCAAGCTCTCCGCTCTTAGCTCTCAAGCTACGCGAACACCATGCAACTTTACACCAACTTTAGTCGTCCGACTTCGAGTCCGCCAACTTTTGTCAGCCCCGCACTCCATGCAACTCGCAAATGAGTTGGCCGTGATAACAGGAATTCCATAATGCAATGCCTTTCCCCCAGCAGATGTGGAAAATCCGAAAAAATCGAGGTTTTGAAGCCTCTCTGATAAATTCTGCTGCATACAATTACTGCATTTCAGTATAAACTTTATTTATGCATGAAAGAAACTCGCAATACTCTTGATATTCATTGAGTATGAGTATATCTTCAAATCCAATCGGCAAATATCATTTTCGACGCCATTTCTTTCATGGCCCATGAACTGCCCTGGGATTGGGTAATTCCGACAGACTTCCAAGCAACTTTCCGAGTTGCTGGTGTAGGAACAACTCGAATCGGCCGACTAAAGTTGGTGCCAAGTTGCTGAAAAACGGACTCAAGACTGTCTCTATCAATTCGTGACGTCAAAATCGGCCGACTAAGTTGGTGCAAAGTTGCATGGTGTTCGCGGGGCTTTAGACTGGTTTAAGGAAAGCAATGCAGGAAAGCATTACTTCGCAATGTGACTTTGGGAATGCCACCACAGTACATGTTAAAAAAATTTTCATGAAACACACCTAGTATAATTACATGTCAATGTACAGTAAAGAAAACAAATTTTTTTTATATACTTCTCTTTAAATATATCTGCATGTGGAATGTCGAATGAAAGAATGAGACAATGTGCGTATGTGATAACTGCAAAAAATTTCATAATTCAACTTTCAAAAAATAACAAAAAAAAAAAAAAAACCGTTAAAAATCTCTTTAACTTAGACAAAAATAAGAAGATAGTAAAAAGAATTTTATTTTAAAAAAATTCAAGGAAAATAAAAAAAAAAATCAAAAAAAAAAAAACCTGACACATTTTGACCTTTTCTGACAAATTAATGGTCAAACGCTTAACGAAGATCTGAAGGAGCTAGAATTCGTTTCCCGATGGAGTACAGGGATCTACTCCTGTTTATTTATACTCCAAACGGATCCTAGGGCTCATTCAACCTTCTTTTAAATAGGTATAGGGTATTTTTTTTTTTTTTTTGAATTTTTATCTCCTGATGTTAAAAAGCAAATAACAGCGACAAGGACACTTCTCATGGTAGATTGGTGATCGTAGCAGCCCTTACCTCCTTTGCTGCCCATATTAATTTGAGGGTGGTAATGTGACGCTTTAAATTAATGAACATAGTCGATTACTACATCTTGTTTATTTTGGAATATTTAGGAAAGATTAAAAACACCGTTGTATTATACCAGCTATTCTACTCGTAAGCAATACATGAAATCCTGCAATTACTACATTCCTCCCTCTGTTCAAGTACTCTGTGAATTAAGTGTTGATTTTTGTTCTGATGTAATGATCCTGGAGAAAACAGCAGGGAATGCAGCATTCCTTTTCCCCCCTCTAGATCCCACTAATAGGATGTGGAAATTGAGCAATCTGATGAAACCCCGAGACGGAAAATTTAATTCAAGAAAATGGAATCTGCGACAATCGCCAAAACTGTTGAGAGAACTGTTATGAAGGTGCCTCTTTAACAAAGATTGAAGCAAGTCCTTGACTACAACGCATCGATTGTAAATAAGACCCAACAAGAAGCGACAACTGACACTGGTATCATAAGCAAACAGATCTCAACCAGAAAACTAATGGAAAATCATCAAAATTACTGTCGACATAAAAAAAAATTACTACTTTACTCTGAAAACAAAAAAAAAAAAGAAAATTGGATAATTATTCGCTTGAGGAAACTGAGAAAAATAACATTATTTACATACTTATCTTTAAAATAACTGATGCATATTATTCTAATTTTTAAAGAAAATGCAGGCACAGTTAATCTCACAAATCAGTTTAATTTCAAAAAAAATTTTGAGAAAATTTTTACATATTTTTAGAATAATCTACTAAGGTTTTAAAAATTGAATATATTGCTCTTATCAACTTTTTGATGGAATTCTTGAATTTCTCATTTCTTTTTGTATAGTGTTTGCCAGCTGTAACAGAATCTATTAAAGCACAAGCTCTGTAAAACCAGAATGTCCTTAATATAAACTTTTTCGTGTTTAAAATACTGGCTTTTCATTAGTAAGGCCTTGGTTCTGAAGGGTCTGTTTTGCTGATGATGATCATATGAATACACCCTTAAACAAATCATATTGTATCTCTCTTATTTAAGAAGTATTTTTTTAGCCTACCTTTAATTGCCGAACTGAACTCATCAAATCAGTATGTATGTATGTATGTATGTATGTATGTATGTATGTATGTATGTATGTATGTATGTATGTATGTGTCCCCTTTCTACTTAATACTTTTCAGCCGCTGGATGGATCTTCTGAAAATTTGGACTCAATTGTGGTCAAGATGGGGGCTTTTCATGAGCCAGTTGTGTCGGAACCTGGGTTCGAATCCCGGCATCGGCATGGATGTTTATTTCCTTTCCTGTATTTGTCTGATTCTTCATTTTTCCTTTCAAGTCTGAATGCATTCTATAATGGCTTCCTGAGGAAGGTAATTGAGAAACTATCCTCAGTATCTTTCCCACGAAATTAAAGGAGGGAGACCAGACTCCCATCCGGCGCGCCCTCTGGTGGTGGTCGAGGAGAAACACCAACGGGTTTCTCCGAATAAGATATAAGGAGCCGTGGACTCGTGCAGCAGATGAGTGGCAAGACGGCTGCACTATTTGCCGGCATCTTTCATAGACAATATCGTAGTTGGAAGCCTCAACCGGACAAGTACGGTACGGATTGATATTGAAACATTGATATTCAAAATCATTTACAAGCGAGTCCTTGACGAGAAATTAGCCGAGAAGGTGATTAAAATTCCCATAGAAAATGTTTGAAATCTAAGCAATGGGTTTCTATTCTACTTCTGTCAACGAATATTAAATCACTTTAGCAGTACTAGTTGGGAAAATTTCCTTCTAAATCAATAAAGCTGTTTTTTGTTTTCCTTTTAATCGCGACCGAACGAGCGCTTAATTAAAATTACAAGGTTTCATGGGAAAGATAGCCTTTAGATGTATCTGATTAATTTCTGATTATAAAGCAAGTTTCAGAAAGATCCAAATGTATTCGGGGTTTCACTTCAGGCCTAAAACAAATTATAAAATTTTTCTTTACTCTTTCCGAAAGTAAATAAACTTAGAAATGACGATAATACTTTCATTTTTTTTATTATTGATTTTTTTAACTTGCTTGCTGTAATAACAACATGTCAGTAACTTACCTAAAATGCTTTGCAAATAACCATTTTTTTATTTTTTAGTTACAAATTAATTTAATATGTATAAGCTCAATTGGTGCTGCATTTGTCTGCAGGCTTGAAGAGCCGGGTGGAAATCCAGGCAGAGGTCGGGGACTTTTTTTCCTGATTTTTTTCCTCCAGACATGACCCATGGTTCATGGTTCACCCAGCCTTCTGTCAAAATGTACACCGTGTTAAAGGTGGGCGAGCATCGGACTGATCTTCTGACAAACATATTAGAAAGATCGTTTCTTTTTTGTTTTTTTATGTTTGGTATTTTTTACGCCAATAGTCTCAAACTCATTTCTTTTCAGAAGTCAAATGAGCTGTTTCAGTCTTACTGATGTCTCAATGTGATGTGAAAAGGCCACGCTACGCAAAGGAAAAGTACCACTAATCTGAGATAACAGAAGACTAACAATAATCATTATTTTTGTAGTAATAAAAAAATTCAATACAAGCTTACAATTCATTAGATCATTTTCTGAAATTATTATTAATAAACATGAATTACACAAAGAATGTAGATAGCTGCACATATCTCTTTAGCAGACAACGATTCGCAGGACCTGTTGTGTGAATAATAACTGCACCCCTCTGGCTAGAATAAATCAAATCAATTATTTTTTTACATTAATTAGGTTATTGATAAATGTTATTTAGAAAACTAGTCGTATAAATTCACAAGGATATCAGTGAAAAATTACAACACTGGCACTGACTAATTTACTCAAAATACATGAGTTCTGTTTCGTATTTTATTCAGAATCAGTGGCATCCTGCTTTAGTCAATGTCATAGGAAATTGTTTTCACTTCCTATCAACTTTTTACATCGATGCCAGTATTTTCAAGCCTTTTTCGCTAACATGTTTACCTATTTCCGCAGTCTGGCCGCTTTAAGGCAACCTGCCTATCAGCGTAAATGTTGCTAGCGATAAGCCAGACAGTACGAATCGAAGACGTTTTCATAGGAATAAAATGTAATGCCCTTTACGAAATGGCTAATTAATTTCAATTTCTTAATCATAAAAAATGGGGTCTACATATGTGGAAAAACGGTAGTTTAATGAATAACAAATACTTGTAAAAACTGATATAAACTGTACAGAAAAATGCCTTTACGAAATAAACACGATTATTAAAAAGAAATATCTCTCTAACAAATCACATCCCTGGTATTTTTAGCCTACTTATCTAGAAAGTTAGGCTAATCAAGTTATTCTGTGTGTGTGTGTGCGCCCTACACCCACCCCTTCCTCTCCCTGTAGTTTTTGAAACTCAGGATTTTATTTCTTTGAAATTTGGAATAGCCTATACAGTTAAGGACTCGTATGGGTCCTAGTCAGAAGTTAGAGCTAGAAGATAATAAAAAAAATTTCCATAAAAAAAAAAAAATTAGAACCAAAACAATAGATTTTAAAATCAACATCGTAAAAAAAAAAAAAAAATCCTCTTAGTAATCCTATTAATGTCTGCACGAGCTTTAGTACTATTACAAATAAAGACTTCACGCCATTAAAATTGATATTTTCGGATTTAATTAATTTTTTCCAAAAAATAAATAATAAAAGAAAATATCTTCTGTTTGTTATTCAGTAGATAATTTTAATTAAAAAAAGAAAAAAGATATTATTTAAGCATGCTCACGTTCTTTCAGGAGCCTTAGTTAAAAATACATTTTCGCAACATCAACCAATCGAAAGTAAACAAGTTATCCTTTGATGTTTCACACAAAAATACTGCGTGTTCACTCGGTTTGGTGTCAGCAGACATAATTAATTTAGTGTCTCCGCGCATTTTTGATTTAAAAGACATAATTAAAATGAAAGCAGCAAAGGCCGCCAACGCCGATTAATTTGAGGGAACGAATGACTTCAAACAAAGACGCTAATATGGGTGTCATTAAAAGGCACAAAGCAGTTATTAATGAAATAAACCTAATGTTTTGGAATTAATTTTGATACATAGTTAAGAAGACAAGAGATCCTGGCAAAGGTTGAAGCATTTCACTAATTTAAGCGAAGTTTCAAGAAATGTCACCTTTAAGGGGTTCTACAACATTGTTAAGTGGTTCAGTTTAACTTGACTCCTTAATCTTTTCCTTTACCTTTGTCTTATTAAGGATTTGCTTTTATTAACCTTAAATACGTAAGTGACTTCTTTTCTGTTTTTAGTAATAGCAATTAAGAAAATAACAAAAATATTAATAAAATGATATTTGAGTTTATTTTTTGATTCTTTGATGTTTAAGTGCCCCTTTCGCTTTTTCATTTCTTTCTTTTTTATTTATTTTTAATAATTTTTTGGGGGAAATAAAATGCTTAATCCTCCGTTGGATATTCCATTATTTCAGAAATATCTTTTTATATTAATATATATATATATCTATATACCAGCACTTCATCATTTATAGATTAAAAGATCAAAATGCAAGAAATAGTGGAATTATGTGAACAAAAATTATTTTTCATTTGGAGGAAGAAGTAGAAACATCGTTCCCCGCTTTTTTTTCTTTATTTTTACTCCTGCAAATCATCCCTTAATCTCTAATGGAAATCTATTACATTTTTACCAAAGCACTCTAGTTACTTCCTTGAAAGGAAACAATCTCCACTATATTGTAAATCTTAAAAACCAGATTATTTTTTATTAAAGTATTTTATAAATTAACCATCGTAATAATCATCTTTCTACACTCACCGTCTTGTCAGAAAAGAATTTCGCGCCCGTCTACCTAATTTCTATATCATAAGATTCCCAAAATCTCAGCATCTTGGGTAAGTTAGCAACGGTTTTAGGCCAAAAGAAATATCTAATCGTTCGGTTATTAAGCCTTTCAGATCCAAACAAACTAATAAATATTTATAGAAAAGGATGGGAAAAAGACACAGAACTAAAAAATATCTGAGCATTCATCGGTGAGAGTTTGGGACGGCTCGTTTCGTCCTTTTTAGGGACTCATCAGCCAAACTCACCACAGTGGGCATTTCATCTGGATAGTGAGTTTGGCTAATGAGTCCCTAAAAAGGACGTAATGGGCCGTCCCAAACTCTCTACGATGAATGCTCAGATATTTTTTAGTTCTGTGTCTTTTTCACATTCTTTTCTATTAATCCTTTGTTTTAATAAATATTTATCTTCTAACAACTTAGTAGTCCTTCAAAACAGTAGGCCTACATGTAAATTAAAAAAAAAAAAAAAAATAAAAACAATAGTTGTTCTTTATTTGAAATTTGAAGTATCCATGGTGTCCCAGTGAATTCGCTACGGCGCACATTTTGGGAACCACTGCTGTGTATTATTGATTTTCCTCATACTCAAAAAATCTATCTACAATTCTTACTTCCGGGCTATTTTTTTTTTTTAAGTAACATTAATAAAGTATGTTTAATAGTACAGTAAATTTGTTTACTTCACTCAGTTATTGTAAAATAAGAAATAATTTTTAAAATTCACTAAACATTTCAAACATTAGTCTATTCGGTTAATTAATTCTTTGGCTACCATAGAATTTTTATTGTTAGTATTTGGTTTTACAACAATGTAAAAGACAAATGTTAAGTAAACTTTCCTAAATCCAATAAAACGACCAACCTTGTTATTTTACTTCTGAAATCGGCATTTTGAAGTTTCCATGGAACTAGACAAATTTATTGACGAAAAATGAGATTTACAACAGATATCACAGACGTTTATTGCTTAACCTATAGATTCGATTCGCTCTACCAAAACGAACTATCAGCAAATCCTTTCTTATTTCACTTGAGGAACGTCTTCCTCACCAAAGGAAACAAAGGATTGAATACCTAGAAGAACAGATAAGGAAGGAAGGAAAAAAAAAACCGCATTTTGGAAGCCTTGTGACTCCATACATTCTACAACAACATTCCGTAAATCCTCTTCCTCCATTTCGTCTGGAATATGTTCGGCACAAATAAGACCATCCGTCTGGAACATTCACCAAAAACGATCCACCAGATTTGCAGAAGATATTGGTTGGCGGGGAAGTATTGTTCAGCAAATACTCACCGCAGAAAACACGTTCCAGAATACGGTTTTCAACCATGCAGAGTTAAAACCGCTCAGAATTCTTTTAATATTTCGTTTTCATGTACAATAAAACTTTAATAATTCGAGAAAGAGAGATTAGAAAGATTCCTATATAAACATATAGAGTTAAAGACAATTTCCATCAAAATAAAAAAATATATATATAATTATTATTCCTTAAAAAAAATCCTAAAAACAGAACTTAATACGAAAATACTCCTCATTGTCTGAACTCATCAATAAATACATGACAGGCGAAAGTCAGAAACGAGTAAGTCTTGAGAACTTTAAAGTTTGCTGGCTTATCTTTAGTGTTCTATTAATGGCTAAGATTTGCATGTTCCATCGTCTTCAATATTCTATGTCAAAAAAATGAATGTAGGTTCTCTTGATTTCCAGTCAATTCTACCTTTATATGCAGCACGCAGATAATTTCAATGGCTCTTAAGATATAGGAGAATCAAATCCAATACAAATCAAAATACTTGACTGAATATACAAAGTCTTATTACTCCATTTAAACATTTTTATTTTGTGTTGTCCATTTTTCTGTTAATCACGCTCAAACGACTGGACGACTTTCCATAGTGGTGCGTTGCTAATTTGTAGTCCAATCTAAAATATAGGCACATTTTTTTTGGAATCCATTTCAAATCCATTGCTAACATGTTTACATTGATTTCCTAAAGATTTGAAATGATACTTATTAATGGTTTAACTTTAAATATGATTGTTTTGGTCTTTATCTCATCCTCTAAAATATCAAGATGGGGTCCCATTCGCTTCATCCTAGTCCCAAACTACTCAATTGAAGCTGAATGTATATCTAGTTTAAAAACATTCATTTACAGAGTACAGCAAAGAAACTAATCAATTCATTCAAATAATTGCACGAAACTGCAATCGAGCTGTAATATTCATTACAACAGAAGAAGAGAAATAATTTATATCCACCCTGTATATACATAAAAACAAAAACACCCGCCATAGTTATTATGCAGCGTTGTAAGTTTGTCGTGAAAAAAACGAATTTAATATCAACATTACGGACCCAAGCGAAAAGGAACAACTGCATGAAAAACGCATGCGCGTTAAATAATACCTAGCGTAAACGGAAGAGATTTCACTATTACGGTCTCCGAATGTGTTCTAAAAAAATAACCTCAGGGAACAAATTTAAACAAAAAAAAAAACCAAAAAAAACCCCACATTATTACTTACACCAGCAGAAAAACAAAGGAAAAATAAGAAAAAAGTACCCTGTAAATGGTAAACAAGGCCCAATGAAAACGTTCGAGGTTTCGTACGTCTGCCGAGGCCGCAATCACTTGTTTTGGATGCGGAGTCTCCTGGGAGGGATGGCCGGGGGCCTGCAGTTGTCTCTGAGGCGATTTATTCCCGTTTCGGCGGCTGTGATGAAAATACAGCCCCATCTCTTCCCACACACACTACCACCGGCAACAATCTGCAATATCGGTGATTCCTCGCTTACTTTCAGCTTAGCGCCGTAAACAATCCGAACGCCACCATTAGGAATGATGAAAGGGCTTAATTAATTTCCTTGATTACTCTATTGCAGTCATAAGCCTAATTACTTCCCGAGCGCCGAATTCTCCATGAAGGTTCCAGGGACAAGAGACTGAGATAAGCCCTGAGTCGAACAAGCTGTTACTTTACACCCATCCGGTCTATCTTACCTCATTCTTTTATTTCTAGTCACCTCGTCAGACTAAATATACACGATTATTGTCTAGGAATTAATTTCCCCAACGCTGAAAACCTCACCGAAGTTAAAGATGAAATCTCAATATATATAAAAAAAAGAGATCATTATGGTCCTAGTGTCCTTTTAGTGTGTGAAGTAGTAATCTATTCTGTTATTATTAACGCTTCAATTTACAATGGTTAGAAATAAAATAGCTAATTTTCAACTAGAGACTCTATCTACAAAAATTAAAGTGTTGTAAATTGCTACAATTTGAAAACTAAACTTAAGTATTAAGAAGTATTTAGAAATCAAGAAGGGAAAAGTTTACTATGACTCAGTGTTGTGACCAGGAATTTTGAAATGGGAGAATCTGACGACTCTTACAGTCCAACCAAAAAAGAACATTTCTAGATCTTTTCTTTTCTTTCTTTTGGTCATTCTTTCTATTTTTGGAGATACAACGGAGGATACAATCTCTAATTTTTACTGCACTAATTAGCTTCCCTTTGGCATATTAATGCAGTGACTTAATATTTTAGACTTTACTCCTTTCGTAATAAGGTTGACATGTTACAGTAATAACATTATATTAACGCTATAAATGAAACTATCTAAATTGGAATATATAGTGACGTTACGCCTTAGTTCTGAATAAAGAAAATGGATACTGAAACTAAGTAATGCTTTTGTGTTTGTGTGTGTGTTTCCCATCGTAACTGAGATCAAGGATTTTCAGCAGCACTATCTATCACGGTTATTCTATACAGTACCTAACATTGATGAGCTTTCCTGCTTGACACTGATGTTCCGCAGTGAGGTTCCATATAATGAATTGCAAGCAATGTAAGTGGCAAGAATCAACGCTACCATTAAACAGAAAATATGTAATCCGGATAGGAATTTGGATTTTTGTAAGTTTGCAATTCATAATCCGGGATTCTATTTATTGCAATAACCAATCTACCACAGTGCCATCAGCGACAATGGTATTAATTTTTGAAAGTAATTTAGACGCAATATTTAATGAAGTTGCTCCATCCCAATGTATATATACCGGTAATCTAAAGTATATATTCCTGAAAATATAAGATGATTTTTATTTTTCTGGAAAGTAATGATAAGTTAACAAAACTTTGTATTTTAAAAAAACAAAAACTGCATCGCTTTAAATAGATTCATTCATTTTTTTCTTTTTTTTTTTAAATATACTTGAAAATAGATAATGTTTTCCTATCAATTGCTTCTTGCAGCGTCAAAAGAATGATGTTATCATCATCACATCTTCAGCATCTGATAGAAGAAGAATGAAAAAAAGAAAAAGAAAAAAAAAAGCAACAAAACAAAACAAACAAACAAAAAAACCCACAAATCCTTCTCTCTTGCTCTCATTTCCTTTAAGATTTTCCGTTTTTCATCATCCGTTATCCATCATATTCCAGCGCACTGGTCCATCGAAACCCTTCTCTATCAGCTGCGAATTCAGCTTCGATTGGCACTAGATACCTTGGAGCTCTGACACATCGCATTAATTTTCGTTTGTCTCCATTTGGGGCATCGAGTATTGCAGGCTTAGAACCAATCCAATAATGTTGGCAGTGCATCCACCGGTAAGCAGCCCTTACAATGAATTGCAGTGGATTCATCTTCTGTTCGTGTCAGATGTTAACCTCTAGAGAGGAAAAAAAACCCAGCTACGGATCGGATTATTGGACAACTTCGAACTTTTGTAGATTTGCCATTTCTTTTCGTTCTCGCCAATTTTGCCGAATAATTTTTAAAAACGGATAGGAAAAACAAAATCAAACAAATTTTGGAGCAGAAATTTAAAGAGAACAATAGAAGTAAAACAGTAATAACATCCTAATGTTAATAATAATAAAATAATACTAATAGAAAAACAGTAATAATGTCAATAAACTAAAGATATTAAATAAAGGTTGATATCTTGTTTGTTTCGTTGGCAGGTTTTTAAGTTTTACTACGCAAAAGCACTAACATCTATGTCATTGTAAAAAAATAATAACAAATGTGAAGGATAATATAAAAAATTACAACAAGAATTTTTTTAAATATATTTTTACATATTATAGGATAAAGGATCCCATTTTACAGGCTGGAGGAAAAGATCCCAATGATTCTCGACCATCGAGATGAAGTTGAGTTCTGATCTTCAACGCCGGAAGAAACCAGGTCTCCATTTTCAAGGGACATCAAGGGACAAATCCAGGAGCCTGGAATTGAACCCAGCTTCTCCAGACCGCAGGTTAACACCTACCTCACTCGATTACCGGGTATATAAATACATACAAATATATATATGTGTAACGTAGATAGGAATTACTCAGTAACTTGCATATTATTAAAAAAGGGAAAGCAAGAACTAAATCAGCACATGAATAAATTAAAATTGCCTTTCTGTTTCAATTATAGAGAGGAGTTGGGAACAGCTGTTTCGTCCTGCTACGGACTCATCAGCCCAACCCCGCCTCCCTGATAAAAGAACCAGAAAGGCAAGATCATCATATGAAGGTCACAGCCACACCTGGCAGTGACCCCCGAAAACAAGAAACGCAACAAAATAAATGTTGTGTTGTTTAACACAAACAAAAGAGCCTTTTCCTACAACTAGTAGGCAAAAAGGCATTAAAATAAAAGAACTAAAGGATCAAAAAAGCTAATAAAGCTAAATAAAGCATTTAACGTGCTGTGAAAATTGATTAAAAAAGGGGAAACAAGAACTAAATCAGCATATGGATAATGTTTCAATGTTTATATAACTTATATAATATGCTAAAAATAAGGTAAAAAAATATATATATAATATATAAAATAGAGCAATCACGAAAATACAAACAATATAACGCAAAAGAATAAAAGTACATTACTAGGAATATGCTCAGGTATCCATCATATAATGCAAACTGAGTCATTGGTTTATGGAGGAGAACGAATGAAAATCAAAATACTCGTGCTCATATTATAAGTTGAAATATAACAGAAATATCAAATTTTTAAGAAATTGTTCTGATCTGAGTAAATAAGTCTGCGATTGCCATTCTTCTTCTTCACTGTCACATTAGATGACATTCTTTGTTATAAAAAGGAAAAAAAAACAACTTCCTGAAAGAACTCAAAGCATACTTTCTTAAAACGTTGACTTTTTTTTTACTTTTCGTTATTTTTTTTAAAAGTCCTGAAAACAAAATAAATTGTTCTCTCTTCTCAAATTAAACAATATCTTCGAATTTTGTTTTTATTTTCTGACAATATAATACACCTCAAGGCTGAGTATAATAACAGCATGTCGAGGACTCACTGCCCTGATGATTTTCTTTTTCCAAACGCTTTGAAATAAGTGCTGAAAACTTTAAAAGAATTTTTATTATTTTTTTTCCTTGTTAGATATGCTTTGAATTTCTTTGTGTGTTTTTGTGTTTAAAGAGCTTGTTTATTTTTTTTTTTGATCTACGGGATATAACAAAATTTTTATCTCAACTTTTGATTTAGTTTGGCTCTAACGTCAGGCTTTTTTTGGAAGTGCGCCTTTCGCCTTAAAAAGGGATGATAATTGTAGACTATTTTACCGAATAAATCATCGCAGATTAATTGAGAAAGTTTTCAATCTACCAGTGGAAAGAACCGAACAAAGAAGAGATAAACACAAACGTCCAGCCATCTCTGTGATTCGAACCTAGGTTCAAGCAGACCATAGTTCTGGCCTCTCGGCTACGCCTGAAGGAAAACTCTCATTTTGTACATTATTTGCTGTTTTACTGCAAAATGCTTAAAAATCATAGCTCAGGCACATTGTAAGGATGAGCCTACAAAAATAAAGAAAATTATGATTTTATACACAGCAAATAAATTTAGAGGACATAGAGGAACAATGAACAAAAAAAAAGGTACAGGATATATTTGTTCATCTCTTCCGAATTTCCATTTTTACAGACACGTCTACAGAGACCATCAAATCGTTCTCTTTTTTTGATGGAAAAAAGTCATAAGTAAATCTATGTTTATGTATTGAAATTCTCCGCCGAAATGCGGTTTCTAGCCTCACAGGGCAGGGCTGGAGGAGAGGGAGGGGGGGAAAAAACCCTATCAGCAGTCGTCATGGCAACAGCTGAAAAATGAGAGATGTGATTCGGTGTGACTTTGCATTTGCTCATCAGATTATTCTGTTTCGCTGTAGTAATACGGTGTGACAAGCAGGACATTGACCATGACAGCTTCCCGTAACACAGCAGATCAGTCTCTGATGGAGAATTACGTAAAAGAAACCATCGATGCTTCGCAAACGGACAAATAAGGGGTTTGTTTACAGCAATCAATCAAAAGGAATAAAATGGAGAGGATTGGAATGATGAAATAAAGGAATTCACTGGTGATCAACAAAAGGAGTTTTCCATATTTATACGAAAAGGAAGTTGGAAATATAGTGTTACACTTTTAATATTTTGTATTTTATATATTAAAATATATTTAGTTTTCCGAATATTAAAATTTCAAGTTTACTGCACAGTGGGCTGAGAAGATTAGAGAAATGTGAAATATGAAAAACTAAGCAGAAAATATGAATGAAAGCTAATAAGGGACAAGAAGCAGAACATTTATCACAGTCATAACAATTATGCAAGTGGGTGAAAGAGTAGCATTTACGAATTTTACGTAAAAAAATCGCTGCGAAGCTACTACGTAGGAAATGGAATAAACGCTTACTAAGTAATTTCCTAAAAGAAACGTTTCTACAAATTTTCTTCAACCAAATTTCGGTTTGGGTGGTAAATTTATTATTATTATTTTTGTGCTTTATATCAATTTTTATGAAAAATTTCCTTGAGTGGAAGTCAAGTAATTTCGTTACTGCGACAGATACAGATGGAACCAAACGAATTTACTGGAACTAACACTCTTATGCTGAACTGAACAAGCAAAAGTTTGAAACTTTTTAAAATTTGAAAGCATGAATTTTACGAAAAGTACCAATACAGCGAAGAACTCAAAGTCATAAAAATATTCTTTTCATCTGAGGGAAACCTAAGGATTCATGTACTGCATATGAATATGCTGGAAACCTTCTAAGATTCAATTCGATTTTCAAGAAAAGTTTCTAAGGAAGCTGAAGATAACAGTATTCAAGCAGTGGCAGCAAATTTGTAGCATACTAAGTAAAGCAGCATCCATAAAACATCAAAAGAAAGCGAATAATATGTATTGAAAACGCTAAAAATAAAATCCTGTTTGCTGAAAGTGGCTTTATCAGTATAATGGCTATATGTAAACTAGAAGCCGTAATAGAAAGTTTGTCCTTTTGCTTTGAACACTGCTAAAATCGTATAATAGTGAAGAACGTGTGCAAAACAGAAATAACATTTCAGTTATTTGAATGAATAACTTAATGCAGTTAATAGTAAAGTTAATATGGACGCCGTTTGGTGTTTTGAAAAACTATACTTAATACCCATGGGGGTATCTAGGATTTTGAAACGGAATGGTTATCATGATTGTAGTCATTCAATCAAAAAAAAAAATTTGTTTTTTTCCGGTTTTGAGGAGGACGGTTACAAACAAACTAATGAACTTAGCAACCAAAAAAGGCAGGTCAAAAATCCCAGATGTCTTCCATTTTTGGATGCCATGGTGGAAGGTTAGAATCCCTACCTATTCCCCATTCCTCGTACGTAAATACGTAGACAATCATAGTACTCGTGATTTCATTCTCAGTCTATATCTCAAACAAAACTGACGCAATTTTTTGTAGTTTAAGAAGTGGAGCGTAAATATTTAAGGGGTAATGACAGTAGCAGATGAGTCAATTTACACTCCAATTACACTTTAATTTGGCAGCGGGCCTGACTGAGAACTCATCCCTCAACATGGAAAAACATAAATTTTAAATATTAATTACTAAGTTATTTGTAATGTGATTTGTGATACAAATACGCTTTAATGTGGATGATGGGAACAAGGATAACCAAAATTCAACAGCAGTTTCTACCTGGGCATCGATTTTTACTTCCCTTTACGGAGGAGGGATAGTTTTGATCTTATAATGTAATGGCTTACATATTGATCTGTCCGTCTTTTACAATTACAAACACAATAAAAAAGCTACAATAGAAAATAAAAATAAAGCATCCTCTAGAGACAATCATCTTTTAACCACTGCTTTTCACTTCTCGAAGACTTTTTTTCCCGTCTGAAACTTGGGAGACTCCTCCTATCGTCTGCACAACTTTAAAGATTTGCTTGCCAGAGAACGAACTCAAAACATTTGTTTTCCACTTTTAAAGAAGCTATCCATGCATTCCTTATTTTAATTTATTAAGAGGAAACAGCCTATGTCATCTATTCGTGGTTAAGCAAGGAAATCATTTATAACTTATCCTTGCTTTACGGAAGATCACGTGCAGTAATAAATTACAAATGCATTAGTTCCCAAAAATGAAAAGTTTATGTAAGCAAATGTCTCAAATAAATCGTCTAGAAAAGCTAAAATATTTATTTATTTTGATGTAACTTAAAAATATAAAATGTTTAAATCTAAAGAGAGAAGCTAATGGAATGACTACATAATCTCTCTACATTAAACATTCCTACTGAATTTAATTGGTGTGCCAACTTTGAATATCCTCATGGTGAAAGCGCTTAAAAAGTTTTTACCCAAAGAAATAAATCTTCAAAATTTCAGATTCAAGTGATACCACACTGGCGAACATGTTTCTTTTTGATTTTAACTTGCATTTTAAAACTTTTATTCTAAACCTTTTACCCCTCCAGTATTAAAGGGCATTAAGAAGGTTAGACCAAAAGTATAATACCCCGCTGTTGCTAGTTTCCACGCGAGTTGTAATTTTTTTTAATTTTAATAAGTTTACAATTTCAGTCCTACTAGATCCACTATTAAAGTGATCTGTCTGTAGGTTCTGTATAATATATCGATTTTAATTTATTACAGAATATATACAGAATAATACAGAATATTACAGAATATATTAAGTTATTGCAGAAAAAAATATCATCTCAAAGCACAAGTCTAATTAGAAAGCAATGAGATTAATAGCTTAATAAATTTAATTTTGAATTGAGATTTGATTTCTACTAGAGAAAATACATAAAACTATAATAACATTACATTGCATTTCAATAAAAATTTTCAAACCTTAAAAGGATAAGAAACCATATTTCCGAAACAAAAACTCTGAGTTATGAATACGGCACTCTGGGACGACTGGATCGCTTTTAGTCAACTAATAATTCAGGCTGACGACTGCCAATCAGCAAGACACAGAGAAAGCGTCGACTGAAACGTGCTTTCACAGAATGTTCCATTAATGTATTCTTTTTCAATCTCATTTCTTGAATAATGTTGCCAATCATCGTTAAAGTAACATCAAATTTTGATGAAAAGCAAACTCGACGTCGCTAGATTTTAATGGTACCATTAAATTTATAATTAGATCTCACGGCCTATTATCTATTACCATTTACTGTGAAGTGAAATTGAATAAACTGGACGCTCTCAGATATTAACTATATATCTAGTCATTTCACTGCAATACCTATAAAGAAAACATTTCTGTAGCTTCCGTTTGCTTCATTTTTTTTAAATGGGATTTTTGAAAATCACTTAAGTTAAAATGATGCAAAATCTTCATTGGAATCAGGAATGAATAAGTTTTAAATAATTAACTAATCATCTAATCTCTCTAGATATATTTCTTTCATTGTTAAATTTGGAAAGTGTCAAAGTATTTTAAAAAAGTAAGTATAAAGAAACCTAAACGGTATATAATTGCTGCAAACAAGTGGAAATGCAGAATATTTAGCAAGACGAAACAGTTGGACAACAGGATCTCGATTTGAGATAAGGCAAGAAAACGTCCATAGGTAGATGGTTAGTTGAAATTTAAATATTTTAAAGGATTGGAAAAAAAAAAAAAACTTTTGAAGGAATTGAAAATGGTTGAAAAAGATGATGGATTGGTAGTGTAATCGTTCGTATATTTTAATAAAAGACACAGTATGGGAATTTATATACATATAGGCCGACAGACGGTTCTTGACGATCGCGTTTGCGCGAGAATTACGAAAAACACGAGATCTGGCCATTAGCCTCTTCAGCAGGTCTCAAGGAATTTAGTATTTTGAATGTCTGTCACTAGGAAAATGCTAGAGAAAAAATGTTAAAGTTGGATTTTTACCTTCAGCGTAGAGACGATGGATGCAGCGGCGAATAAGGCATCGGTCAAAATCGTCTACATCAGTAACGGGACTTGCTCGTGGTCGCTTCTTTCCCGGAGTCGATAAGCCTTCTTTCTAGCCATTTTGTGAGAAGACATGGATAGAGGCTATTCTCGCGTCAATCACGTCAAATCGCGAAAATTCGGGATCATCAAGATCCGTCTGTCTGCCTATATGTATAGTCTTTCTTTTAAGCAGAATTGCAGCAAGATTGGAAAAGTAGAAAAAATTGCAACAGTTTTGCTGCTCTATTGTAGTTAGTGTTCGCAAAAGAACTGGATGGATGTAAACTAACCTAAAATTCTTCTCTATTAATATCTTCATTAAAAAGAGTTTTTTAAGTCTCTGCTAATAACTCATTTAAATAAATAAATAAATATTATTTCAAACTTATAAAACAACTTAAAAAATGAAGAAGTTTAATTAAGATTTTTTTGTTGTTGTTATTCTATCATTAAAGAAAAACCTAAAGAAATTAGTATAATTTACAAGAAAAAAATAAATAATTAACAAGATATATAAAATATTGGATTTGAACCTTTCGAAAATCTCTGTGACAAGATTCAAAAACGGTTTTGTGCCCAGAATTTACGAAAATTTTAGTTTGGAGAATACACTGCGTAATATTGTAACAGTTTGTATATAAATATTTTTAGAAATCAGTTATTTATCTGTATTTTTGTAGAAATTATTTATCTGTATTCATTTTTATCCTTAACCGTTATTGTATTCCTTTGCATTTCCTATTTACTGATGTTCTGTTTATTTTCAAATTCTTTTCCGTTGTAGCCATTAAATCAGTTAATTAATTATGTTCTTTATGTTTTTATCCAATCATTATTTACATTTTTAGTTAATCTTCCAATCTAATTCTTCAATGTAAATACTATAAAAAAATCCATATTTAATAAATTAATTCAGTTCAGTTCCAGAACTTGACTCCTTGTCTTTCCATCTCAACGACTCTCCCATAAACAGCATTGCAATATCGTTAAGGTTTCAGCTTCCTAAGATAATTAGTTTTTCAGTTCTCATATTTCTGAAAGTTTAAGGCACATATTTCGACAAAATATTTAGACGCTTCAGCAGCAAATATACGAAGTTCTATCTTTGACATCTCACCTACAGGTACAAGATATAAATCTAAATAAATATAATTATCTCTTACATACTAGTTTTAACTTATAAAATGTCATTAGTTATACTAATTACTGATCTTTTAAGTTCGTTCACTAATATTAACTGATCGTAATCTATTTTCAAAACGTCGTCTAAATTCTCAGAAAATATTTCCTCGCCTAAAGCTACAAAAACACAATAAAGCAGGAATTTCTCATTAAGTCTTCTTTTCATAAAATTCCCGACGACCAAAAAGTTTGAAATAGATGCACTTTATCGTCAAGAAATTATATCCTTAATACCGAACAATAATTGGCACTCAATCATAAGCGAACATCTCATATCTCGCCAAGTGCTTCATTAATTGACAAACTTATTAAACGAATACCCAGGAGACAGGTGTTGGTGAGAGATGACTAATTACGTTATGTTTAGGTAAAATTGGGTGAAACGAGATAAGTAAATAAGGGATGTTATTAATAAATATCCAAACACTTCGTATGAAAGTTTGTTTTTGCTTGTTCTCGGGGTCAGAGAGTAAGAAAGACATTCACGTAGTTCTAAACAGGAAAATAGAAAATATACCAAATAATTTCATTTTGAATTTGTGAGAAATGATGTGCATGAATGCCTCAAAAAAAATTTTGAATCCCCCGAGAGAGCTGATATACGTGGATTTTGAAAATTGTAAATGTTTCGTTTGTACTCTTTATCAACAACATGAAGAAATCTGTTTTTCTTATTGTTTTAATTCATAGTAATATTTTTCTACCATCAACCAACGTATATGAATTTGAAAGTAAGTACAGAGGAAAGGAGGAAGGACACTTCAAAACCACTTTAAGAATTTAAGATAACATTTTACAAGAAACTGAGTTCTTGTCTTCTAAAACTAAAGAGTTTCTTTTAATTTCTCTTGTATTTCTTAAATTTAAAATTTTTTTCAAACTTTTGATACTTATTGAAAAAAAGCCCAATTAAATTCATCTTTTTCGCTTTGAGATACAAACTTATTAAAGTATTTAAAGGGGTTGAAATAAGGATTTACAAACTCAAGGGTTATTGAAAAAAAAAAAGAAATATAGATTTTAATTTATTCTCTTTAATTACGATTAAATTATATTCTCTTTAATTTCGTAATTAAATTTCAAATTAAATTTTCCTTCACTCCCCAGATGGCGCCATTTTTCTTATTAACTTGTTGTCTATTGAAATTAATATATATATATTTAAAAATAAATAATTTATTAATGGAACAAAATAAACAATAACACAATTTTTGTAATTCATAAATAGGAAAACATTATTTTTTTTTTTTGTTTTGGTTAGTAAGAAGCTAGTAAGAAATTAGGAAGAAGCACCGAAGATACCATTGAATTTATACAGTGGGTTGAATTAATAGCGTGACACATCGAGACATAGATTTGGGCTTTTAAATGTGATAGCTTATGCATCGTATACCTCTCAAAAAAACAAAACAAAAAAAGGTAATATCTCTAAAATACATGAAGATTAATATTCTGTAAGAACATTTTTTTTTCTTGCTAATCTTCGTAATACTCAAATGCTTGAGTGACGCTAAAACAAGGAAAAAATTCTAAATTTGAAGCTTGTTCTACGTCGATCAAAACAGATATATTTTCGAACAGGAAGCTAATGAAATAGAAAATTAGACTGACTGCGTGAGACTATGTTTCAGTTAGGCTCTAACTGTAATTACCTGCCTTTGAAACCCTTGAAAAACACATCGATACAAATGGAAACAAGAGAAGTACATCTGGAAAAAGTAGCTTCTCTTTAAAAACTGTTTTCGTTGACAAGAGAAGCATAAAAGCGGGCGTTGTAGGGTGATTTGCCAATTAACAGGATTAACTGTAATGGAATCGCAACAGTAACCCCTCCCCCTGGTGAGAGCCTTTTAAACGAGCTCGTTTCTCCCGTTTTCGTGCCAGATAATTATTCGCAGCTCCATAACACACGCATTCCAATCACTATCAGGCCGAGACAAGGAAATACTTGTGATCATTTGCTTTCGACTACAAATTCCAAAAACACTTCCTAAGGAAAAAAAGGTGCAAATTCCACAGGAGGAACAAAGAGAAAAACAGTTGTCATTCAGTAACAACTACGCTGTTGGTTTTAAAGAAAACACTAAAAAAAATAGATAAAGATTAATATTATCTAAAACAATCTTCATTTCTTACTAATCTTCATATTATAGTTTGATTTGTAACGCATGAGTAATGCTGTAGAACAAAAAAAAACAAACAAAAAATCTCAATTTGTTCGATAGAGCTGTTCCAAGTCGACTCAACAGGTAAAATGATTTATTTGAGATTTTATCACGAAGTGAATAAATCCATTATTTTTAACCAATTGATAAAACTTTAAAATTCTATCTGGCTTTCATGAATAGAAAATTTTGAATGCAGTTAAAGGCGGAAAAACATATAATGTCGTTTTAGGTAGAAAGGCTTCATTGGGAAATTGAGATTTACACAAGGTTTCTGATCGACTTTATATTTTATTTTATCTCAACATTAACTAAATTTTTCTCAATAAAGTAAAAAAAAAAAAAAAAAAATTCACCTTTTCAAAAAATTTGAATTTTATCTAGGGAATGCAAAAAATACTTTTTCTTCTTCAAACTAATACAAAACAATTAAATACTTCAATTCTTATTCTTTTCACTAAGATTTTTTCTTAAAGAGATAATCATGTCGTTAAAAACCTACTTAACAACGATGACCATTGTTGAATAGGACTTTTAACACTAATTCCAATTATTCCTGCCTTCTCTTCTACTGAGTTCAATTCTTCTTCTTTGTGGTTATACCACGAATGATTAATTGCCGCACAATGTTCGCGAACATGCTAAGACACCCGTGTGGCTTTACATCTCCCAAAAGTAATGTTTTAAATCATCTGCAGAAGTCTCTACATTCGCAGCTGGAACAGAAAGGAAAAAAGAAGAAAAAAAACATCCGCCCCGGGGCCTCTCCTTCCCTTTCAAGGTAAGATTACAATACGATGAAAAGAATAATAGTTACAAACAATAAGCAGATTTCCAAACAAGATTTCAGAGACTGTTCACAAATAACAGTACTTTCGCACTCGGACATGAGTTACAGCCGCTGCTTATCACGTTGTAGGTAAATTCGGTTGTATTTAGGATAAAATATTATTCATTGGCTTTAATCCCCAGACTATCAATACGCGTTTCCTTGCTGTTGTTATGATGATTAATAGAACGCAAGCATAATGTCAATATTGTTTTAACAGTATAGCAGTGATTCCTAAACATCAGCCAGAGAAGGGTTTGCACCGGTTAATAGTAAAATGCGGAAAATCATTGGAAAACAAATTAGCTTTTTCTTAAACTTTATATCATTTTTTGTAACTAAATATTGCAATTCAGTTAAAAGTCACTTTATAATTAACATTTCGGTGTCTTTATTTCGGTTTCCCCAAATACCGAAATAAAGATACCAAAGTTTTAGAAACTTTTACAGGTTTTTTTTGAAATCCAGAAGTTTGCAAACCAATGATTCTTATAAAAAATTAATACTATCTGTAAGTTACATGAAGACAGCGTTTATCAACTAGAATGTTGCTATCTCTCTAAACTTACAATGTACGATATATTTTATACCAATATAATATATTTCATGTATCAAAAATTTAGTTATTATAATGATATATGTAGAGCTTGTCTTAACTGATAATGATCTGCATTTATTTAGTGAAATCGTAGATTTACATTATAAAACATTTATCATCAATAATTTCATCAATGACTGTAAGAGGAAATGCTAAATCTTTTATTGTCTTTCTAATTAGCCATTGAGTTAAAGCATTATTTTTCGCCTTAGATTACAGAAAAAAAAGCTACATATCCCTAACATCCCTCATGCACCTTTTTTTTTTTTTTAATACCTATCCTTTGGTTCTTGAACCGCCATGTTGTTTTTGCTTTGGAAACCAAAGTTTTGGAACTTTTTATAATAATAATAATAATAATAATAATAATAGTAAAGTATAGCGTTTACATTATTATCTATTACACTATTGGCCCGGTTGCCCAAATGGTAAAACGCTCATCTAAAGGCCGAGGGCTTTTTTTTTTCCCTGACTATTTCTTCTCCAGATGGGTTCTACGAAGATTCTGCCAAGAAAAATTTTTTTGCAAGATTTAGAGCGGGGCGCGCAACAGACCTTGATGATCACCTTTCTTGTTGATCACCACAGGAAAATAATATCCCTAATTATTACATTGCGCTTAACTACATTTCTTATTTATTGAATTTATTTTTTAAAAACTAAAAAAAAAATATTTCGTTAAACTTTTTTCAATCCATACGAATAAAAAAATAAATAAAATAAATAAATCTCTTGAACCAATATTCCATCGTCTTGTTTATATTTCTTTTCGAAAAGATGCCGTCAAATTTATTTTCAATTACAGAAGCAATAGCATCGAAAAATCCACTTTTTCTTCTGTAATTCTTTTCAAAAAATGTTTCATAATTTTTATGATAGAACTTCCGCTATAAGATATCTTCCAAATTGTGTATTTCAAAAAAAAAAGTTTGTATTTCATTTCTGTGCCTTTACTTTTATTATTATTTTTCATTTCATAATAAAAGTGGATGAGATAGAATTGAAGATTTTCGTTTCACCAACCAAGTTAAGAAAATAATAATAATAATAAATAACAAAAACAAAACAAAAGTCTTCAATGATTTTTAAAATTACATTTGAAGAAAAACGTTTATTGACGTTAATTTAATTTTACAGAAAGTTAACGAATTCTTACGATCCAATTATAAAAAATAATTCTTAATCATTCTAAAACAGATTCAGTTCGGAAGGTTTTCGTGACTGAGATGGCGAAACATAATTGCAAAAGTTGATTAATTAAAAAAATAATAATAATAATTAAGCGGGAGATTTGGTGAATTTGTGTTTTGATTGTCAAAAAAATGTAAGATGCGAAGAATTAGACTATTAAGTTTTTACTATAATTGGTTTGTTTGTGTCAATAAGGATTGACACTTGAGATTGCTAAATTTTAACAATATTACATGTTGTAAGTATATTCATGCTCATATTAATGATTTCTTACCGTCGGAAATTGTTTAGTTTTGAGTAGGTTTGAAAAAGGAAGGAAGATTTTCTTTCCGAAAATTTGCTGTGATTTAATATATTGAATAAATGTATTTTATTGAACATATTTCATTGCTGTGAAGATATGGTTATTTTTAATAATAATATGGCGACTAGAAGAGAGGAGATTAGGAGGACATATGGACTTAATATTAACTTTAACAATATTTATTAATAAAAATTATTTGTTCATTGTAGTAGTAATTTATTAAATTTAATAATTATCATATTTAATAAATAAATCATTTAAAACGTTTATGTTGTGAAACTTATAAACTACTATATATGTAAAAAGGAAAACCCCGAAACCCCATTTCTATAGTCCCACTGTTTACTGGGGGAAGACGAAATATATAATATCTGCTTTGCCACACAAATAAGTGGAAGGTGATGCTACATTCTTTGCCCTCAATTTCAGGAACCCTACTATCAGTTTTTGTTTTCATTAACTGTTTATTTGACAAATAAGATATTAATTCTGCAGCCAATAAGTAATTTTATTTTTTATTGAGTTTCAGAAAATTAGAATTTTCTCTATGAGTTTTCCAAACAAAAACACAGGTCCAAAATTCTGGATTTCTTCCAATTTTCAATCCTGGATGCAATGGGAGGAGAGGTTTCTAATCCCAACCAATACCTCCTCGGTAAACCAATGGGATCACCAGATACAAATACTGCTAGTACAAATATTGTACTGTATTACATATATTCGTTCTCTCTCTCTGTCTTATTACATTATTACTACTAGCCTAAGGTGATTTTAATTTCAAGTCTAATTAGTAACAGGTAAATTATTAAAATCAAATCAGCGAATGTCGAAAACCAGGTAATGCCTTAAACAATAACCGGAGGATATTTATTGTTTATATTATTAATTTTTGCTGTTGAGGCACCGATAATAACCGGAGGAGTTTAAAATCTCTCGAATATCCTGGAAGAGTTTTGGTAACTTCTATCTGAATTTGAAGCTTTGCTTTTTATTTACATAATCCGTTATTATAATTTTACTCATTCGTCATTATTATAGTAATATATAAAATAAATAATCATACATCTAGTTATCGCAGTGGCAAACGAAATTTGAGCAGATTTAAAATGTGGATGTACGATTATATATTTGTCTTCTTTAATCCAGACCTGATTCTAAAGTTTATATTGAATTGTCAAGATATGTAATATATAGAAAGTGAGAACGAGCGGAGCAGTTAACGTTAAAAATGGTCAAAGCCATATTTTCTAAAAGGCACCAGTTGTCAGAATCGAGCCTAAATGCCATTGTCACCTTAAAGGTGATTTCGTTGAAAGTTGGCGCTGATAAAAAATGTGCTTCTTTATGGGTCCCCGGGGAAGGGCGCGAATCAAATGACACATGTCCACCTTCGTTCGAATTTCCCAAGTGGATCTTTGGGACCCCCAAATATAATTCATGATCTTACATGCTGTCTACAGCTTCAGTAATTTAGGAGGAGGGAAAAGAAGGAATGGATGATGGAAGAAGAAAAAAAATACAGAGCAGGAAGAGAAGAGATCAAAGTCTTTGAGTGTTGGGTTTATTCTCCGTTTCGCACAAACAAAGCGTTATTGGCGCAGAGTTTTCCTGCCAACAGATCCACCCCCACCTACCCTCCAATCTCCTCTTCGATCGGCATGTGTCATTTTTCTTATAATGAAACACGATTGCCGGTTCGATTTTCGCTGGTGCATCTCAATGCAGTCATCCTTTTCCTTGGCAATCTCCCGTTTCCAAGGCAACCGCATCCACTTTTGGGGTTTGGTATCAGATGACAAGTTCCTCTCCCTCTCCCCGGAGACACCAGCGCAACCGTCGTCGTCGCGTTTCTTGTCCGTAATCCCAAACCCTCAATCCCAGCAGGTGCTCACGGGAGAATCGCGCAGAATTAGATGATCCGCAAGGACTTTGAAACCACCACCTATCTATTAGCCGATAGAGGACAAGACAAAAGCCTATTCGGTTATCACTTTTGGCAAAGCCAAACTAACAATAATGACGTAGCACATCTTCTTTATTTTTTTTAGGCCTAAATGGTTTGTATGTCAACATACGACTGCATCGTGAAGAGTACCAAGGTGCAAAAATGACAAAATAGATAAAAAACGAGACATATTTCATGTTTTTTAAAGGAATTTCTGTAAATGATAAAAAAAAAACACTGACATTTAAGGAATCAATAAGTAAAGAAATATTTAAGAGAGGGAGGAGGCAAGAAAGCAAATCCCGAATGTGTAGAAAATCGCTTCAATGACATCTTAAACAAATAAAAGCAAATTTGAAGCAGTTTTGATGATTAATTTTCATAAATATATTTTTTGATAAATAATTCAAGAACGGGTCAGTAGCAAAGTGATTAGATACTTGTCACTTTGTCAAATACTTAGTACCACTTCCTTACATTATATAGACATTACGTTTTACAAGAACTCATTTTACCTAATATAACTTAATGTAAACATTTAAAGGTAAAAGATATATTTACTTTTAATTTTAAAACGTCACGCCTCTTATCCTCGTGCTTCGACCCGAGGAGGAGCAACGCAGCAGGTAAGACTGCTGTGGTCATCAGCCGAACGGGAAGTTGTTGAGGTTGGAGGGCTAGTCCGATGTTCGCCCGCCTTTAATCCACAACACATCAGAAATATTGTCTACCCATTTGTGACTGGGTACTAATGAATCCTCGAACCCGTCTACAGTAGCAACAAGCAGGAAAAAAAAGCAATATCCAGTCTTCGCCGCAACTGAACCCGGTTCCTCCATCCTGTAGTCAAGCGCTTCACCATTTGAGCTACCAGCTCAAACGGTATTTATTTAAATTGTATGACTTCAATACACAACAATGAAAACGATAGCATTAACGATGTATAACTTCAAATGTCTCGATTAAATAAAAAACAAAAATCAACAGCTTCTTAATCAAATCTTACAATTTCCTTAGGTTAAAAGTAAGCGATGCCCTCCTTGCAAACCCCTAAATGCTTATTGACTCAGCTGCGTAGTTGCACTCGAGTCATGTTATTCAACGTTCGCTACATTCTATTTGCGGAACGCTAAGTTTCTATTTGTATTAAAGACGATTTTTCTAGGGAAACGGAAAACTCAGAAAGGTAGATGGGCTTCTGTGTGAACGCAAAATGACAACCGTTGTAAAATCAAGCAGGAATAATCGAAACTTCATTAATTCCTAATCATTTTCCGTTAATATAATCTTTAATGTTTAAACAGGGCTGATTTCAATATTGGTTAACCGAACTTACGACATTGTGAATTCTATTAACTACAAGCTCTTTAACTAGTTCGATCACTAACCACTGAAATTGAAAATGTTGTTATCCCAAAATAACAAAATTTCAATCTCATTAATCGCAACTTTCTGAATTTTGAAATATGAAATTTTAAACACTTCCAAACAAACTGAAACTGGTGAAGGAAACAGTCTAAACTAAAGTGGGCGGAAGTTGTTTAGAAAATGGAAATGTTAGCGAGCCGAGCGAGCAAAAGAAGACACACATTTGTGAACAATTTATCAATAAAAAAAAATAAACTATTTAATAATTTACTTCGAATTTATTGATTATTGACTTAATTTCAATTAGAGTTAATCAGACTTAAAATCTCAATTATTGTATTATTTATCATAATTGAGTTTCTGCTTATAATTTTGTAGAATTTCCCTTACAATATTATTTTTTTAATACCTCTATTACACATTCTATTAAATTATTTTTAATTAATATATTTTATTGATTTAGACGAGCGAAGTGAGTCTCTCCATTCCCAACTACATGACATTTTGTGAACCGTTTCATTCAAAATCTACAGTAGCTAGAAATATTAAATTTTGTATGTACACTTAGAAATCCATCTAGAAGTGCACAATCATTTTTTCAACATATTTTATAAGAATTATTTTTATTTGTTTTTAAAAACCTGGAAAAAGAACAAACAAAGCGTCATTAGTTCTTAAACCGAAACAAAAATTTGTAATTTCTATTAATCCTACAGCGTCGTAGCATTAGTCACTTTTAAATACCTTCAACCTTAACATGAGTATATATTTATTATGCAATTTTCTGAAGGGATTTTAACAGTACGGCTTTTTGCTAATTATTTAATTATTTCTTTGTACAAGCCTATACTTTTGAAATCACCAAAGCTGGGATCTCTTTTTTTAATTTTATTTTAAAATAGACAATATTTATTTCATTCGATTAAATATTTTATTAACTTTTTTTTTATTTTGAAACTTCAAAATTTGAATTTTCTTAAGGCGTGGAAGATGTGTTCATCTCTGCCTGCTTTCAAAACTACGTAAAGATTTTTTAACTAGTTCCTACAACTACACAGATCATAATAATTTGGCTTATTCTTCCTCTTCTATTTAATGTTGAATTCTTTTTTATAAAATTATCTGATCCTTTTAATACGAACTGAAGTAAATTCTATTGATTGCGGTGTTTTCTTTACGTTGAAACCACTTGTTTTTCTGAACCACTCTCACAGGGCCAATATATATATCTCCTACTAAATTTACTATCTTGGGGGTTATAAGGGCGCCTCCGTTTAATGCCTTGCGTTGGCATTTTCCCCAATCATTCCATTTATTCGATTAGAATTTCCTTCTCTCTTCATCAGGGCCTCTTCTTTCGTCTCCAATATACACCCACGAAGGAAAAAAAAAAAAAAAAAAACACCACCGCAGAATATTTAAGCTGACAAATGGACTAACTTTAAGATGCTTCCCATGTTGGAAGGTCATTGGGTTTTTGTGCTGCATAATTGCATTGAATGGAATGTCAGTTCGTAATACATCTGTTGCTGGGCTGTTGCTCAATTTAGAATCGATATAACCTTAAAAGGCTTATTTATTATATAGTTATTTCTAAGTATTACTAAAGGAAAAGATGGTATAAAATATTGAAAATAAGTACAAATTATTATTATTGATGTTACATTTAAGTAATAAAAATTTCAACCTCCATTCTTTAATTTCATGTTTTTTTTTTTTTTTTTTTTTTTTTTTTTAATAGTGTATTTGTTTTACAAACAGAAGGTTTTTTTTTTTTAATACTAATTTAAATAAAGAGGAAAGATTTGTCCAATTAGATAAAAATAAAAGATAAAACTTAAGACAAAGGGAACGTTATAACTTTTAATTCTAGCTTAAATTAACTTAAGACGGCAGTAATTGCCGTTTTATTAAGAAACTACAAAATATTATATGCCAATAAATCAATGTAAGTAGATTTTAATGAATTTTTTTTCTTTTATTTATTTATAGTTTATTTATAACTATCCAATAAAATGTAATATACGACGGCTTCATCTAACAGCAGACTCTGAACACAATTAAAACTAAAAAATGGTTTTGCACATTTTGGGACGTAGTTATGGAGTAAATTTGGAAATGTTATGGATTTTAAAGGATTCATAATTTAAATCAGTTTCAATTTTTAAAGTGTAAAGGAGATTGTGAAATAGACAACGAAGCCTTAGTTTAATGTGTTTTGCTGCTTAAAGTTTTCTACACTTTATCCTCTTCAGAAATATGCAAAATCCCTAAAACCCAAGGCTTTGCTTTATCTTACATTCAGTTACACAATAAAAAATTATAATATATATTAAAAAAAAAGCATGTAGGTTAAGTAATTAATTGACTAAGGATAGATTTACGCATGTCCTAATAAGGACGAAACAGCTGTCCCAGATTACCCTCTGACGACGGCTCAAGACGTCAATGATACGTGCATTTCTCTTTATCCTTTTTTCATTTTTCTTCTGCTTTTGTCCAATTTTGTCTGCTTTTGTAAGAGCATCACGTTAAAACGGCTAGAAGGATTTTCATAAAATTTAGTACGTTGCTTACTTACGGTCTACGATTAAACTTATTTTGATCCCCATCCACCCTCAGTCCTACAAATTAATTCCCTCCCCCACCACCACTATCCTTACAGTCATCAGTAACCGACGAATAGCTGAAAGCAATGTATAAGGCCTCATATATAAAACTGTAACAAATATTTAATATTTATTACATAAGATTTTATTACTTTAATATATCTACCTATTTTAAAAACGCTTTCCGTGTAGCCATTATTGCAGTTGCACTATAGGTAAGGCGCTAACGAATAGTTCTTCTGACAGAAAGTTGAGAGGCCTGCATCACAGAACAACAAATCTTCCTCAATTGCTTAACAACTTCCCATGTATTAAAACTGGAACAAAAACAACAGGAAGTCATTTGCCTCGAGACCTTTTTTGCCAGTGTTTCTCGCGCTTAAAAAGGGTTCTACGTATCATTGCACTATTCAAGCGTTAATTGGACGCAATTCGC
This sequence comes from Thereuonema tuberculata, assembly GCA_023159025.1. Taxonomy (NCBI): domain Eukaryota; kingdom Metazoa; phylum Arthropoda; class Chilopoda; order Scutigeromorpha; family Scutigeridae; genus Thereuonema; species Thereuonema tuberculata. The sequence continues at coordinate 45,432,914 of JAFIDM010000004.1, forward strand.
TAATACCCTTTGCAGCGTATGAATGGCAGGCTGCAAATAATGGTAAATAACAAATGGAGATTATTATTTTACATATCATTCAATAATAGAATAAAAAAAAAGTATTTATGATTACAGTAATGAGAACATTAACCAATTATTTAATAATTATTAAGTAAGGTTTTTCTATCACTTCATTAAATTTTAGCAAAAAAGAATATAAAAAAAAATTCAAATAACTTTGAAATTAATAAATGATATATTTAATTAACATGGAATGTAATAGAAAAAAAAGATTCAATTAATGTGCTTAATATAAAAAGAAAAAGAACGTTTCTTTCAATTGTTATTTTGAGTACTTTTTTAACTTAATTAGATCTGATCGAGTTATTTATAATTTTTAATTCATGATTATATTAACGTCGTTGCTATTATTGAGTAATCTATGATGATATTTAACATAGAGCGGTAATTATTAAAATTATTTAAAATATTATCATCAATTGAGTTATATATTGAGAATTATAAAAATAAAGATAAAAATTATTTATTTGAATTAAGATGATAAACATTTGAATAAAATTTATGTATTTTTAGAAATTATATTATAGTTGATTGTATCAATTCGTTTAATCTGAAAATCTGACGTTAACACGAGAAACAAGACACTTTCCTGTACCTAGTAAAGGTTTTTGGGGTGAGGGTGGGGAAACTATTATCTATGAAAAAACGTACTCATGAAGAACATATAAGAAATGTTTCAGATCTTGAAAGGACGTCATAATTGATAATGGATTACTCAGTCCTAGTACCTCACGACATCTATTAGTGAAAACTGAACTGCTATAATGTTTATAACTGAAATGTATTAAAAACATTTCGAGGAAGACTGCAAAAATAAACGATTATTATTATAGTTCGTTCTGCTATGTTATTAATACAAATTGAGGCTTTTTTTTTAAATTTAGTTTCATTTCTTATTCATAGTTTGAATAACTGCTGTTACGTGGACTTCCAGACATGATTAAGAGTTAAGTTCATTTCCTTATATAGCAAGTTCTTTCGTGACGGCAACTAAAGTACTCGTATACATAGAGAGTTAAGGGAATAGTTTAGAACTATCAAAGGCCTTTACAAAATTCGATTCTTAAGATTAATCTAAGTAAAGGCCAACTTTATTTCAAAAAAAAAAATATTGAATTGTTACCAAAAAACTGAAATATTCTCTAACTTGGCCATTTCAAAAGTTTCCTTATGAAACTGGTTTTCTGGTAAAAGCTTTGTTATTCTGGTCAATTATTGGAAAGCAGCTAACGGAATGCCTTTGACTGCCAAATCCTTTTCATTTGTAAAGGGGTTGTGCACGTGGACTGGAAAGGTGGAGGTGTCGGTAGGCAGTCTACAGGTGCGACCATGCATGTTGGGTGGGCGGCAAAAACCAAAAGACGCCTTCCCACAGATAGGGGAGGCGGTGCAGCAACAGAACGTGCGGAGAGATTTAACTTCTTTTTTTTTTTTTCCTTCTTTTCGCCTGCGTTTAGTCCAACCTGCCAATACGCCCTCCAGCAACAACAGTTCAGCCTGGTCCGATGTCACGTACAGCGGCCAGAGATGCCGACTTAAACAGTCAAGACAGGTGATGTCATTAAATGCTCCCAGAAGAACATGCGGAGTCTTGACATTTGTCATCAATGACCAAACTTCGTTTACTCAAAATCTGAAAGTCCAGAGTTCAACAGAATACATTGGATGATCGTTCATGGTAGCAATAAAAGTACAAGAATTAAGCTTAACATTTATTAAAACAACTGTAACCATTAACTAAATAGAAAATATTTTAAGGTAACTACAAGAAGTTGTGGAAATTCGTCGGAAAGATAGTAAATGTGAACGAATGACCAAAGCGAACAATTTTATGTCAGCTTGCAAAATTAATTACATGATAGAAAATATTATTGGTACTCGAAAAACATTTTGATTTTATATACAGATATGCAAATAAAGTTATAAGTAAAAAATAATTTACAAATAATAATATCTTTGCATAAAACCTTATATAATAATTAATTATACTTTTTGTACCATTACAATGGTTACTTAATGATTGTACTTGTATCCGAGTAGCGGATTGTAATCGACTGAGAGAGAAGTCACAGTACAACAAAAAAAGTATGTAACAATACAGTATACAGTAAAATGTTTATAGTTTAGCCTTCGTATATTTTTACTTTATATATTTTATTAAATTTTATTATTTTTGTATAAGTATAATTATATAAACTTTTTTGTTAAACAAATTGTAAATTCAAGCACTCATAATTAAATGGATTACTATAGGTTTATTTTCACCAATAGTTTTTTTTTAATTATGTTATAAATAATAACATAATTTTTATTTATTTATTATTGCTTGTTATTATTATTATTAATGTTAAATAAAAAACACAAGTAAATACAACACTTGAACTAATAATACTATACACGTAATGATATTTTACTCTTAGTAAATAAATCTTTTTTTATATTTTAAAGTCACATTGTTGGCTTATAGTTAGTTATTTATTTACTAATTCACTCACTCATTTATTTATTTATTAACTCTCAGCACCCTATTATTACCGTTATTATCGTTTGCTTTTCATATCAACTTACATTAAGTAATTTTCCCTCTAATCAACTGAAATTTATGGAGTTTAATAAGCGCCCTCTGTTAGGAGGTTGAAACATGAAGCTACTCGATATATCATGATCTGATAATGTAAATTTGGTCGTTAGTGATATTGAGACGCTCCTCAGCACAGGAAAGTCTTAGCATTACAAGCAGACGGTAGCAAGGGCTTTAGAATAAGATCAACTTGCCACTTTGGAGCGGAAATTAAGCAGCTAACAAAATTAAATGGAAACTGTATTAAATTTCTTTTTTTTTTTTTTTCCTTCTTACTTTCTCTGCAAGGTTGTTACTTATAAAATGCTTTACATTTACTGACAGATAATCTGTCATGTGATAAGATTTGACATTTAGAGCAAATTTGAGACCAGATCGATGAACCTATGGTTTAACAAAACAAACTACAGATCACCGCCACCCACATCGATGAACATATTGCTGAAATCTCAAAACAAAAAATGAATATTTTTCTATACATTACATAAGCTGCTGTGACAAGAATCTAAATTGGTAAGGTGATGTTCACCTACGTTGTTGTAAGTTGTACATTGTAAGTTTTGATTGATTTGGGATTATTATAAATCATCCAACTAAAAAAAACACACACCGTTATGAGTTATACAGATGAATTCTTCGCTACTTACTTACTTTTACCTGTCTTTTTTCTTTTTTTTTTCTTTTCAAGTTTTTGCAAGGACCCCATCAATCCCCTAGGTCCTATTCCCCCTTCACTCCGTGCTACTTCGTCCAAAATTTTGACACAAAGATCACGTCCTTTCAGACTTTTTAGCAGGGCCGTCCCTTGTGTCTGCGAGGCACAAGGCAAGAATACTTTGCAGGTCCTTAATAGAGCGTGATAGAAGAATGGACTGGTATTTAAAATTTATTCATCTACATTATAATGCAGGTACTTAAAAAAAATAAACTTAGTTGAAGAACAAGCTGATTGAAAAACCTTTTTATTAAATAAAAAACTGATCTGGGATTTTTTCGAGAGACAACAATTAAAATTAGTGCTCGCCATGCGCTGAGAAGCACGAAAATGCTATGAACAACAAAATCCTTATTTACCACTAGTTGTACCCGGCATGCGTTACAATGCCAATCAAAGAAATAAAGTGTTTGTGTTTTAATTCTGTTTATTGAAGTGCTTTTGGATACACAATATTTTTTGTTTTCCTGTCTGGTGCATACACGAATAAATCAGAAGGTTTTCCGACGCGTGAGCAGGCCACATACAGCTGTCCCCGTGTTGTCCCTTGCTTTGTTGATGGTCATTGAAAATGCGAGTCGCACCGGAAACTGCAAACGTTGAAACCGGAAATACACTCATTTGTTGCAACAACTCGCGCACCAGATATTGTAAAATGGTTATACTAATTCAGAAACCTTCGCGGGCGTGCGCACAACAACTCACCAAAGTTTCATCGCAATCTGATTAATGGTATAGGAACGCGTACAGGACAAACAAACAAAGAAACATTCATTTTTATATATTAAGAAGATAACTTATATGCCTAATGTTATCAAAATGAACCAACAGTGTGTGTTGTAATTCCGAATTTTTTTCTAAAACCGGGAATTTTAGTTGCTTTTTTTTTCTTTTAAATGCATTTCTTTAACAAAATTGAGGAGGTGTTGGTATGTTTTCTTCAAATTTTTGTGCAGTTTTTAGGGAGTTTATTTTTTTATGGAGTGCTAGGCTCTAAACAGTGGGCGACCTGAGGTAGGATTCACTCGCGTAGGCCTACGCGACGGCCCTGCAGTGTCTCTCTTGCAATAAACATCTTATATTCGTTGCAAGAGACACACTACGCTGATAACATAATTGTTCTTCTGAAGCCTAAAAATTGCAGAAGGTCGGACAAAAATGCGTGCATTAGCCCTTTTCATCATTTTTTTTTTTTAAGGGAAGACTGATATTTTATCTTAGAATAACGTTCTTTAAAAGGCAGGTGTAAATTAGTATTTATACTGGATTTCAGATACTTATTTACGGATTCATGCATAAATAAACTATAATCTGGGTAGCAGAACTGCCGCCATAAAACCTCTTCTCTTAATGCACTCTATTTTGGCTAAATTTCAGGTACGAAGATCAAAAGAAAACCTGACACACAAAAAAAGACAAGTTTCAAAATGAGATGATGTGAAATATAGATTGTATTTTGCTTATGAATATTTTTGAAACACTATGAATATGAATCCGGAAGCGAAGTGACTGAATATTCCGCATTTTCATCCATAATAATTTAAAACTCACTGAATTGGAGAAAGTAAAGGGAAAAGAGAGAAAAAAAAGGAAAAACTAATTATGGTTCTGGGGCAAAACTGAAGCAAGTCTAGAATCCATAACGCTAAGGTCTTATACATATTTACAATGCGCTTCCTAACGTTGCTTTCTTGGAAATACAGATGTTTTCTTTTTCTTCTGGTGTAACACGACGTCTCTCTTGCTCTGGGCAGTAGTGACTTACGTCTTTCGGTATTGCTAACCTAAATATCTTGTTTACATTGAAAACATTTTTCAACAAGGTTAGTAAAAGTGATATTCACAGTCTAAATTTACCAAAACGCTTTAGTTTTCGAAAACATTGGTTGTTTGTCTTTGAAGACAAAGAGCTAGCAACGAATTAACAATATTAAAGAACTGGAGAGAATTGATATCTTAAAATATTTTGAGAAGATTATTTTTAGAAAAAAACTAACAACAACCAAGATAATATTTAAAATTTGAAGTTTATATGTTTGTTTGATAATACACAGTTTTTGAATTTTTCAAACTTTGTACAGTAGAATAGAAATTGAGTATAGTAGAACCTCGATTAACCGAAGTGTCGGGACCGGATCTTCGTCGGTAAATCGAAAATTGCGGATAAAAGAGAGCACTTAAAAATGGCCATCAGGAGATCGCAAAAATTTTAACACTGGATTTTAAACATGTAGGCCTACACATGTACAAAATATCTAAATATGATTTTTTAATTACATTACTATGATTATAAACAATAAATTTGACAAAAGATGTCACACAAGTCAGAAAATGCAATGTAAATGTTTATATGACATACGATACATTACATTGGCTTAATGGAAGTTTGCTCTGCCGTAAGCATGACTGACGTCTTTTAGCCGCTCTGTCCCGAAGTTATTTCAGTAGCATAATTCTGTAGAATCAGAGTTGGAGTTAGTTTTTTGCTCCAACCACATCAGTCCTTTAGCAAAACATTCAAAAGCTTTGGAGTTGCTTCTTTTAGAAGTTTCGATTACCTCATCTTCATCACTTTCGCTGTTATCGTCATCGCTATTGGGTTTTCGTTTAGTGGGCTCCATGGCATAAATGAATGTTCTATATTTCGGTAAAGCCAACGCTTTTGAGTCGGACAGAAAGTAGCCAATAGAAAGGCAGAAGACAGATGATCTTGGAGACGAATGGAATTTCCGGCAAAGGGGGACAATAGAACGGAATAATAAGATACTAGATATATAGAATAGATAAGATATCGGCATGTCGGCACTGCCTGCAGTAGGAATAGGTGCCACCGAAGGTGACCTTGAAGTAATATTGTTTATTTACCAAAAAAAAAAAAAAAAACACATTCAATCTAAATTAATAACTTTTAAGAGTGGATTTACTCTTCAGTATCTTGTGCCTTATACAAATATCTTTTTTTTTTCAAATTTCTGTAAGCATTGTTATTAACAATATAAAAAAAAAAATCTTAATTTTACGATACAATGAAGTCCTTTGCGTCAAAGCTCTTTTATTATTTGATGATTTTAAAAATTGCTATGCTTAAATATTTTTTTTTAAAGAATATTAAAAATCTGAAGATAAGTTGTGGTGGAAGTATACGCTATCTGGTAACTTGTTAAGCTATCTGGTGTCCTGGGGGTCACTTAAATTAAGGGAGTTAAGGCTACCGGCGCTTCATGACCAACTGGACTAAGTTGAGGTCGGGTGGTCAGCCCGACGCCCGCTCACTTTTAGCTCCCGGGAAATAAACGTATTACCCATTCAACAGAGGGCTGGTAGACCTTAGGGCCTCGTTTGTAGGAGAATAGAGCGTAGAAAAATCACTGCCCTCCGCCGAGGCGAATCGAACCCGTCATCTCCAACCCGCAGCCAAGAGGCCTTACTCACTCGGCTACCGGATCAACCTGGTAATTGGAACATTCATCATTAAATTTCATATCTTCTTCTATCAAAGACTACTAAGTTATTAGGCTTTAAACATTCATTAAGTCCTTTGGATCTAACTCTTCGATAAACGGAAGTATTAGGTATTTTTTGGTCTAAGAGAGCTGTGAAAAAATTGCTGGGACGCTTAGGTCGCTGTGAACCAAGAAAGTTTTCTGACCTGATATACACCACTAATGCAGTGGATGTCGAATGCTGACGGGTAGCTAGTGCGTACTTCATCTAAGCGAAAAATGAGTGATGCTTACCGAAGATTAAGTACAAATGATTAATTGAAATCAATGTAAGACAGCATTTCTGCATAACTCCATTTCGATTTACACGCCTTTACGAAATTCCAATACTTCTTCAATTGATTCAAACTGAATATTTCTGTTTATTCACAGATGTCGAAAATTCTCTGTACTAAGAGTTTGTCTAGTCTTAAAGAGGACCCGTGATGGAAACCTACAATTTCAGAGAGAAGAAAAAAAGAATCAGGAAAGAAAAAATAGAAAAGGGGGTAGGTAGGAGGAGAGAGACTTTTTATCTGTCGTTAAATGATGCGTGGACGAATTTGCTACAGTGGCAGTTCTCGCCTCGAATAAGTCACTCCACCTAGCGTTTTGCAGTCGCAATTCACACGCAGGGGAGAGGAACACACGGAGAAGAGCGGCCGGGAATAATGTTCCCGGTGGGAAGTCTTTGCAGTGAAGTATTGGAAGACCCTGCGATGCTAGCAACTGACTTATTCACAAGCTCCAAACCCAAGTTTTCACGCTGAGATTCGTCGGAGGCGATACGCATCGCCATATACAATCCGACACGGGATAAAAACCGGATACAAAACAATCACCAACTAGCTTCCGGACGTGTTACGTCAATATCCCACGTCAACAGCATCGACGAACAGAATCATTGCGTTTTGTTTTCTTTTCTTATACGTAAATTCCACAAATTGTAAATAAAAAAAAAATCTTCCGGGTAATTTCAACATTTTTTTTTTACGCAAATGAACTTGTGAAAAATCTATGCAATAACAATGTGAACTGAACACTAGCAATATTCACATTTACACAGTAAAAGCAAAATCTAAACAAAAATGAATTGAATAGATTTTTTTTATTGGAAAAAACAAAAACAAATAACTTTCTAGATGCTTTTCCTAAGCACAAATATTGACTAACTGTCATTTATAACGAATAACGATAAAACGAATTAGTTTATACTGATTATAGCAGAACGGATCAAGAATAAATATTCTTTGAAAACGAGTCTCTGGTTCATTTATTTACCAATTTTCTTTATGTTAACAGAATGGCTTCCATAGTCTGTCTCAGAATTCTGTTGTCCATTGTTGAGTAGCTAACAATGCATGTTTTCTTTGTTAGATCACGTAACAATGAGTTGTAATTATTTCTATTTATTTCGATAATTTAACATAAAAAAACTACAACATATCACTGGCATTGTTGGCTACTCAGCAAAATCCATAGAAACCTGAGAGGAACAGCAACCAACTGGATCAAAACGTACAACTTTTAGATTTTTTAATCCACAAAGGGTATCACTAAAATGTACATTTTACTCTGATTACGCTTGAAATTTCTCCTTTCCTTATTTTAATTCAGTTTCTGATTACTTAAAGTATAATTGAATTTTTCCTTTATCATAAGGAACATCATACATTTTTGGCGAACATAATACAAATTAAAAATAATTAAAAATTCAAATGTCCCTGAAAGAACTTGGGGTCTACTGTCGTAAATCATCATTATTTTATTACCTACAGGTGGGCATCATTTATTTTCTTGAATGCTTTATCCGGTAAAAGTTTAATAATTGCAAAATTATTTGCTTGTATATAAATATAAGTTTCCTCTCTGTGTAGCTTGTAGTTAAATCTCCAGGATTCCACGAATTTATTTCGTAGCATTACTATCTTTGCTGAAAGGAAAAAAACAAAACAAATACAAAGCAATCCATAATATGCATCTTAAGTTTCAGGAAAATCCACTCCCTAATTCAAAAGTTGTAGAGAGACAAATACATACTACTGTATGTGTACAGCATGTATTTGTCCCTCTACAACTTTTGAATTAGGGAGTGGATTTTCTTGAAACTTAAGATGCATATTATGGATTGCTTTGTATTTGTTTTGTTTTTTTCCTTATATATATATGAACCACTATAGAAAATTAATCTTACATACAAGTCTTCCTTTTCTACGGAAAATAGAATGAAAATTTATGGTATTAATAACCTCTTCTAAAAAGTATATTTAATAATGCAAATTTTCGGAAAGCTTCTACATCTTTCCTTTATCAAACATTACATATTAATTTCGAAACAATATAGAAAACTGACATGAATTTAACAAATATGTAACATATCAAGTACAAACACATCGAGACGCCGATTCTTCAATAAAGCATATTTATATTACTGGCGGCCAACAAATAGAAATTATAAATATGAGCTGTTTTGTTTCGAAATTAATATGTAAAGCTTGATAAAGGAAAGACGTAGAAGCTTTCCGAAAATTTGCATTTATTAAATCTATTTTTACATATTTAAGAATGGAGAAGAGGTTATTAACAGGAACGGAGAGGTAGCATAACACTCTCAAAACAAATAAGGATATGATTTTTGTATGGATATTACATTCATAATGTAATTTTTTTCATAAGAATGAAAAATTTTTGTGAAATATTTTTAAGCAGTATTATGTAATAAATTGTATATAATTTTCAATTGAATATCTTTTTCTGTTAACCTTAAATTTTTTTCACAACATAATCTTTTTAAAAAGAACTTATTTAATGTCGTTTTTCAAGTGTTGTTTTTCTTCTTTACATGAAATAAAAATCACCCTAAAATGTTCAGTATTCAACAGTGACAACTCAGATCTAATAATCGGGCGTCGAACTTTCCGCAGACAGAAAAAAAAAAGGAAGGAAGGAAATGAAAGGGGATGGACTGAAAGAAATGACGTAAAGATAGCGTCATAATTGAAGTTAAGACCGTCCTGTTGGCAATCCGCCTGCTTAAAGTGGCGTAAGCCCATGATTTCTGCTTTCTCCCTCTACTTATCTGATCAATAACATTAGTGAATTGGCACTAGTCTATGTCCAACACTCCTTTCTGAGTCTGCTTAAGCACTGAATCAGTAGGGGTTAGTGCCTAAGGATATTTTTAACAATCCTAGTCGTTCTGCTTCGTTGATGGATCTTAATGCGTCTTTAACAGTCGACATACTGATCCAACATGGCGATTCACTTCGTGTTTGATGCCCCACGATCTCACTTAAGGGGCGTTACACAGAAGCCTTTAACCCGCAGGGCAAAAGGCCTCAGAAATGATCAATAAACCAGTGTAACAACACTGTAACGACACTGTTCTCATTTTGCACTCTTGTAAGGTTTTTTTTCTATTTTATGTGTATTTTTACAATGCAGTTTTGGCATTTCGCAACTGTCTTCAATGTGTCCAATGATAAACTAAGAACTATGGCACCTTGCAAAACAACCTCTTGTCAGATGTCATCACAAAATCTTAAGTGCTAAGACATACGTGATTATAAGATTTAGGGATATCCCTTAGGCCATCAACGCAAAGCCATAACAACGCTTCATTGTTTTATGGATGATATTCTCGTCTGAAAAGCTTTTTCTGGTACTAAAATTCCCACACTGTGTTTACAAAGTTTACAGATACATAAATCCTTAACAATCTTTTTGTGAGTGTCTGTGAGATTAAGTTGTTCCTTTAACACAGAATCAACGCTATTCAACCCAAAAAGTTCAAAATAACTTTTCAAAACAAAATGTTGAAAAAAATAATATTAATAACAGTCATTCTAAAATTGAATTTACAATACCAACTAATTAAAGTTTGCTGAAACCTCGCTTAACTCTTTTTTTTCTTTACTGCATTTGTATTTTTTGTTTTTTTAACAGATTAAACAACACTAACAATAATTCCACAACATTGCTTTCTGATAGAAAAGAATGATTTTTTATTTTCACTTCTTTAAACTTCACTTGAAAGAGTGGATGCTTAGAGCATGTTTTTGGTATTGATGGAAGGATAATCTAAGTGTTCCATCATTACAATTTAATAGTTTACGGTCGATTCAGAATATCTGCTCAACAAATAAATTTTTCTGATTTTAACATAAGTTACTAAGATCCCAACCAACTTACAAAACTAGTTTATTATGGAAACTATCTTACTGCGTAAAGTTAGCCATAAATACAGAACAATGTTCACCTATAATTATATTTTTATGAAATACATGATCGAATGATTATTTGCTATAATACTGTGTCCGGGTACATTACTACAAATATCCAGTTTTGATATGATCTTTGTTAGTTCCCTATTACATTTCCTTATTGTTTTCAGATGGATTAACTTAAGATAATTACGGTTATCTACAATTTAAATAACTTTGCCTTTGATTTGGATGAAATTTGATATTAAATTCTTAGTTAATCAGTGAACTTATCGACTATTCTTAATAAGTAAGATCTCGTCATCTTAGTTTTTGTAAAGAAAATGAACCAAAATAATAAATCATTTATGATAATGTATTAAATTTAGGCAAGGTTTTTATGAAGACTATTTATTTCAAAAAAAGTTGTATTCACATTAAAATCGGAAGATTTAGGAAATTCATTCAACGTAATGTATTTCACATTTGCCTAAATTGAAAGCATCGATATAATCTTCTATATTTCCCAATAATATTATGCTATGTAGAGGAAAGAGCTATTGAAATTCTAAACACCGAACAACCATTTAACAGGCAATAGCTGAAAGGTAACTGTCAATTCAAATTACAATCTAAAACCGAATTCCATTTGCTTCAATAAAGTATTGAATTCAAATAATTTATTATAGCTAAAGTTGTGAGTGTCTTATATTGCATTGGGAAGAAAGTCCCCACAGAATCTGGCCAGAAGTGACATATTACAGGCAATAAAAAAAGATTGCCAACGCACGGAACAGATTTACCGTTTCTTCCTTTCGTTTTTACAGCCTGCACGTTTCATGCGACAGGTTTCAAATGTAGGAAATCCTCGTTGGGCATTCTTTAACCGTTCCCGAGGGTCCTGTCGCTCTTCGTACACTTCGGTCGGCTGACCTGCACCTCCTGACCGCACTCTGACGAGCACACTCAGGCTCTACAAATAGCTTCGATTTGTGTATGAAAGTAACCTAGATTAAAGGATAAGTAGACAAGTAGGCTTATCTCCAAGCAAACACCACTTGAATTCTTCTGCCAGCCACTCTCAAGCTATACCTTTATACCCAGAGTTGAACCTCTATAAAACAAAATTACCATTAAAGATGATACACCTGTCTGTCACAGACAGCACTTTTCATTCCCCCTAAACTCGCGTGGCCTGTATTGTCTTTTTTAATTGGTTATAGCATTGGGTGGAACAGTCAAGTCTGGATGTCCAATAGTTTTTTGTGATCAGACAGTGACTTTTCCACCCACTGCTATAAACCAATTATTAAACAACAAAAGGTGGGATGCGAGAGAATGAAAAGTACCAGGAGCTTGTCTGTCTAAAGATCTCTGAGTCGAAGTTTCGTTTTCTCAGAGGATTTTTTTTTATGACTCGCATCAAATTGAGAGTTAAACTTTTCGTTAACCTTGCTTTTTTTTCCCTATTCCTCGCACATTCAGAATTAAGGGGAAACATGTTATTTTCAACTGAAGTTCTGAAATAAAACTTACAAAATTACCTTTCTGGTTAGTTTACATATTTTAACAAATCAGATGTATTTACCATGCATTAGACTATTGCATATATTATATATATATATATATATATATATTACAATTTAAACTTTAGATTTACAAATTTATTTATCATATCGATATTGAATGTAAATTTGAAAGTTTAAAACATTGAAATGATAAATACAGAAACGATTCTTTTGAACCACTGCAAAATCAACATTTAACATGAAACGCATTAAATGTTAACAATGGAAAAGAAAGAATAACCCAAGATTCAACAAGATAAAGTAATGCTTTTAGACAGTGTCAAAAGCAAAGCGGCCCCGTAATATGCACAATTTTAGAAACAAAATGTGTTCAGAAGGGTCGATATTGGGGGGACATTTATCGCCGTTTTCCTCTTTATTGGAAACGACCACTTTTGATCCCCCCCCCCAACATCCGGTCAGGGAGTAGTCCTAGAGGTCTGATTTTTGGAAGTGGTCACGTAATATTTGATGCTGAACACAATGTTGAAGGTTTCATTCGAATATCTCTAACCGTTTGGCCACTACAGTGTGTGACATCCAGCAAGCATAAAAGCAACAGTGGTCTCCTATGTTTTACAGGCAAGCTGTAACCTAGGGGATCGCTAAAAATACTGACAGCACTTAGTGAATTGGAACCGGGATTTCCCAAAGTTATTTAACTTCATCCTTATCAGTTAGGATCACTCACTATTCAGCAGCTCGAAAAAGCTCAGAAAAACACGAAAACTTCAGAAACAAACACAAATAAAGAAAACAGTGGTTGTTTCATTCAAATAAGATTATTAATAATAATTAATAAATATCTTTTAAGTCGAATAATTGAATATCTAAAATAATAACTTATTGTAAATTTTATTTTGTATAAAATTATTCAACTTTACATTTCTAAAGTTTTATTAGTTAGTTTATTGGATTATTCTAACTTTCAGTTAAACTGGACTTTAGAGTTAATTATGCAAACCATACTTACCTGTAATTATGTTTTTTAATCGAAGATTATCATCTTATCTTTTTTTTTTTTCTTTTATCTGGAAATTGATTACAATGGTAAGATATTAGAGAATGCGAACGCGTTCTGGGAATAGGTCGTGTATGCATGTCTGTCTGTCAAATGAAATTCCTCACAAACAACACAAAGGGAGCGAAGAAAGGAGTAAAAAGATGATGAAAAAAAAAAAAGAAAGAGGAAAAAGGAAGAAAAGAGGATTAATGGCGGTGTCATCCCCATTTCAGAAATTGCTCCAGCGACGGAAATACTCTTTGAAAACGGGGGCGAAGACGCTGCCGACCATTGCTACAGCTACAAGCGAATCGTCCCTCATTGGAAACAGTGCGGTGACAATGCATTTATTTCGATGGGTCTGCGTTGCCATCTCACGTCACCCCTCCTCCCCCACACACCTCTTCTTTTTTTTTTCTCTCACATTTTTTTCTTCTTCTTTTGCGTATCTTAGATGTCTGCCTATACAAAAACCTAGAGGGAAATCAAAGGAAGTGTATCTTTGCACCAACCCTCACGAACACGGGTCTGCACAGGGACCATTAGTCCTATACCTTCTCTTTCGGTTGCTTATTATTTATTTACATTATTTCCTATCCTTCTATTCTTATGTTTTCTATCGGACGACAAAAAGCCACCATCTGTCTTGGTTACACGTCAATTTTACGAAATGGTCTAAGTGTTTGCTACTTACAAGACATACCCCTTTGTTTTGTCTTTTTTCTCAACCTATACTTTCAACTTCTCCAGAAAACTTAGAATGAATTTGAAATTGATGCTGTTTTTAAGAATATGAAAAATATATGGAATTGGAAATATCCTTGCTCTTGTAAAAACTCTTAAGCCTAACGAAGTCCAAAACAGAAACAAGCTAAAAAACGTATGTAAAAATGTACCTGAAAGTTTGTGATGACTTCGAAAAGTTACTTTATTATTAAAGACGCATTACGAAGAACGCTCTAAAGAACCAGGGTTTTCAATATTTTTAAAAGCAATTTCTATTCAACATTGCCTGTAGGGAAGGAAGAAATACACATCCACATCCTTAAGTTTATAAATAAAATGATATGAAGAGTTATTGTTCCTATTTTTTGTAAGCAAATGTTCATCTCTTTGTATTCTAATTACATCATTTTGAGATGTATGCTATATTACAATAAACAAGGAATTTGATGAGTGTTTCTCAGCCCAAAAGCATCATTCTTTTTTCAAGCATGTCAGGTGACGAGAGGTGATACCTCAAAACAGACGTGCCCTAAGATGATGAAACGATTTGAAACTTTTAACACGTTTCTAAGCTGGGCAGCGTCTCTTGATACTTGAAATGAAGTTTAAAAACTTACTTTTCTAGGTGATTTTACTCAAGTGGAATTGGCTGAAAAACAAGATAGACTAAAGCGAAATTAATGGGATAAAACAAATCATATTTGAAGTCTAATGAAAGCTTTTGATGATTCAATATTTCTCCAGGAAAATGTGACTACTTTATAGTATTTTATAATTTTTTTGTTAATAAGCAAATTTGTGGGAGCTGAAGTTGCTTCAATTTCTTAGACATCAAAAAATGAAAATTATTAAGAATAGCTTAAGCAGCATTGATGACAAGTCTAATGAAAAACTTAAGACAAATAAATAAATAAATAAATAAATAAATAGGATATGTTTCGATAAAAGAAATAATCGTGGAAAGAAATGTCTAATGATTCAATGTCGAACATCCTTTAAATACTCATCAACTTTGAACTCCGTAGACATTAAAAACACTTTTCTCAGTGAAAAATATTGCAAAGAAGCTCCATTTTCTATTAAAGATCATTCGATTACCTCCAAATAAAATTGATTTAATTAAATAATATATCTTTCGATCTACTTTTGTACTTACTTGTGAAGTGGCAAAAAGACAGTTGTAGAACATTACCATCAAAAAGTAAAAAATATTACTTAGGAAGAAGGAAGATGAAATAAAGATACCAACATCATCTCTTCTACAACTCTTTTCTTTTTAGATGTATTTTTTTTTGAATATCTCTTAATGATCCAATGTCGCTTTAGTATTAAATTAGTATTAAATTTCTCACATTAAATTATTAACTCATGATCGGAAATTTGGAATAAAAGAGTTTGAAAAAGACTTCAGAACATTAAGAAACAATTTTCCTAAATAATGTATGAAGAAATATATTAATCGAACATCATTTAACTACACTACAACTTCCAAAATCTTTTATACTTGATCCAACTTAATGTTCGCCAAGTTTCTCGTCAGCATTAGCGCTATTTTCGAGTTCCAATCTCATTAAGAGAAACGAGGAAGCAAAGAGCCGTACTCTTAAGATATTAGCTCCACTATTGCATCCTATTTCCTGTTACAGCAAGATTTTTGAGTCGAATATCATTCATTTCCGCTCCCTTCTTTCCGGCAGCTTCCTTGGCACAGAACACAAACATCAACTATTAGTCTTACGTGCTTCCAACTGTAAGTGGAAATTCCTACGGATAGGCAATGGCTGACCGCAGTGGTCAGCGGAACATTAAATTATAGCTAATCTCATAACTCGAGGCCAAGTCAGAGGAAAGGTTCCGCCATTAATCGATCTCTTACGAGGTATTAAGATCGAAGGAAACAAGACAGAGAGCTTCGTGTTGGATAAGAGATTCAAATTTCCAAGTATCAGATCCTCTTGTCCTTTTGCTTACACATGTATCAGAAGCCAGTGGGTAAAGAGGTTGCAGTTCAGCTTTGAGGCAGACAAGAGGAAAAGATTTAGTACTTACAAGGGCATCTTAAATGATAAAGTATCCATTAACCCTTGCAACCCTCACAGGAGCAATAAACAGGGCATTGTTTAGAGGCTAAAACTAATTTAACAGCAATTTTTCTGAAATGATATATTGGTAAAATACTCCGAATGACTGCAGGCAGAATTGCAGAGATCATTTTCAATTGTTACTCTGGTAAATGTGCTTATATATATTATGTATGGATGTATGTATATTTGATTGATTATAACTTTCAGTAATAAAAGCTAAATTATAATTTCAAAACTACATATTTGAACCGAGCAAACTTTGGAAATCGAAACTTATTAAGAAAAAGCGATTCTTTTCCTTTTGAATGATTGGTTTTAAAAATCAATATCCATTTCAATATAGCAATTCATTTCTTGTAATTTAACACAGTTATTGTTCAGAAATTTCAGAAATAAATATATTTAAAAATATCAGAATTTAATAATGGAGTCTTAAAACCAATAATACTACATTGAAATGTAATTCAGACATATTTACTAATAATTTTAAACCGTAGCGCAAAAATCAGCGATTATTTTAAATAGATTTCATGCCAGCTTATCAACTATTTATCAACATTAAAATACTTCACGTTTAGTAATGTGCGATCTTAAAAGATAATGCGTTTTGGCAATTTTATACACAAATGTTAAACTTCAAATGCCCAATTTGTAATGGAAATTTTACTTAATATTTCTGCATTTAAATAACTAATTTTGACTAAATTAATAACAGAATAAAAATAAATTCGTAATAAAAAATTAAAGATGATCAAACTTTAAGCTTCATTTTCAGTGGGGTCTTAACTTAGTTTCTGTAACTGCAATGTTTCCAGTTTGCATCATCTATTATAATCTTTATCATCACACTTAAAACTCATACCAAATAACCTGCAAGATAAGCCCCATTCAATAATATGCGAATAATATTACGAATTAGAAATAATAAATACAAAGGACCGTTGGAGTTACATCATTTCGAATGTGTTATTTTTTCCTTGTAAAAGATCAGTGGTAAGCTTTCACTATAAGAACCAAACATGGTAACATGAACATTTAAAAAACATGTTCTCCTAATTCTGCTAATGTAGAATATACGGCTCATGAACTGCTTTGAAGTTTGAGCTGAATTTTCTAATCTTTTTTTTTACTTCCTGTGATTTTAAAACTGAAATTCGTTGACGATACGTATAATTCTATCATTAAATTCATCGTGCAGACATAATCTGTTGGGATTAATTTTGCTCTTCATACTAAAGTATCTTCATACGTCTTTTGGTAACATATGTTTAGAAACAAAAGATCCTGGTCCAAAAACTTAATCTACTTTATTTTTTACAAAATAATTTAAGTTGCCAAATAAGTCTTTCGCGGTTTTCCAAAGCAAACCAATGTTTCAGCATCATTGTTTCTTTAAAAGTTGAGCAAGTACTGGAAACTCTATTAAAAATTGCTGAACAACGCACTAAAGCAAGAAAGATTATTGTATTACAGCTACAGCCAAGTGCGATCAATTTGAATTAGGGAATTTGCAGAGTGGTTCAAGGAAGATTTGCTAATACCAGATCGGCTATAATTACATCATGAGCGGAGTTGAGACAGACAAGACAAGATTAAAGTTGGCGAAATTTGCCAATCGATAAACCAGTTGCCCGAAACCTAATTAAACCGAAATTACTACAGCTCCATTTAGGTAATAGAATGTGTAGTTGCACAGATAGAAAGCTATTTCAAGCATCGCTACAAGGAAAATGTTATATATAGAGAAAATAATGTGCTTTAATTACAATGACAAGACATTTTGCTTTCTAGATGAAGAGGACAGTGACAGGATATGGTAGAGGATACACCTGAAAAGTTAACTTTAAACTTTCTTTCTTTATTTCATACGCTTTTAAAGAAAAGACTAATATATTTCTGACAGTTGCATAACATTATATAGTGCAGCATTACATAGGGAATCACTAACAAAAGAATATACAGTACTTTGATATAACACATATATATATATATATATATATATATATATATATCAGTAAGCAGAGAATCAGCAGCAAGAAAAGTATTGTCCATTAATGGAGCAAGGGCAAAGACAGCTTTTAAAAATTGCTGAATTAATTTGGCATTCCTTACATATTGTTACATAACTAAATTTAATATTTAGTGCTCGATAAATAGGCTGCTAATGAAACAATTCTGTAGTTGGTTATTTCGGCAGTGCTAGTGCAAGAAACTTATACTTATCCGGCAGCGAATTTTTTTGCTACCAACCAAGAATTATGTACCTAAACGAAACAATTCAAAGATAACAGTAGCAGTAACAGTAGAAACCGTAGGATTTTCATAGCGTTATTGTTCAAATACAGGCATTTTCAAAAGCAAATCGGCATCCTCTTAGAACGTTTCCAAAGGCATTTGGAAATGTTGGTGCCTCTCACTCAAACATTCGAACAAGGAGACCGTAATGAAATTATGACTGTGATCTATACTTTTCTGGTTAAAGCAGACTTTAGGATGTACGGTCTTTTCAGCCTAATCAAAATCCATGAATTAAACATATTTATTATGTTTAGTATTTGGTCTCACAAGAGCAAATTCTTCTTAACTTATCAAAACAATGACAGATTTTCTTGAGAAGAAATATTGCAAGGTAATCACAATGAAATGATATTTACAATTTGCTAAGCATCATAATTATGGCTTCAGCAAACATGGATTCTATAACAGAGTTTCTCACCTGAAATGCCGTAAGATAATTCTGAGTTCGCATAAGTAATAAACACTTACCTTCACATATAACCACATGATTTTACCTAGAAAAACCCTACGCATCAAATAATATGAGCAAACAGAAATATGGCCTATATTCTATTTCGTCTAATTAATATTCTTATTAGATTAAAAACTATTTTATAGTATTTTTAAATGTTCAAAATAAATTTTTGAAATATTAAACATAAAGTAAAACTATTTTTCAGACTTAAAAATTGTCCGAAATATCATTTTAATTTTGTCATTTTTATCTCTATAAAATATGAAATCTTAATGTGTGGTCATTGCATTTTTATTTACTGTATTTACAATTCATTTTTCCGGATTCAATTTATAACTTATTTATACTTGTAACTTATTCAATTTTTAATATGTAATTGCTCATTTCTGCTTTTGTTTTTAATTTAATAGCTTTTTTTTTAATTAACGAAGGCTAATTTTACTTTTCAACATAAGAGTACTTTTTTTTTTGTTGCGAAAAAATGTTTTCATTTTTGTTTGTATTAAACCACAAGATAGGGAAGAGGAAAAAAAAACTTCTTTTTGTAAACACAAAGTTATTATTTCTTCACAGGCTCTTCTTTCATTTGCTTTTCTTAATTATAGCTGTGCAAGTACAGAATCATCAGAAATATATTAAGATCATTGGATGATTTAAATCCAATATTGGATTGGGTTTAGCTACAGAATACGAACTTGAATCATTTTAATGATAATATTGATTTTAGGAACATGTAAATTACAGAGTTCAGAAGCTTATGTCTTTGTATCGATCACGTAAAGATTGATCACATACTGTTAATGGTCCACAAATTTTATTCTAGAACAAATAAAACAGCTTTTTTTACAATTATTTATAATAGTACTTGAAACAAATATTTTCTTTTTGTAAACTGTTTATTGAAGACGGTAATGAATTTTATAATTAATAAAACCCCTATCAAGTCAAACTAGCAACAAAATTATTAACGGTTCTAGGTATCAACATCGATTTGAATAACAGAGAATTCAGAGGAATAGCTTCATCTATTTGGTCTAACTTCCTAAAAAATGAAAATAGAACAGGATGACTTAAGATGAAAATACATTGATCTAATCACTTGCAAGCTTTTGTTTTAGATTAAGCACTTCTACAAATGAAAAACTTTTAAGTTTTGTTGGTGTTTAGGCCTTTATTTAGAAATTCAGGAATTTTAAATCTCATTTACAGATCATAAAGCAGATCATTGAAGTAATGTATTAACTAATACGTTACTGCATCAGAACTACAGAAAAATGTATTTGAATCTTTATCTTTCACTTTAAATAACTGATATTTGTTTTCGTACTTTTTTCTTTTAAGTAAATAGATTAAAATTCGAAATGAGCCAAAGGTAAACAGTTGGACCACCATTCATGTCATTTCGCCATTTCTATTCAACTGTCAACAAAGTCGGACAGAGTAGAAAGGAGACGAAAGAAAGCGATGGAAAGGGAGAGAGAGAGATTTGTCAATCATCATTCGACCAATCCCGCGTTTCATTCATCCATTCCTTCCCTCTTTTGCTTCTTACTGTGGTTTGTGGGGAGAAAAAAAAATACTTTTCTTTTAGCAAAGACACAAGTTTTCGACAACCCCAGACCACAAGTTATTTATCTGTTTCTGAAGCCATTTTATGCACCACTCCTTGGACTACGGCATTTGCTTATTTCCGTTGCCTTCTATGCGTTATAGACCAGCCACTTAGACAAAGCGGAATTCCGTAAACATCCTGTGAAACCCTTGTCAGTAAAGGGAAATTCTCTTCAACGCTGTCATTCATTCGTTTCGGGGAGTAGGGGGAGTGTAATTTTTTTTTTTGGAGGGAAAGAAGGGTCTATGCATTCCTCAGACCTATATCTTGGAGTCTAGTTGCACAGCTGTGTGGACATAAGAGTCTGCTGCAGCCAGACCTACATTTCAACTTAAATCCCCTGGCGTTTCGTCAATTCCTCTCCGATTAAAGAAATTCCAATTCCTGCGCGAATCGATATTTTGAGTAAACATCTATTTTCCTTCACGTTTTTCAAAAAAAAATACTGCTTTCAAGCTTAAGACTTCGACTTTTCCCAATTCAGTCTCGATCTATATATTGAGAAATTTCCTATTTCGTTATTACTAAGCTTCAAACCAGGCTGTAGCCACGCCAAAGAAAGAATATTGATTGTGCGAATTTGATTTTTAGGCCCAATGTTAAGTTAGAACGTAGAATAAAATTGGCAAAACAAATTAACTTAAAAAGGATGGTTCTCATGGAAAAACCCATATTAGAACATGAATAAGCTGCAATTGATAATTTTTTTTATAATTTTTTTAGGCAAAAAAAGTCTGGAATTAACATTCTTCAATTTATCTGCATCTTGTATTTACTTCTGTAAAAATGAAAATTTGATTCTTTGTGGTGCGAATTAAAATGACGTATGTGGTTTCGCAATCCTTCAAACTTCTGTAAATAACACATTGGCGTACCAGGACGGGAGGGGTGTTGTTATTGATTGTAGACAATCTCCCCTATTCAAAAATGGAATAAATCTAGGATTTTTGGACCTTTTTTTTTTTTTTGGTTGAAAGTTTACAAAGTTTGGTTGAAAATTATTTTGTATCTCTCCCCCCCCCCCTCTCTCCAGCCGGAAAAGGACACGACTTACTTCTTTGTGGCTGAACGACCCTCATAACCCTTCCCGTTCCAAAATCCTGGGTACTTCCAGGAAATAATCGATAATCGATTCTTCTCAGATGATCAAAAACGTCTGACATATCGATACATCAACTTCTCCACTCTTATCTGAAGTAATTATTTTTTAAGTTTATGTTATGAATTTTGATCGAGCTGTTAAATCACTCCATTGTGACTTCCATGCTTCTACGTTCAAAATCTGTGCAAGGCGTAAGTTTTTTATTCGCTTTCCTTGTCTACCTGAAGGCTCATGAATCACCTGAAAAATAATCTTCTCTCCCATCTTCTCGCGTGAGTAAACGGGTAAAACAACACCAACTGCTAATTAAATTAAATTAAGAAATAAGCAGTTAATAACGAATTGATATCAGCAAGAAATGCTCTTATATCAGTTCGCAGTTCATTTTAACGTTTCTAAAACAATAATCATGCATTTTATTATGCATTTCTTCATATAAAAAAAAAAGTAAAAGCAGTTGAGATTCATCATATACTGCATATATACTGCAGATTCATACTGCAGATTCATCATATACATTTTTTCTCCACGAGTATCTACTTCGTCTTAATGTACAATATTTGGATGAAGTTTGGCATTTGCAATTTATGAGAAATTAGTGTATCAAAATGATATTCTTTATTACACTAATTTACCAAAAATTGGAAATACCAAACTTTCACTCAAATACATTATATTACTTAATTTTCCTGAGGCATCTAATTTTAAGATCTCCTATTTGGTCGTTAGCTTCTTTTTCAAAAAAAAAGTACAAGTATTTGTTTATTTTCTTAGAAGTAGAAAACTTAGAATAAAAAAAACAAAAACAAAAAAACAAACAAGAATCCTTTCTGAAATTAATATTTTCTGGAAATTTAGTAATAAATATAAGCTGTATGATCTAAGAGAATTTATTTAATGAAATGCACAATTTGAATTGTCACTTGAAGTTTGAGGGAAAAAAATTATTAACATTTTTATTAGATTAAAGGAAAATCACCAATTGACAATAGAACCTCTAATTGACAAGGGAGCCGCACAAGGTATCCGAAAGCTTTTGTATGTATTTTTAGATTTTACTATATATATAAGGTACCTGAGCCATATAACGCCATGTATAACTTAAACGCCACCTATCTAATTCTTCATAAACATAAGAGATGGCGGTACTGCACTAAAGTAGTTTGCATTGACATGCCATCTAGTGTTGAAGGGAGTTATTAGCAGACCGCCAACATATTCGAGAGAAATTACATTTCGACTATTTCGTGTCGAGGTCTGATTCTGAAAGGCTGCTACTATATCAAGGTAAGATAAAATATAGATTTTTTAATGTTCAGCAAAGATGAACTATATAAAACTACATATTTTCTTGATTCTTGAAGATTCTTCTATGTAGATAAGATAAAGTTATTTTTAAAATTCGGAAATTATAGACAAACAAGTGTATCATGTGATCCATGTGCTCAGTAGCGCTTTAACGCCACTTTAACGCCACTAATAAACTTTTTATTTTTTGTAAGCATACTTCTCTAAAGCTTTTTGAGTTAACTGAAAAATATTGTTTTTTGTGGTATTTTGTCTTATTGTCTCATTTCATTTAAAAGGAGGAGATATTCAAATTAATTTTTACATTTCCTCTTTTGGTTTAGCTACAGATTAGAAAGACTATGTTAATTTCAAGTGATTTTTCATTATTTTTTACAGAAAGTCAAATTTAGTTGCTTTTTACTGTAACTTTGTACAAATAATGTTTACAATGATGGAATAATTCTAAATTTTATATAAGTTAAGTTACTAGAAAGTACGTGGCGTTAATTGGAACAGGTGTTCCTAATAACGCCAGTTTGCAAAGTTTTCTTATTTGAGTTCTCATACTTCTCCAGTAAAAATTATCATATGTTTCATTATGGTCTACTTCAAACAGAAGATTAAACTTTCTTGGTCATAATTTTCGTATTTTGATACACCTTATTTCCAGACTTACAATAATTTAAATGTTAAGGTGGCGTTATTTGGGCAGCGTACTTTATATATATATATCGGGTGATTCATAAAAATCTGAAACTTTTTATATAAAATCGTCAAACATATAAGAAGTATATCGGTGCACCTGGAGAATATAGATAGTTGAAAATACGTACAATTCAACCTCATTTTCAAAAATATACTACGTAAACAGGCGAATCACATGTAATTCAGTTACGTACATCTAAGAAATAATTTATATATAATTAAATACAATTTTCGCCAAGACCTACAAGCAATTTTGCACAAACCAGAACCGCGTACAACTGAGTTACATATAAACCAGTTTTTACTGTATAACAAAAATATAACTAACGATTTTCAAATAGCACAAAAGTTTTTAAAAATTTTTGATATTTTCAGAGAACTTGCGACAGGGCGCGAGACACTATTTGAACACACTGGATTAAAACATCACCATATTTCATTATGAAATATTTAATTATGATATTAATAGTTGACATGAACTTCATAAATAATAACTAGGTAATCTAGTTTATTAATTAAAAAAATATTAAATCCTTGATTTTCTATCTTTCCTTGCTCAGAGAGTATTATTAAAGGTTACGAATTCAAATATATCAAATTCGATTTCGGGTGACATCAACTGTAAATAATTTATTCAAATTTTAATTATACATCAAACTTCAGAGTGCTTTTGAATACGATTAATGATAATTATAGCGTTTCTGGTTTAATTATTCACAGACAACTGATCGTCACTATACCATTTGAAATCTGTTAACTAGCATTCACTGTAAACACACACATCATTTAGGAAAACTTTTCCTTCATTACACCCTGCAATTTGATCTATTTTTGTTTAACACTATTGCTGAACTTTGAAAACAGATATCATTCGAGGTTAACCAAGTTTCACGAAAAATGCCAAGCACACAAATAAGAAGAAAGATCTGTTCAAAGTCAATTTAATTTTCGAGATAATTTATTGATCCACAATTTTTATTTTTAAATTTTATTTATTTTTGTTTCATATTTTGTTACATATTAAAATGATCATTCGCAACAGGAATAATAATAATAATAATAACTAGTTGACCCGTGCGAATAATTCGCAACAAAAAACCACCTTTGAGAAATAATAAACAACTCCAACTCCAGCTGTCGTGCATGTTAGTTAAACACATTGTCAATAGATGGCGCCTTCTCCATTTTTATAAAAATGTTTTTAAAATACAGTTTGTTTAACGAAAACATTACTTATCAACAATTTGTTTATTTTTCGTCATTAGCGGTGAACGTAATCTTCAAAATGATGTCTCAATCATTGATTTTGATGAAGTATTAAGGGAGATATGGCGTACCGACAAAAAAACCTTTGAGAAATAATATATAAGGATAACAATAATAATTATACATTCCTTATCATTCTTGCACACTTTCTTACACTTGGCAGTATGTGCTTTGGCCATTGATCCGCCATGTTGTCTTTGCTGCGGAAACCGAGGCTGGAAACATTTACTTAATAATAACATTACTATTTGTTAATAGAATACAGCAGTGTTTCTCAAACGTTTTGAAATGCCAACTCCTATTTCGTTTGACTCCAAGTTGGTGACCCTTCCTCATTTAATAAGCAAATCTGAGGATTTTTTACTTATATACAACATAGCTATAAAAACGACACTATCCTACACATGAAAGAAAAGTAATTACCTAAAGCTTATACTTTACCAAAAGCTGTCAATAATAATTTATTATCAGTTGTATCTTAACAAATTTACATCCTTTTGTTTCTTATAAACTATTAATGTAAAAAGTTTTTAAAAATAAATAAACAATAAAAGAAATTCGTATTGCGTTTTTGAGTAGCTTCATAGTCAGAAATAAGCATAAATGAAGTTCAAAATATTTTTTTTTTTGTAGTTTTTAACGATAAAGTAAATAATAATAATAACAATAACCTCTTATCTTTTTGAGAGCTTTATTATTTCTTTGCTCTAATCAGATTTTCATTTTTACATAGATTTTTGACTATTTTTAAAACATCTTGCCACTAACCATAACAGATAAAATTCCTAAAATATGTTTGACCTTTTCATTTTTTGTTGTAGAGAAACAGTTTCTTTAAACCGATAATTTACCGTGACTCGACGAAGATCATGGCTGAATACGTATTGAATGCATTCACCAAGTCTCTAAAGTCAGCCTGCAGAAAATCATTGAAAGTGATACTGCAATTACGTTTGGTGGCAGTCATACAGATTGCCAGATATGCGGAACACCTCCTGCATTTCAGCAGGGGTGGAAGAGGAGGAGGAGGCTTCATCACCCAACCAGTGATTATCACTTTTTTCCCCTCTGTTCTCTTCTCTTGTGCGGAAAGCCGACCACGATTCACATTACAAGCCGACAGCTGTTGCCTTTTGACACTCGTTTCCTCACTAGAGTCCAGAGAAGGTTCCTTCTCGTGATATCTTTTTTTTTTCCCTTCACTCTTTCTTCAACTATTCTCCTTCAATCTTTCACTTTTCTACATCGCTGTGGTATCCCTTTGGAATCTTCTTTCAACAGAAAAAAGATCTTCAAGAAAGAGAAGAATGACTTTACATTCAAAGAAAATTATAATACGTTACATTAAAACAGAAAACAAACAAACTTTTAGGAATTTTAACATATTATTTTCCATTAACCTTAGAACCTTTTTTCAAGTCTCATTTTTAAAACCATAAATCAGCATTTACAAATTTTAATCTATTTGAAAAAATGTCACCCTGCAAGTAAACGAACCTGGAAGATATTCATTCAGACACATAGATTGTTTGCCTCACTAGGTTACATATAGTTTGGCAAAGGACGTAACTAATTGGCACATATGGTAAATTTATTATGTAAGTTAATATGTAACGTCCAAGTTTTTTATCGTAAAGTATGTAATTCAAGTTACTTATTTCTTATAAATTATATAAAAGTTAATAATTTGTAAGTGTCAATTTTTTTTAATATAAGATACCAAATCGCATAGGTATTGTATACAAAACTATTAAATAAATAGCTAAAATAAATAATTATATTTAATTATATTAAATTAAATTGTTATTAATTTAACCATAGTTTTTAAAAAATATAATTTTTAAAAAATAAAATTTAAATTTATATTTAAAAAATATAAAATAAATAAGCCCACTTACATTAATAACTCGGGCAAAATAATTAATCATTAGTTATTTTTTTAAAAAATTACGATTGAGAAGCAGTTTTCAAATATCGTCGTTAGTTTTTGTAATTGATTTTTTTTTTCCTTTTTAACGTTATTAATTGTTTTTCTCAAATTGGTTTAATGAATCAAATAACTAGCAAAAGACAAAGAAAAGTAATTTAATTCTCAATTCTCATGAATTTTTAAATAATAATTAAGTGGCTCAATGCTTGTTCCTTGAGGTATTCCAAGTATGAATATGTCGCAAACACAATGCGTTCAACAAATCTTCCTTTATTTCTAATTTTATTGGTTTTTATCAGGTATTGATTTTATTCTTCAAAATCAAGAAAAACCGAGATTCGCATTGTTATTTTCTTAAGTGTTTTTTCAATTTCTCTTTAAATATTTCACAAACAAAAAAATTAATACGGAAAACCTTTAGGTCAGTTTTAAAAGGGTCTTTACTCCTAATTTTTTTTCTCTCCTTCTTTCAATTTGTTTCTTCGTAATTCAATTAAGCAGTTTCTTCTGACTAAAAGCTGAGCAATTTCTTTATAACCCTTCTTCCGTTTTCTCCGCCTTCTCACCATCTATCACTTCTGCAACACTCCCCCAACCAGGTGGCTTCATCTTATTACCTGGCCTATTTGTTTCGTAAATCCCTTTGTCTGCTTTCTTCTCTGACCCCTGACTGTTTATGCTCCATCCCACCGGCGACGCGACCGCTTCGGCCTCCCAAGTGATCGCAACCCACTAAACGTAGAACTTCATAGACTCCCAAAGCAGACGAAAAAGCAATCCAATTTCCTATTTTATGATTGCAACAATAGAAAACACAGTAACAAGAAAACCTTTTGTTTTTGAGTAACAAGAAAACCTTTTAAGTAATAAGATATGCGTAACAAAAAAAAAAAAAAAAAAAAAAGAATTCATTAAACAAAATGGAGGAAGGAGAAAAGAAAATCTAAGAAAAAATACAGAGATTTTTAAGTTCTAAGAACATGAAGTACAAACTGACATTGTTAGCTTGCGTAACTAACTTTGTTTCAGCTTCTTATAAGATCTTTTAGAAGGAAGAATGAAACATAAATAAATACTGGTAAATAAATAAATAAATAAAATTAAAATTTTGTTATTATGCAGACATTTTTACTTGTATTTATAACTAGTGATATGCCTTGATTAATCTGAATATATTGTAAGGAAATATAATGTAAGATAGAGAGATTTAAATCTTTTAATATAAATTTTCTATTAAACTTTGTACACCTTTATAACTTTGTAACCTTTAAAAGTAGGCTATTTACTTTTCAAAAGGGCGTGGGGTTTTTTCCGCCCGGCCGGGGGGGGGGGGGGGGGCGAGTTATCCGGGTTATCGAGTGCCGAGTTTTCGGGACTCTACTGTAATCATGTTTAATAGAAAATTTATATTAAGAGATTACAGGGAATTATTTTCTGAGCTACAGAAGAAGATGTTGAATGCACAAGTTCTGATTGAAAAATATAACCCGCATTCTATAATCAGTAAAATATGAGTTATTAATCCAAGCCAGGAAAAACTAATCAATTTTTTATATCAATTTAATTCATTGACAATAGACTGTAGGGGAAAGTTGTACAAAATAGGGACGGCGGGTCAATCGGGGACATTCAAGTTCTCCTTGATTAGTGCTGCTATCGGCGAGAAACCATAATACTACTGTTACTGGATGCCATAGCAATTGTTTGAGTTGAGTAGTGAAGGTTGGATGACGCTTGCTTGAGTTTTAGTGGGATTTTTAGTTTTGAAGTGAAAAGTTTTCAATTTTTGCAAACTTTTCTGATGTGTTAGTTTCGCATATAACTGATTATAAATATTGGGCGAGTACATATTTCATTTCCTTATCTATTAGTCAGTGTTTTGGCATGTCCTGTAATCTTCTGAGTCGTTTATGTGAGGAGAAAAGCGATTTTTTGTAATGTAGTTCACGGTCGGGTCAAACGGGGACACTAGTGGTGGTTCAAAATGGGGACGAAAATCGAATGTTGGAACGCTGAGGAAGATGATCAAACATTCATTTGTGATTACTGTGCTGAGGCCAGTTTAATGATCAATTACAATATTCCTAATGTCATTTAATGTCATTAAAGTATAAACAAACAAAGTTTTATACTAACACAATATTTTACATTGTTTCTTATGGGTACCCCGTTTTGTCCAACCGGTTGTCCAAAATGGGGTATTACGCAATAAAACACTTAGAATTAAAATACACATGTAAAAAAGGAATTTGTTTACTTTTCTGCACCATTTTATTATAGCTAAAGGACCTAAGTAAATGACTAATGGTTTATAATACTGTTTTATTTGCTAGATTTCGTTAAATTAAAGTTAAAGAAGATGCGTCCCCATTTTGGACAACTTTCCCCTATACTATGTAAGTAGTCGAAGATTCAGACATTTTCTACAGTATTTCGTTCTTAATAATAAGATTAGTAAGAAATGTGAAAAAGATTAAATACTAATTTTACATATATTTGTATTAAAAAAAAAAATACTCGGTAGCTTATTTTCCAATAGCGAAGTAAATATGATTCGAAAAAATGAAATGATTCTTCAGTTTACAGCGATAGAAACGGCTTGAGACGCACTGCTATAAGTAAAGTGAAATGTTCAAAGACATAAAATAACAAAAAAAGTACTTAGGAAAACAAACATATTCTATACTCTGTAGCTCTGTAGTAACGTATGTTACAACAATTGTAGTGAAGTACGATATGTGATAGCAATATCTCTTGAATGAAATAAGTTCTTCTTTTCAATAATTCTATTAAATTTTTTTTCTTTTCAGTTTTAAATCTTAATTACAATTACTAATTATAAAAATTCTGTAAGTAAAAAAATCCTCAAGAAACTAATGAATTCTCGGGCCAAATATTTGCAAGTCCTTTTTAATTTAAAAAAAATTCCAAAATTGACATTAAAAAAAAAAAAAAATATTATCCAATTACAAAACAAAATCCGAATATTCTAATATTCTATTTTAAAAAAATGTACTTAATACGACAAAAAATAGGCTTTATTTGACCGAAATGTACTCTAAAATCCAAAAAGGTCAAAATATTACAAAAAGGTACAATAAAAACAAAAGGTTTTATTTTAATCAGAACATGTTTATATCAATAAAATTAAAAATCAGAAGAAGAAGTAACAATCATGAAAATGTAATCCCTCTATTTAGAAATAAAGTTAATTTAGAATTAAACAATTGGGTGTAATTTGTCTAATTTTTTAAGATCTACGGAACTTATTTTTCATCGGAATGAAATATTCGCGAAAATTTTTTTTTTTTTTTTTTTACTTTTTTTGTGTGGGTTTTGTCGCTCTACAATAAAAATGCCAAATGTAATTGCTTCGCTCACAGTTAAAGTAAATTTAATCAGAAGACTGATTAAGAAAGAGAAAACTTAATTTTCCATCTTAAAAAAACAAGTTGCGAAAAAAAAAAAAAAATAAGTTTCCTGCTCCAAATCAGATTACATCAACGCAAAAAAAAAAAGAAGAAAAAGAAGATTAAGTTTAAAAATAATAATCATTTTTTTTTTTTTTGCCAATGAAAGACCAA
Organism: Thereuonema tuberculata; assembly: GCA_023159025.1. Taxonomy (NCBI): domain Eukaryota; kingdom Metazoa; phylum Arthropoda; class Chilopoda; order Scutigeromorpha; family Scutigeridae; genus Thereuonema; species Thereuonema tuberculata. The sequence continues at coordinate 45,463,579 of JAFIDM010000004.1, forward strand.
TTCCTAAAATGATTTCTAGAAAATTTTAAATTAAAATAAATTTTTTGTTGGAATTTGCATGCTTTGTTTTCAACGTTATTGGTAATCTTGTTATAAAATCTTCTAAAATTAATGCTCAAGGCAAAAGGATAATAAATTGAACGGAAAAATAGTGCTTAAAAAGATTGACTCCACTGTTGGAAACTCATTAACTTTCATTTTGCCTATTATTAAATTGAGCTTTATTGGAAAACCTGTGCAATTTAAATTTTTCCAATTTTCCAATTTTTATAATTGCTAAAAATTTATATTTTTACCAATTATACAAATAAGGAAAAAAGTACTTACATGACAAATGCAATTGACTTTCTATTTTATTTTTTTTAAACCAATAAATAAAAGGTTAATTCTGAATATACTATAGATTTTATTGAGTAATTCCGGTTCTGTAGCTTCCGATGCTATCTGATTTCTTCAGTAGCTTCAAAATAAAATAAAACAATTCTAAATAATCTTGTAAGGTATTGCAAAACAGATTGAAATTTAATTTAAAGAAATTTTCAAAAAAAAAGTATTTATATTTTTATTTTTTACTGTAGGGAAAAGTCTTAGAACAAACTGCTTCCCTTTGAATCGTAAGTTTGTCTGTCTGTTTCTCTTCGATACATTTGACAAAAACTTCGATCTTTTAAGATTGTTAAGGAGGTTATTAACAGGATTAATAAAAACTGTCCGTTCTTCGAAATTTGAGTTATTGTTGAAGAAAAGAAAATTTATTTGTTTCCTTTCTTTTTATCCAAATATTTTTTTACTTCTCTTTTGAATTTTTTTTCCGATAACGATCGAAGGAGAGATGTTGCGCTGATAGCATCTAAAGTGAAATCAACGGGAATCATCAAATCAAATTTGGATTTTATTAAAAGTTTTTCCAATTACTGTTCTTTTTTTCTCTTGGGCAGGCCCGGTTATATTTACAAGGAAACAGCTCTGACAGCTTTTTAAGAGTCACATGACAATAACAAAACAAAATAATAATAATAATAATAATAAAAAGTCTATGTGCTATATTTCTTTGTATTCTCATTCTTGTTTTGTCTGTCAGTTTGAATGTTTATGATGATGAACTAGCATTTTAGTATGATATTATTTTCATATATTATAAATGGTATTATTTTCATATATTATTTATATTTTCTCGAGAAATTTATGTAATTTAGAGTATTGTTCTTCAAATTATTGTTATTTTAGGCTTGAGAAAGAAAAGACGCAATCTTTTCGAAAATTTGCTTTTAGTATTAAATGTAGTTTTTTTACATTTAAATTTGGTGAGATGTTTAGAATTTTAGTATGTTACCTAAAACTGAATAGGAACATGCACCTTTTCCTCAATACAGACGAGAAATCGTTGTCATTTAAAGTCGGGCAAATGAGAGAACGACTTTGACCTTCAACTACACCCATGATCTATTAATCATTCCAGGACTGAAATTGGGTCGAGACAGAAGATAAAACATGGCGACTCTCGGGCACAGAAAACCGTTGGAAGCCACACAAAAACGAAGTTATTGGTAACGTTACTTCTTATTTCGAAGAGGCCTTATGACATGCTTACTTATGGCACATCAGAGAAATTGTTTTCGATCGCAGTGCCGTTTTTTTAGATGAGACGTGAGTAAACGAGTCCCATCTTCGTCTTCGTGTTGTCGATCTCAGGGTCGCAATGTCGTTAAAAAACCAAACTGAAAAGGTAGGAGACTGATTTTGAACGACTGAAACGAACGAATGAATAAAAATAAATTTTTGAAATTATATTGGATGAGAAATCAGAATAGTTCAAGAAAATAAATGTCGTCTTTTTTCCGTAAACTTCAAACTCCCTAAATGTTCACTTTCCCGCCATAAACACTGACATATACAATCGATTCAAATTCTACTATTGCGACATCTGGTGGCCACGGTCGTTCTTTGGTTTGCCCGAATATAGCTTTCGAAGGGGAAGACAGTTTCATGCATCCTATGGACTTTATCCAATAAAGGCTCATCTAGATGAGGTAAAGTGGTAGTTACGTATTTCGTCACTGAAATAACGGCGCAGTTTCAAAAACCCCATACTAAAGATACGAACAGCAGCACAATTTAATGTATTTCTGTTTTCCCAATGCTTCTTATATTGAAGCAGAAAAAAGTTAAATAATTTGCAGCGAAGTTGCTTTCTAAAGTTTTGTTTTGGACCTTTAAGTTTTACTTATTAAAAAAAAGGAGATAAAATTAAAATAAAGGATGAAAAAGAAGCCAGAAAAATGACAATAGTACCTCGGGGATGTCAGTTCTTTTGGAAAAGATGACATATAAACAACACAGTTTGTTCCGCTTCCTTACGTCCTCGACAACACATGGAAGAAATACGGAAGAATGGACTTATTGAATTCATATAAAAGAAAAATCACAATAATAAAGACAAAATAAAATACAGAATTAAAAAAAAAAATCTATTTCAAAAATTTTACAGTTTCAACATTTTTCATCTCTTTAAGAACTCTCAAATGTCAACAAGATGAAAACATACAATTGTTTAAATAAAGAAATGCAAGAAGTTGTTTACATCTTTCTGGCAGCACTGTCAGCTCGATAATAGTGTGATATATTGTAAACAATCAGTTTCTCATATCAACATCTCTACGCAAAATAACATGTATTTTATAAAGTTTGTCTGCCTCTGATATTTTTCAAAACTTTGAAAAAGTAAGCCCATTGCTTGATTGAAGTGTTTGTAATTAGCTGGACAGAAGATAAAAGGGTTTTTTTTTTCTGTAGTGCACATCGCGAACTATCTTGGATAGCACTAATTATCAGATGCCAGATAAATATGTAACATCGATAGAAGTGAATTAAGCAACTAAAAAGGAAAGTGTTCTTCTAAGCAAAATACATATTAAAGTATAAATAAAAATTTTGCTGGGGTACTAATACTTTTTTTTTCCTTCAGTAAAAAATAAATATAGTAGGCTAAATTCGGAAAGCGGGCATTTGTCGATCATTAATCTTGTGCAGTGATAATAATTTAATCCTGCTGGACAACAATGACACCAGTAAAAATGGTTTTATGTTTATGCGAATATCTGCATTTCATTTGGAATTAAACTTTCAAAACATTAGCTATAAAAGACATACATTCAATTATTTTACGAAAGCTTCGTTGAATTTATTTAACGTGAACTAGCGCTAACTTTAATTTGACGTTCGCATGTGCTCGTCAACAATGCATCAGTGCCAAAAATAACATAGAAATCTGGTCCATATCTTAACGGTGTGTTCCATTACCAGGAATACAATGTGCCTAAAATAGTCTAAGCTTATCTATATAAACTACTTCAAAAAAAATAATAATCTACAAAATGTTCCTGGACAATTAAGTATCATATATTGAAGTTAATAAAAACAATAAATAATAATAATAAAAAAATTTATATGTACCGTTTCAATACTTTCTGTTTATACGTAAATCATGTAAACAGAGTTGTGGTATTATTACAAAATTTTTCTAATTTTCTTTATATTCTACTTTTATTATATTATAAGTTAATACAACTCTCATGTAATTATAATTAACTGTTATTTTCAACTCAAGAGTTCAGTTTATTTTCCTTTAAAGCTGTAAATAAAAGTTCCGCTTCCAGTTTCTTTATATTATGCAGTCCTCTAAACGAACCCTAAAATTGTACTGATCATTTGTTTTTGTGGCATGTCTTAAAAAATTACGAAATCCCACTCGTGTAAAACTTACTTAAATACTAATTTTCGAAATTTGTATTTCCAATCAAGGCGGATACTCATATTTCAACAGACTACATGTAAAAGTAGTAAAGCTGACCTCTGCATATTCTCAGAATGAGTCATATTTCATTCCTTGCAAATATATATATATATATATATATATATATATATATCATAATGAATAAAACTGGGAGGAATGCCTTCCCCATTTCTTGTTCTTTTTTTCCCCGCTTGATGCTTTAAGGATGACCTCATGATTAATAATGGTTGCAATGTTTTTTTCATAAAATTCATTCTGTATTTCTTAATTAATTTCTGGTCCAACTCAACAGGATCTATTGTTCCTATTTCCTTTCCATTTTAATCAATGGATGTTGAGCTAAGCATTATTACTGCATGAACAAACGCACAGGCTATTAAAAGATTCTAAATTACCACTGGGTTTTCTTTCCAGAAATGGAAGAGTAATTTATAAAGCAGAAACGTCTGTCTTCTTGGACAAAAAAGAGAAAAAAAATAAGCAACTGCCGACTTTTAATCAAGCCTTTCTCTTCCAGAACAAAAATACCTGAAGAGCATCGCTAATTGTGGATCATTTATCAGTTTTGTTTTGTTTTTCTTCCGTAGATTAAGTAAAAAAAATCTATCAAGAAAACTCAAATGAAATGGAATTAAAAACCCATTTTATTATTAGCATAAATTTCAGTAAAATTTTCAACTATAAGAAAGATTATTTTTTCCCCTCGGTTAAGAGTGATTCAAGAAAATACCACATGTAAAGTATTCCAGAAATCAAGTAATAAAACTACATTACGATTGAGGAAAGTATTCAAATGTAAACATCCTTTCAAAACAGTTCTATACCCTATCGAAATCTCCTACGTAGATATAAACTTCCCAAAAACAGATTTAGAATCATGAGGAACACGAGTAGTAGCCGAATGCCAATTCTACCGTGAGATTGATAAGCCTGAACCTAGATTCGAAACCGTTGCTTAGATGTTTCTTTCTCTTATGATTTCCCAAATGTTAACAGGTATAACAGAAACTGTTTCTACAGTGTACCTTAAATAACGATTGATTTTATACTGCAAAATAGTCTACAATTTCCGCCTCTGTTAAAGCGAATGCCGCAAAACCAACAGGTTTTAGAGTTGGACAACATTTCTAAAGTAACTTAACCTGTTTCTTACTGCTATACTGTTAGTTCGAGAGAAAATAATTGAATTATTGGAAATAAACAGTCCAGCGAAAATGATCTCACATAAAATCTCCCTTGGAGACCTAAAAACTTCCTAATAAATTATAAAGAGTAATTTTCAATTTAATTTTTAAAAATTTAATTCCATTTTAAACATTTCCGTGTTTCTAGCTCTTACCGTTTCGGAGATCTTTCACGACAAACATTCTTCCTGCTAATGTAAAATAAAATTTCATTTATTTACTATTTTGTCATTTTATTCAAATTATTAATTACTTATTTATTTTTATTTTATAAAAAATTGTGATGAAGAAAATAAAATAAAAATGTATTTCAATCCAATTATAATTTTATTTCTTTTTTCTTTTTTAATATCTTATCAGAGTTAAAAAAGCGTTTTCTTATTATTTTATTGATTGCAAACTAATTAAAGATTCTAGGTTTCATTAAATGCTAACAAATCACTAAGTTTGTCTCTAATACTAAGTTAAGCTCAAACGTTAGCAGCAATCAGCACTAACTGCATTTATAGATAATTTACGTAAAAGGACAACTTTTATCGTTTTCGGCGGAAGACGGAAAACCTTCCGGGAATAATCGAATCCCCTTGTACACAGCGATCCTTTCGAAATGTGAGTGGATTGAAGGACTCAAGCCATCGTCCGGCAAAAGCCTGCCAACCACAAGACGATCTCGCAGGCCAACCGCCAACGCCGGAACAAGCTCTCGACAGATCTTAAGAGGAGCAACTTCGCTTTCCAACTTAGAAAATCCTTGTAATAAAGCCGAAATGGACGTGATAGGCGCGTCGAGCCTCGTTTTCGGAATATGCTCAAGGACAAATGAACATCGACAACTTGTCTCCAATGTCAAGATAGCCTTTAAATAAGAATAAGAAAGGAATCCCAATAGTTTTCGAAAGAATTTGAAATATTTTGGATCTGCCACTTACAAAGCCAAGAACCAGCGTTGACATATTGCCAGCGAAAACTCATAAATTAAGTTTAAAAGATAAAGTTTAAAGATAAGTGTTTCGAATCAGCAACCCATCAAAAAAAATACATATGAATATTTTTTTAACGCGGAAATGAACGGTCTAAGATGATAAGGATAAAAAGAAGAAGGAGATGAAAGAAGAAAAAAAAAATAATATTAAAGGGAGCATTTTAATGTCTCATATCAAACGTTCCTCCCTTATGATTGTGATGGCTTTATTAACCACCCACTGTGCTTTAATATAGGATGGGCTGTGTGTGGCTTTTTCTTTCTTTTTTTCTTTCTTTTTTCCCCTCCCCCTCTGTACTCCTTGCAATAGCAATGTCCGTTTCGCACAATTAAACGCGGTATATTTTTTTTTTTTTTGCGGAGGAGTTGATTCGGTTTGGAGCCACGCAGTCTGCGGTGCTTGTTGGCCTGGGAATCCAAAGGCCAGGACACTGCTTCCCACGCTGTACCACCCACCGACACAATTGAATGAAAGGCACGCACCCGTTCACTGGTCTGTCTCTTTTTAAAAAAAGTACGAGACCGACAATGACAAGGAATATCAACTTCTATTTCATTGGAAATCACAAATTAAAAAAAAATAAAAAATTAATTCAATTTCTTTTTTTTTTTTGTTCCCTAACAATCATTTAAAAATTAAATCTGATTTCGATTCCCATCAATTAGGTTATTTTCTTTTAAGAAAATTAGGCTGTATGTAAATGTGTATATTTATCACCCATACCTTTAAAAAAAAAAACAATTAGAACCAGTGAAACACTTCTCTTTGAAGCTGAATCGCATGAATGTTTACGTTAAGGGAAGATTCAAAATTTGTATCTGAAAAATTCTCTGTGTAGATCTCTGGAGAAATTTGTTTTTGTTTTAATAATTTTAAAATTACGAAAATCATAGGAATTTCATGTTTGCCGTCAGTGAGAATTAATTGCTTTGCTTCTAATGATTTTCTATGGGAATTTCTGTTCCCTTCATACACAAACAAGGTAGGGAAAGCGATTAGTAAACCAATCACAATGCTTCACAACGTCTTCTGATAAGAACATATGTTATATATGATATAATAATATCATAATAATATTATTATAATATCATGTTATATCATGATATTACTTTAATTGTCTTATTATTATAAATGTGATTGTTGCGCATTCAAAAGACGCAATTGTTGTGATTGATGTGCTTAATGATAATTTAATGAGATTTTAATGATAATTTAATCAGATTTTTTTTTTATTGATACTTGTCTACGGCACAGACAAAACAGGAATATTAGTCTACTGATCTTATCAGAAGACTAAAATAAATCATAATTTCTGAACGATACCACATTTTGATTCAGAACTGGTGACTTTTGTAAACAATGTATGTGTAAATCCTTTAGTGATTCCCCTACCTTGCTGATCTTATTTTCCATGTTAAGTTATAGAATGGATATGTTGCTCATGTAATATTTTGTTTTGTTTTTGCCTTGTGGTATACACAATGCATTACAATGCGGATATTTCTATTAACTAGTTCAATAACTTCGTTATTGCTAGTAAACAACATCAATATTAAGTGATAAATACAATTATGAGCGACTGATGCAATTACTTTGTAATCGAATCATTTTGAGCTTTCCACACCAACCTCATACGATTTTAATGGTTAACGTGTTTGGCTTCCTGTATTCAATAAATATTGTACACAATATGCACGCTAAAAACACAAACTATTAAATTATGGGAGATAGTAAAGCATCAACTTGCCTAATAGCTTATGAGTGAACTGATGGAAAAGTACAAGTTTAACTCATAACTTGTACTTTTCCATCAGTTCACCAATAATTTTCAACCTTTCAATAAAGCGTAGTTACACGGATAAGTTTTGAAGAATACGCAACTCTTAAGACTTTTCTTGAATCTGATCTGTAATAACAGCAGCTTTTTCGTCAGCTACCCCCCCCCCCCCAAAAAAACAAAAACAAAAACAAAAACAAAAACAATAATAAAATCAGAAATAAAACATTGTGATTCATCATCTTCATTATATTACAAAAAAAAAAATAAATAAATAAATAAATAAGAATAGTGAACTTAAAGTAAATTTCATAAAAATCAGATATCACAGTCCCCTCAGGTATTGGGACTGAGAACTTGAAAAAATATGGATGAAAGGGTATAAGGTGAAAGGGGTGGGGAGGAAAGAGATTACAACAGTGTTTGCAGAGCTTCATCTCGTTATTATCTTCTTTAAGTAGCTACATTTCCGAAGAGCAGAATTCTCCAAAATACTAAAAAAAGGACCACAAAAGACCTTTTTTTAATTCCACAAAAATACCCTGATACTCTTTCACCCCTAATATTTCAAGTTCCAAGTCCCAACGCCTGAGGGGACTGCCTTCCTAAGTTAGACGAACTGTACGTATTTATTTTATCACTAACAATGTCTATTTTTTATTTATTTTTTATTTTGCCTTTTTCGGTATTAATGAGAAATCTAATTAATTACAATTAATGGAAAATAGCAATTCCAATTACTTATTATTTATTACTTTTTAACTGTTTACTTATATTGGTATTTCTAAAACCTGAAGAATACAGTACAAAACAGATTTTCAAATTTTCAAAAAAAAAAAAAAAATATGCGGAAGTTATTACAATTGTACATCATTAGGATGTTATTGAAATATCACAGGAAATTATATATCAATTGGAAGACTCAAGATTCTCGTTGCCAAAAATACAATTCGAAGCCTTGAAATCGTAATAGTACTTCTGCAATTATTTTAACAACCTCAATATGGATTTCCTTGGAAATCAAGCTAATGATTTTTTTAGAAATGGGACTGATTCTTTCTTGTGTAAGACTTCAAGGTTGAACCGTTTTTTTGTTAACTGATCTCAAAATGGTTGCTTTCTGCACAGTTCTCATGTATCAGTCTTCAAAGTTAAGGCTTTCCGTCAAAGATGAGGAGATAAAGTTACTATACACTATATGTAATTTTTGTGAAACAAAAAACCACACAAAAAATTCGCAAAAATCATAAAAATAATTCAGCAAAGTAGTTACTCGAATATCTCATTTGAGACAAAGAAATTTCAAAATCTAAGAAACGATCTCCGAATATTCCAGACTTAAGTCTGTTTGTTTGTTTGGTTGGTGTTTAATGGCGCAAAAGCAGCTGCGGCTAAGCTGCGCCAACAGACTTAAGTCATTTCAAGACCTTTCTTTTATAGTATCCAAACTGAAGACCAGCGTTCATTTCAACGGAACTAAGCTGTAAAAAAATACTCAGCAGTTAAATATAGTTCTAAATAAAGTAAATCATTTTGCTTTTACCTTGCTTTCTTCATACGTAATTTTCATAAAAATATTAACTGCTTCTTACCTAGAAATAAAAGAAAAAGAAAATTATTAGTTGTGTTTGCTTATCTTTTAATTTACTGCAAAACAATTTTAAAATTTAACTTTTAAAGTAACTTTTAAAAATTACTGGAAAAAAAATTATATGTATTTAGTACAGTCCATGTTGATGTGAATATATATATTCACAATATGGAGTGTACTGTGTTTATACCCTGTTCTAGAACTTTTTTCTTTCAAAAAGACTGTCAGATCCGTCAGCATCTTTTTTCTGTCCTAAGAAAACTCGATTGTATCTTCCTAATGACTTTTGAACAAGTGAATGGATTTTCCTCAAACTTTGGATTTACGAGTACGAGATGATCTATTGTATTTGAACATTTCTCCGTAAGGATTTCTTAATTGTAAAAAGGACAAACATTACACCAGTGGATCTCATTATATGACTTTATTCTGTAACGAACATGATTTGAAACTTCCTTTTACGTTTGTTCGAAAGTTCATACATATTCAGTGTTTCAACAATGAGAATTCAGTGAAATTTCATCAGAAATAGAAAACAGAATAATAAAAAAGAGATTGGGAGTGTAGGATTTTATGTAAAAGATTTCTTTATTAACCGTTTAAACTGCTCCACTAAGGATTCCTTCGAATTTAAATCAACTGAACCGTTACAAGAAGCAATATTCATGTTCTATAATTTTTTTTCGATTTTCTTTAAAGATTATATTACTTTATAGATAACTAATATTACTTATCGATTTTACCATGCAGTTATAAAAATAAATCGAGAACAGTAAACATCGTATATTAGTTTATTTCAAAATGTCTTCGAAAGGGCAAATACAATTAACGAAATGAAAAAGTAGAGTATGTTCGTTGATCTTTAAACTGAAATTGCCTTTTTATTGTCTATCTTTTCCGCTTTTCTCTTTACTCTAATCAACCTTAATGAAAAGCAGAAGGTGGTGACGTAGACAGCACAAAATGGTTTTCACTAGTATTATGATTTTCTTTTTTACTGAAATTTAAATGCAAGGTTGACAATGCGCCTAATTATAATATTCGTCTGAGTTACTTAGATTGTTACTTCGATTGTTTCTGTACAGAAACTATTAAAACACGATAAAATTGCTTCACCGTAGACCAGTAGTTCTCAACATTACTCAAGTAGAACAAACAAACAAAAACACAAGCTGCCATTACAGAATTTTCCACTTGAACCTTTATACACTTTTTATAGTTCGCGTACCAGCACATGGGAAACGTTGCTGTAACCGGTTCGTTTATGCTCATAAACATTTGCTACTGAAGATGACTTACCCTTAGATCACCGAAACGTCTTATGCGATTCTAACAGGATTTTCTTTTCTTTCCATTTTGGTGCACTTTGAATATTATTATTAAATTAATAATTAATAACTATTACCAATTATTTACTCGTAAATCTAAAATTGATAAAACGACTACCCTTGAAAACATCTTTCATCAGAACTTATTTATCTATTCAAATATAGAAATATAGAAAAACGATTAATGAATTATTTACAAGAGTAACTTAAGATCTCTTATAATTATGCTTCGTTACGTAATATGTAAGTTAAACAAACGCTAAAATTAATAAACGATTATTAAACTTAATCGATTATAGTTATAACGCATTGGTTTTATCTGTTTTTCCTGTGAGAAAGTCAAGCTTTCTATTCCCTTCTATTTCCTTTTCGTTTTCTTCTTTCTTATCATCGTTCTTTAATTTCTCCATTCTTCTTGGTTTCTTGGGGAAAAACGAGAGACTCAATCGTTCACTGTACGCAATTGCATTTGCTGTTATCGAAATTTGAGATAGAGCATCCTTCGGCGGAGGAGGGAAAACCCCTCGACCGCTCCTATATAATCGAGTCCCCGTCTTCGTCTAATCAATAGCTGACATTTAGAATATAGTGGTGGTGGCGGCTGTTCCGTTATCCCTGCCGTGAAAACGTCCGCGAGAAAGCAAAACTTTTCCGCTCCTTCGAGCACCAATACCACACAATTTCATAACTTTTGCCCGCCCCTTACCTCCTCCCCCCTTTCCGCCTGCCTTTCCCCCACTCCCCAATCCTCTCCTATGATCTTTTGCCTTCTCTCTTTTATTTCCACATCCCCTTTTATCAGGAAAGGACTCTCTCTCTCTATCGGAGGCTGACACTCCATCGTCCCTTTTCGCCCACTTGACTCCGTTCTTGAGCGGCCACAGTCGGCCTCGTTATCAGCAGAAGGCCGGGGTCCTGCTATCGCGACGATGTTCGCCTATTGATTCCCTGGCGCAAAAGGAAGCAGTGGCTGGCGTCTAGCGAAACGACATTATCGGAAGATTGCAGAGGTCCTCTCCTTCTCACTCTCTCGCTCTACCTGATGGTGCCCCACTGAATGAGAACAAACAAGTCCGTAACGGCAAATATTATACTCTCGCTTTAGTCACGCTATACTGAATCGGCATTCGGCACAACCGATAAAGATACGACACACGAAATTTCACGCAAGAGGAAATTATGGAGACGTCATGTTTATCTTTCATCTAAATTTCTCTTCCAAAAGAGGCAAACTTTTGAAGAAAGTGCAAGTACAATCTTATCTACTGTACGCTTTTAAATAATGAATTTAAGAGGCTTATCATTCAGTAATATCAATTTATTTTAATAAATATTTAATCTTTTTCCTTGGGGGGGAAATAGAATTGATTTCTACAATTCAATTATCAACATCGAGAACTGAGAATTAACTGGTTATCGTCGCTGATGATAGCCATTAAGTATGAAATGGCAGTACTAAGATCATGATAAACTCAAAAGCCTCATCTGTTGATATATATATATATATATATATATATACAAAATA
>JAFIDM010000004.1:45475859-45507030 GCA_023159025.1 Thereuonema tuberculata
ATATATATATATATATATATATATATATATATACAAAATATATATAAACAATTTTATTGTATTTTTATCTTATTTGACAAGTGCGTCGGCGTCGCAAGAATCAATTTTATTATAGCGCACGTTAATAATTTTTACAAATATATATATATATATTTTAATTCTTTAAATAATGGTAAACATTAGTTGAAAATTTTATTTCTAAAAATTAGGTAACAGGTTATTCTAAGGCATTTCGTAGGGTTGCCCACTGTGATATTTAAGTTATTAAATAATAGGCCTATATTTTTAAAAATATTAATAGTAGCATAAAAAAAATACTTCTTTAAATTCAGAGGCCCTTTAATCTATAGTATTTATATTTCATTTTGAATTGTTTCATTCAATTTTCAGGTTATCAAAATTATTTATACGATTTTTTCTTTTTTAATTTATTACGGAGTTTACCATGTAAGGGTGAGATAAACTGATGAGAATATATATACATTTTTCTCGATCACAAATTGAATTTCATCAATGGAAATCTGGATCTGTTGTTTCGTTCTTTGGTACTCATCAACTAGAATGATCCAGTTTGATGAGCATCTTAAAGAACTGTGAAGGTTATTGGTCTCCCTTTCTTCATGTTTCATCATTGCACAACGAATCCCTAATTCTTCATGGGCCCTTTCTTATTTTTTGTTTATTTATGCTTTATTTAAATTTCTTTTGTACCTAGTAAAGAGCAGGTCAAGATTTGAAACTGCACTGGTAGCAGTGGCTTTCTGATAGTGCCACTTCTGGGAGCGTGAGTGAGTTCTTCATTAAATGGATAAATCTGACAGTTGTAATAAAGTCGTAACGAAGACGAAACAGTTGTTCGGGATTTCATTAATGACAACTCCAAGTATGATTGAGAAAATGTTAATTCTCCTCACTTTATTAAGTTACTTATTTTTTTTTTTTTACCTTTTTCATAAATTTTAATTTCCTTTCACTGAAAATAAAAAATGAGACTTTAAATGATAATTTGCCAGCACAAGCTGACAGAGGATATGCTGATAATCTACAGTAATATTAATATTACACATCATTAAATCGATAAACTTAAATTAAAACTATTAATGCCATCTCGAAATATTAAAAAAAAAAAATCATTAAAATAGGCCAGCTAACATTGTATACATTGTTGAGAACAATTTAATGGAAATTAAAAAGAAATATTACATAAATAACATAGAAACAACGGAAAAAAAAGCAAGGCTTATTGAATACATAGCTGTAAAATTACTCTACTTGTTCTCCTTTAATATTTTTGTGAAATTCAACTTTAGAAACCTAAATGCATTATTAATAAGATGTAAGGATTACATAATGTTTATTCTGCTTACATTTTATAAATAACTTTAAGCTGGAAGACTTAAACTAGAGAAGCATCTACTATTTACTACAGGGCTTTCTCGTATTTAAAAGATTGACTTGAAGCTCGGACAGCCAAGAACCAAATCCTGTTGCTTTGGAATGTTCGAGACTTAGAAAAGCACAACAACAGCCTCGTGCACTCTTTCCAGGCATCAAAAACAAAAGCAAGCTTTAGGGGGAAAAAGGAAAAACAAGTAGTCAATCGAAACAGATTCTGTCCACCCCGGATTCCGAAGTACATTTGCTTCAGCACTTCCAAACAATGGATAAATTATATCTTAAGAAGAAATGGGAAACTGAATTTAGAAAGTAACAATTAACGCGCCTTCCTAATAAAGCTATGGTATCCAGTCATGTATGATCTAAAGCTATTCCAAAAATAAAGATGCTTTTGAAGTTTTGTTTTTTGTTTTATTTAATAACAAATAAGATAATAAATAATAAAAGCTGATTGTAATTTAATGTTCTAAGATCGCAGTTTCATTTGGTTTTATCCAATTTATATATAAGCGTGACAAAGGATTTTGAATGTTTGAGAAGACAAAAAATCAAGTTATCCAATCAAAGAAAAAATGGATTCCCACCATCAATAAAAAAGTTACAAATTCCATTATTGTCTCGGATTTAAGAGAAGAGTTACAATCCCATGAATATGAGGGTATATTGTTGGAGAAGGGTTAAAATACAACCTTGGAGGGTTTTTTTTTTTTGGAAGCAAGAGAATTAAGGATTATTTTGAAGCAGATTTACATTTTTTGAGAAGAGGCTTTTTAAAATTCCAACAGAAAATCAGCTGATTAAGTAAGGAATTATTCCATATCGACGAATGAACTGATACAACGAAGACAATACTTGCTTTTCACGTTTTGCCTAAAACTCTTATTTGAAGTATTTACAACGTATTCGCTTTAACGAATGCATTCTTATAAGATTAGGTACTGCCATTATGTCGAGACGGAGTCCAGTTCGTCAAAAATGCTAGGATTCGAATCTGCGATCTCCGTGTCACCGTAATCACTGCTAGGTTCTTGGCGGAAGGTAAAGTCGTAAAGAAGAGATATCTCATTGTCTTTGCCTGATGCTGAAGACAGACTTGGTCGGGCCGTGCCAATCGAAGGGTTCGGTGACTCAGTGGGGGCCGCACCCAGTGCCAGTCTCTCCACAGACGTTCGTTCTCTCGTATCAAGTCATCCCTAAATTTAGGAGCCAAGGTGACCACGTGAAGCCCATTCATTGCCAGCCTTGTACCAGTGCCAAAAGTGAACAAAGAAAGATAAATTCCATCTCCAGTTGGTCACAACTTTCCTTAAGCTCTGTTCTAACATCCATGACATTCAATTTCCATTTTAGGGAATTCTTTTAGGAAAAAAAAATAATCTTGAAAAAAAAATTCAAAACCGTCGTAAAGAAAGAAGGAAATATGGTTAGGAAAACAAAGAAAAATAAATAATAGTAAAAAAAACCTAAGTTTAAAAGCAAATCGAAATACAACATTGGATGTCATAAAATCTATATTGGAATGACGCAACTGAATCTGAGAAAACAAAAACAGCAAAACCTATTAAATCACAGGAATAAAGATGTTGATATATCAGCATTGCTTGAATGCTATAGGTCATAAATTTTAATTTAATAATGCCAGGATGTTAGCTTAAGGCAAAAAAAAAAAAAACTGAACCCTCAAGCATCACGTTTATTTAATACATGTTTGAAATGTAACTATTTAGACAGGTCAATCAAAATTTTTAATCAAATGAACTTAGAGTCTTTCACCAAAGATTATCATTATCAGATTAATTATATTTTTCTATTTTTAATTAAACTAAAAACATGTTGCATAAATACCAGAAGACGTGTTTTTCCCTTTTCCTTCTCTTGTGTTCAGATTCTTGAATCACCTTGAAGGAAAAGAGTTCTTCCGAAAGACCATCAGTATCTTATCAGCTTTTGAAAAGATTGAATTCGGATCAGATCTACCACTGAGGTTCAGTCACTCTAATTGATCGCCATCTTGAGGCAACTTATCTAAACTTTGAATAAATTGATTTCAATGATTGATGCGTTAGATTTTCTTGACTAAACGCCTTTATTTAATGAAAAAAACTTCTTTAATTTATGAATTGAGGTTAATCAAACAGATACAAACTTTTAGATTCTTAATAAAGCAATTTAATAAATAACTAGACGGATGATCGTCGGTTTGCTCCGAAAGCCTCGGAATGGGAAAAAAAAAAAACATTTTATTTATTCACAAAAACGAATTACATCAAATAAACTAAAACCAAAAGCTTAAAACTAAAAATAACAATAAAGTTTAAATTCTAAAAAAAATACATGAAATAGTGAAATCTATTTGTAACAGTCGGAAATTTTGTTGCCTGACAACATGCGTGCGAAATTCCATTGTTGTGGACAACGTCGATCATGCAACAATAGTCTTCTTGACAGGCAACGCGCGTGCGAATTGTTGCGAAATTCAATTGTTGAATTTGTACATACGCATGCACAATATTTTTAATAACACAGATGTAGAGAATTTATTTTACTAAAGCTTATTTAAAAATAAACTTAGATCTGAAGATGAAGTAGGTTATAAACAAGTCATGTAAGACTGCATGAGGATTTTCCTACTCCAATATTTCTCATCCAATCTTACGTTTTTGTGTATATCGTTCTTTTAATGTTGTTCAACAAACTGTATGATTTGTATTTACAGAGTTTAAAAGACCTTAAAAAAGCCTTTTTCAGTCTTATGAATTTTGTAAATGTGCTTACTGTTTGACCATAAGATTGCTATAGATTGTAATACATGATTTATCTCCAATTGTATTATGATCCATGTATTTACATTTAAACGCTCAAGTATCCGTGACTGATCCTGCAGCAATGGGGGGGGGGGGTCAATCTTGAGGACTATGGGAGGCTGGAGATCAAAATAATGGTTCTCACATTTTAAGTTAGGCCATACAAACTTTAAAAAAATCAGTCCAGTTGTTTTAGCGAAAGATTTCTGGGGTCATTTTTGAGAGATGGAAGGTGTGGAGACCAAAATAAATATGACTATTTTAAGTTGAACCGTAAGTGTGCGTACAAACAGACAAATGTTCAAATAGAATAGTGAGACTTAACATGCTTAGTCAATTACATGAATATTAAGATCTTCCTAACTGTTTGTGAAGACGACAGTTTACAAGCGATTTCACCACGATAAGAATACCAGCATCTGACATGAAATAAAGTGGTAAGTTACGCGCCTTTCCAGCGTGGCAGGGTCTTTTTCTTTTTGTCTTTCATTAGCATATTAACCTAGTGCTTCAGTGAACGTTCTGCTTCGACGATTAAGCGAAAAATGAGGCGTAAATAACACTGATTTTCATACTAATTTGCAGAAAATATTTAATGGTGGCTGCACAAAGTTAGGCCTATTAGAGAGAGGATCCTACGGCCTTCACTCCCATTCAGCACAACCATAAAGACCGGCAGAAGATGCGGCAACGATAAAGAAGGATGTAAAATGGAATAAGATTTCGATTTGGGGGTTCTTGTGTGTGTCCGCATCTTGAATGACAACGAGGGTGTAATGGCTGGGCTGCTTTTTTTTTTCCCTGTCTTCTACCACAGATGATGGAAAATAGTTTTAAGGGTCTCCTTGGACTCCTCGACAATCATTTTCCCATATCGGCCCAATTCTATGAATATTTTTTTTTTCCTTCTTCCTGAAGGGGTAGGACAGTCAATTTGGTCTTACAAAGTTCATCATCATTTTTTGAGATCAAAAAAAAAATATCAATCAATTTTCTTTTTAATACGAAAGAAAAGCTTCGTCGAAGAAAAATTTAAAGAAAGATAAACTTAGAAAAAAAAACTTCAAGCAAAATTAAAGAGGAGAGTAAATTAACTTGAATTTTAAAGTTATCTCTATCCAATTATCCATTACTCACGATTTCTAAATAGTAAAACTGGTTAATTTTGTCAGTTAGATTGTGTTTCTTTATAATAATTTTTGTAATATTTATTTGATTGAAATGATAAGAATTAAAAGAAGATTTGGTTTCCCTAAGGTACCAGTTATATCAGAAATACGTTTTCTCGAGGTTCTCTCATTTGCTTAATTTTATTATTATTGAAACATTATTTAAGACCTGATGGCAGAAATTGCAAAATTTAATGGGCTTAATACATATACAACAAGGAAAATAAGGATAAAAAC
This sequence comes from Thereuonema tuberculata, assembly GCA_023159025.1. Taxonomy (NCBI): domain Eukaryota; kingdom Metazoa; phylum Arthropoda; class Chilopoda; order Scutigeromorpha; family Scutigeridae; genus Thereuonema; species Thereuonema tuberculata. The sequence continues at coordinate 45,481,468 of JAFIDM010000004.1, forward strand.
GCACACATTTAAAGTATTCACTGAGCTATTTTTTTGGAAATTTCATACCGGAAACCCAAGTTTCGAGGTTCATACCTCTCATCAGTTGGATTCGCCCAGTACTCGTAGTTCAGTGTCATCCAAAGAAACAAACAAAAGACAAGATTAAACAAAACAATGGCCCTTGAATTAAAAAAATATCAAAAAACAAATTAAGAATTATGTAAGACCTTCAAGCTAGATCTCAAAAGATCTCTTATATAATGTCTGTAAAAACCTCATATCACTGAACAAAAAAGTATTAAAACAAAACGTTAGGGCAATTTTATTGATCCGTGAAGCTCAAAAGTATGGGAACCACTGGTTTACAGGAAGATAAAAATAGTTTTAGTAACCTATTCAGAGATCTATTACTACTGCTACTACCACCTACTATTATTATCATTATCTAATTGTTATTCTTAAAAAATATTTGCAGTAATGGTATTTCCGGCGAACCAACATTTTCATATTCATAATGAGTTAGAAAATCTGTTTTAAACAGGCTCTATAAAAACGTTAAACCCCATTTCCTTTGACATTTGGACAGTGAAAATTCGGCATTTGCGAGTCAACTCGTGCAATTAAAAATCGAATACGATTTCGCATAAAATTCAAATTTCGTTAAAGGATTTTTACGAAAAAGAATTACTGGATTATTTACCACTGTCGTTGAGCGATGTTTTGAACAAAACGGCTAACTTTTCAATTTCAAATGTAAGCTATTATAAATTTATTGTACCATTAGCAGAATTATCCATCACTGCGTTAATTAAAACAAACACAAATAAAGCACTTGTAATATTATTTTTTAATGTTTATTGGGTTTTAATATCTTATTGGGAATTCGCGCTTCAACTCAACTGAATTCAGAGTCATTATAGATTTATTATTATATCCTTCGAAAAGCTAAGATTATCCTTCAAAAAGAAACAAGTGTTTATGTCGCCTTTTCATTCAGTGCATTATAATTTGCCACAAACATTGTAAATTATCTAGTATTAGATTTTTTATCATAGCTATAATTTCGCCGAAGATTCAGAAAGTACTTAAAGGTCTTTTGGGATTACTTCTCGAAAATATCTGATCAGATAAAAGCTTAACGTGTATTAAAAGTGCATTTAATAGAATAAGAAATCCCCAAACACACCAAAACTTTATAAAAAGTCTTTATAATAAAAATGTTGAAAAATACATTATGGAAAACCAAAAAGAGAGCTTTTATTGATTGACAAGGGATTCGCACAAGATTCCGTAAGCTCTCCTTTTGGTTTTCCGTTATATATTTTTCAACATTTTAATTACAAAGATTTTTTTAACAATTTTTGATGTGTTCGCGATTTCTTATTCTAATATCTGATCAGATCACATGATTTGTTGTTTCCTCGTATTTTAACATCAAAATCGGTCGGATAGCCGACGTCGATGAAGTATTCATTATCAAGCGAATTCACTGCCAAAACTTCGGATGAATAAAAAAAAAATCATATAACAATTTGCTCGTAAATAGAGAAGTGATGTAAACTATCATTCCTCGTACAACGGAAAACTCGTATACCGAAAAATCGTAAATCAAGGCAAAGATTAAAAGAAAAAAAAAAATTTTTAGCAAAGAAAAGGCTGAAATTCAACGAAAAAAAGATCGATGATGTTATCGGGGTTGAAAATCGTCTCTTTTGAAAACGCGGGTATATTTGAGAAAGGTCTAATCTTCGATGTTGAATTTAATGATAAAAAGAACAAACACCGCTAGTTAATGCGATTAAACAAAGCGAACAAAAGCGAACGGTAAGTAATGAAAACCGGATTACATTATCTTTTCAAAATCAATTGTTCTATTCGTGCTTAAGGTGCGTTAAACACCTACGGACTCATAACCGTCGACGAATTATTAACAGGAGGCGCTGCAAGACGCGGACACCAACGTAGGTTAAACACTGCAATAAATTTTGGTCTTGCTAATAATTGTCAACCGGTTTTGTCTCGTTGTTGGGACTCCGTGAATTACGGCGAAACACTTTGCGAATAGCAGCAATTTAACAGTTTGCAGAGGAAGGAAAAAAATATAAATTAAATCCAATCTCTCCGGAGAATTCTCGATATATTTTAATAAATTAACTCGACTTTAAATAATGCCTCAAAGAATTTAACAAGGATAAAAATGACAATTGGTAAAAAAATCAAACCAAGTTTTAATTCTCTTTCAAATTTTGAGAAAATCTTTTAGAAAAAATATATAAAATGTTTTCGTTAACATCAAAAGTAATTTTTAGATTTTTATGAAAAAATAATTATAAAACATAAATTTAGCATTCCTTCATTTCCTATTTAAATTGAAGGAAACTACTTCCTTGCGTTGTGTCAAAATTTGGAATTTTGAAATTTGAAGCGTGGAGTTTTTGCAAATAACGTAAATAAATAAATAAATCCACTTATTTTTGCTTTAAAGTACTCATATCATGATAATTGAAAACATTTATTCTGAAATAAAAATATAGTAAATTCATTAAAAATACATATAATAAAGTCTTTTTTTGTTGAACTAACCGCTAAATATGGAATCATTCAAAGATGATTTTTTTAAAAAATTTGAATGATCCAGAATGATGTGTAGGGTAGGCTTCAGTATATGATGTAATTCATAGATTCTGTTCACTTAACTTGGAGTTTCAGACATACTTTCTTCGATCTTACTGACTTGCGACCACTCGTATATCACGAGTGTATATTACCATTAATCCTACTATAAGAAGCTTTTTCATAAAATAAATCAATAAATAAAAATAGAGAATTATGATTAGCTCGAAAAAATATACTGCATTAATGATAATACGATATAAAACTTATATATGCGAGTTTTACTTCAAAAACTTAATAAAAATTTGTTTCTTCTCGCTTTACTTGGTATTTTATGCTTACATAAATAAATAAATAAAAAGTTCTGTTTGTATTTCATTATTTATTCAATACGCTACAACAATTTTCTCTTTTAATCTACTTACTGTGTTATTTCAATAAAAGCAAAGAGGAAAATTGGATAAAAAGATAACAAAACAGAAATAATTATATTGCAATTCAGGTATATTGTTATCTAGTTTTAGTTTATATAGTGTTCAGCAATTCCTGAAAGGAATTCTATTCTTAGTTAGGGGACAACCTGTGTTTCAACCTGCCATAATTCAGCGCTGTTTTTCACAGATTGAAGAAGCTACTTACATATTCTTGTATTATATAGATACACGAATAAGCGGGTTCAAATTCAGACAATAACTAATACTTCACAAACAAACGCTACCACTAACGATGTCTTTATTGTGTTTTTCTTCCTTACTATCTATTTCCGTCGAAGGGAAGTTGTTTTTTTAATCTTAAAGTTGATGATAGACATCTTTGATAGATCTATTAACTTGTTGGCAAGCTTTACTTTCATAAAATTTGAATGTAACTTAACTTATTCATGCTTTTGCCAAATATCGTAAGGCAGCCCATCAAATGTGACAGTTAACTTACGAGAGAATTTTGTTTGGTTTTGTTTACTGCAATTCAGTTCGATTGATGCATAATTCAAACATTACAGATCTAATAACGCTTTCGAAATAAAATATGTATAAACTCCTAAATATTTTCTAGAAATAAAGAAGAGGGAAGAAGAAACAAAAGAAGGGAGTTGTCAAATTTGATTGAGTGTCAGGTGTTTACGTATAAAAAGATTAAAAGAATTTTACTGAACTTTCAAAGTAAAGAAAAAAAAATAAACTTGGGACAGACTTCAACCAGGGCGCGAGATCTGTTGGGCCGATGCCCGCACTCTAATCTTGGCCTCTGCCAGACAGCTTGGCTGTACAGAACCCCCATCCCCCCTCAGCCAAAAGAGCTAGAGACATCAGATTGCAACACATCGAAGCAAACAGACGAAAAGGTCTTATCCAAATTGATCAGACTTAAAATCATACATCCTTTAAAACTGTGGCAGATTTCTAATTACAGATAATCTTATCAGAAGAATGGTCATCTCCTCCTCTGTATCAATTTAACAGTAGGGCCAGGAAAATATTAGATATACATGCTTGCACTTATGATTTGAATATAACCTAAATTCAAAATTATAACCTAAAAGCGACCTAAATAAAATTATCTGCAACCAAAACAAAAAAAATTTTTTTCGTTAAGACGGTATACATTTTCCAACCAATTTTACATTTATTTTTTGGTGTAGTGTAGGTTTGAATTGAAATACTTACCTGAATTATTTCCAGAGAATTATCAAACAGAATGCAATTCAAAGATTAGTCAATATTTTTCCGTGAATAATCTAAGTTGGAAGATTAAAACAAAAGAACAACGGAACAATGAAAGACGTGATACACTCGATGCGATGCAGTATCGATTGTTAAACAATGAACTCGTGTGACGATAGAGTTTGGTTGTTGATGTGAATGTGAATCGAAAAGAATGAAAAAAATGGCGGTAGATGATAACGAACATGAACGTATACTAAAGTTATCTGGTTATAAGATGCAAGGGAATATGAAAGCTCAATATTCCTTGATCCTGAAAGTAAGTGGCACAGAAACATAATAGGTACATGCTGGAAAGCAGATTGGAAGTTCGTTCGAATTAAGAAGTATTTAAGAAGTTACCTGGTTCGAATGCTTATCTTCAACGGAGTTCGAAAGTCAGCGAATAGGAAGACAACGTCAAGTATTCCTAGAAGGCTATTCAATACCGGACGAGTAGACGGAAGATATTAGAACTTCAAGAAATTGTAAGTAACCTTTGATTTGTTCACACGGACGGGCCATTACACAAGAATACCGTTATTTACTCAAGAAGGTCACATCACAAGACACAAGTAAAGATTACAAAGTAAAGATTTAGGGCGATAATACAAGTATACATAAAGTTGACAGAAAGAGACTTTTAAACGTCAATTTAAGAAGAGTATTGTACATGCCTTTAACGTGAGATACTTCGTATCATAAGACGTGAATTCGTGCAAGTGATTAAAGTAAACATATATATGTAACAAGAACTTTTGAAAGAATATATACATAGATTTGTTTTAAATGTATTGGCTTGTTTTTTTTATATACAACAGGTTAGCTACACATAAGTGCCATCTTGGTGCATTATATTATTCGTAAGTTCTCTGCCGGAGTTAAGGTTTTAATTAATAACAGCTCCAAGGTACTGCGCCGTGTTTATCCAAGATATCGCGCGCTTCTCCACCCCTACATGTCGAGATATTGATGTTTAATAATTATATATCTAAAAGGAGTGAGATAAAGAATAATTATGGTATTATATTTATATTTTTTTTTTCTTTCGGAACGACGGTATACATCTTCCTACCCAAAAAAAAAATTTTTTTTCATTATTATTCTAACCAAAATGCAGAAATGAACACAGAATTATTTTTAAACCGAAAAGATGCTCTTATTTAGCGAAATATCCTCTTTAAAACTTAGAAAGATTACAACGTGCATTTATATTGCAATGTTAACTGAATTAGTTGAATCAGAATAGCCTACGACTCATTTACATCCATTTAAAAGTTGAAATAAAGAACAGGCAAAAAAAAAATATATATATAATTGAAGGATGTACAGTATTATGAAGATCCGAGCGCTCAAATGCTTTACAGAACATTTAAAGATTTGAATTAAGTTACAGCTTTGTTTCTCTATCGTAAAATATTTTGCTTTCTTCAATTTCGTAGATTTGACGAGTGCCTGCGAATTAGCATTTTGTGTTTGAAGCATTATAAAAATGTCATCAACATATAAAGAATATTTGAATTCAAGAAGAATAAAATTTAACCGTAACAGCTATATTATTAAGGCTAGTTTTAAGAATTGGAATTTAACCAATGTAATATGGAATACGTACATAATATATTCCCCATTGAACAGGGCCGGCCAAAGATATTTTTTGCGCCCTGGGCAGAGGGCGTCATCAGCATCTTTAAATACAACAGCACCAGAAAAAAAAATGCTTATTCGCTTACTTTTATTTCAGATTCACAAAATTGAAAAAAATAATATAATAAAAAATGTACTTAGTAATAAAGCAAGAAATAAACACTGCATAGTGAATTGGCGCCCCAATAAGCCTAGCTCCCTAGACGGCCGCCCGTCCTTTAATGGGTCACTGACACTGAATAAATTTATAATTAAATTTAAAATAAACTCTTCAGTCTCTTTAATTAATAGGTGCCTCTTACAAATTGATACGACTAACTGTTTTAGTTTATGCATAGGAGAAACTGGTAGATCATTATATGATCCCAGTTCAAACCAGACAGGATTAAATTAATTTGAAAAGACATTTTGTCAAAACTTCTTGTGTCATATATTGTAAATGAATTTTCATCAAAATATGCCTATACTTTTTTCATTCTTCCTCTAATGGCCTAAATTTTATGAAAATTTATTGCCTCAATAGATGAGATAGAATTTATTGTTTGTCTTTGTTTTAATGAGAATGATTGGTGTTGTTTGTATACTTAAATATTTGTCTTGCAAGAAAGTTTTTAGGGACAACTCAAACACGAGGTATAGATCACATTCAATTTTTATTAGAATCTTCGAAGCTGTCTTCAGGAAGTTCAAAAAGAAGACGATGTTAAAGGGTACATCATGAAAACTTTTTGAAGCTTAGTTACGCCAAAGAAAGTTATAGTATGAAAAACTTAAGTGTATTATCTAATTCAGTGGTGCCCAACCTTTCGTAATAGGGGGGCCAAAATTGACTTTGCTGTGAATCTCGCGGGCCACAATGTGGCGGAATCTCCAATTCAACAACCAAAAAAAAAAAAAAAACGGAATCTCCTATTCAACAACCAAAAAAAAAAAACAGGAATTAAAGAGCGGGCCGGATATGTAACATGTAACATGTAACACCTTCGCGGGCCGGATATGGCCCGTGGGCCATAGGTTGGGCATCACTGATCTAATTCATTCTTCATGCTAAATCTTGGCACACGTTAAAATTGAATTTTTAATTTTAATTTTTAAAATCATAAATATTAAAAATGCTGAAAATTAATAGTAATTTTATAAATAAAATTTATTGAAGATTTTTTTTTATTACCACCTCCACAGTTATTACTTTTCATGTTGATATCAAAAAAAAAAAAGCAAAACTTAAATGAAAAGAATTATTTATTACTCTGTATTATTTTTTTTTTATCATAAGATCGTGTCTACGTACATCAGGATTGGATTAAAATATGTCTGCCTATTGTTATTTAAGTATTTTTTTTCAATTTATCTGTCTTTAGTTTTACGTATAATAAGCAACTGTGTATCTTTTTACCTTTATTCATTAAAAAATAAAACTAGCATGCTTTGATAGAAATTGAGATTGAAATTATTTAGAAAATAATAATAAAATAAAAAACGGTGCGCGCGCGTGTACATCCGCTACAATTAAATTTTGCAACCGCGATGCTAGCCAACAGGAGTATTGTTGCGTGGTCAGCTGCCCTCAACAATTTAATGTCGCACGGGCGTTGCCAGGCAACAGGAGTATTGTGGCATGGTTATTTCCGACTGTTACAAAATAGATTTCAATATTAAGAAACAAGCAGACCACGGTCGCACAAAACAACTTAAAGACTGTATTAACAAATTCATTACATGTTACGAAGGTCAAAGCAACCCTCTTCCTCAACTGAATAACATTGAAGGAAATGTAAAGGAAAGATAAGGAACATAACATCAAGGAAATTTCAATATTGTTTGTATTGCATGTATTCTTTTAGAATTTAAATTTGTCTTTAGTATAAGTCTTATTTTCTTGATGTAATTTGTTTTTTTGTTTTTGGATAAATAAAATGTTGTTTACCGTTACATACGCAAGGCTTCCGGAGCGAAGTGACCGGTAGCCGTGAAGTTTTAATATTTATAAGATTTTTATACTTTTAGAAAGAAGAATTTCTTTAGCTGACAGTTCTGAACTAATGAGATGCTGTTATTTATAATTTATCAGATATTCCTTTCGGAAGCAAGATTATTCCCTTGTAAACAATAAAAGCTAAGATATCTTATACTTGACTTCTTGAAAAGGCCTCTTTTATAACTCATTGAAAAGCCAACACTTTCCGCTTATAATTCTGAAATATGAATCACCGAGTTAAAAATACTTTTTGCTTATCCATAGAAGGTTGCTTGGCACACGCACTCAAATCCTAATAGCAACAGCCAAGAAAATGGCAAATTAATGATCCACGCGTATCTTTGGCTATTTAAAAAAAAAAAAAATTAAGAGGCGTGAAATGATGATATGAGGTTAGTCACAATAAGGAGCACAAGTTAAGAAGCTGTCTGCCAATAATATCTCATTGATAGATTGTAAGATGACGAAGACTCGCTCTTAATGTGTTTGTACTTATTTGCAGCAGTTGCGTGCGTTGAAATGGTAATTTCCTTGAGGAGCCTGAGATCAGTCTGTGTGTATCCTCAGAAACTTTTAAACAGTTGGTGGATCTTCTGGATATTTGCGTGCAAGTTTAAGGACAAGAGATGATCTAACTTTTAATATTTTTAATTTCGTGGGTCCTTGTCGGAAAATTAGCGCGAGAAGATGATAAAAAATTCCCCTAGAAAACCACAATAATTGAAACAATGCATTTCTGTGGTTCTCTTAAACTAAAGATATCAATTCGCTTAGTAATCCTACAATGTCTGCCCAAGCTGTAATATGATTAAAAGTAATTGGATTCAGACAACTGGATTAAGTATTAAGGATTTTATATGAATTTTTATCAGAAAAAAAATCTCTAGTATTTATTCTAGCACCTTTTTTTTTTTTTTTTTTTTTTTTTTTAACACAAGAATTTTTATTTTTTGACATTTTCACAATTAAAAAAAAAGTATATAAATATAAAAAGTTTATAAATTTCCTTAAAATTTTTTAAGGAAAGTAGGCTTCATGCTATGCCAGCTGTAGCCTACAATGTAAATTTCATCAAAATGGCGAGCTGAATAGTTCTGTTGCATCCGCCATATAGTCCTGATCTTGCGCCGTTGGATTAATACCTCTTCCACTTTCATCAGAAAAACACAGAACATTTGACTCGATAACTTTTCGATTGAAGCCTGCAATCAAAGAATTGGTAGGATGACAGAAAAAAAAAGTTCTGGAACATGACGGATAATATAATACTGACTGATCTTTGACTTTGAGTTTATTAAAATAAAAAGTTATGCCCGAACTTAGTTGACAACCTTTCCTTGACATTACATCCTTTTAATTAATTGAATTAGATATTTTATTCTTTTATAAACTTCTGAAAAGCTGCTTGTTTATCGAGACAGCTGAAATTAATTAATCAAATCTTAGAGCCTGGGGAAAAGAGGAAATTTTCTGATACTTGCGGAAATGTCGTTGTATGAAACAATTCACCTAATGAACTGTAGATCTTAATTAAATGTCTTCTTAGGGCTTCTTTCAATTTTCAATATCTTAAACCATGCAGATGTAATACAAGTTCAAAATAATCAGCAATGGTATCTTGATTACTTAGAGAAAGCTTTATAATAATGTAAATATTAATTTCCGGATTTTAACGATAAGGTTATGCTATTCCTGGAATACATTTTTGACTGTTTTCAAATGAAAATTATTTTAATCTTCAATTTTTCATCAGTTACGATAAAAATCATTTAGGTAGATTATCCTTCTGTTCTATCAGGTGTCCGAGAAATAATGTGAGGTGTTTGAAGCGCCATAAGTTGATAAATATTAGGCCCATCGATCTCTTCTTTGGATTGTAGACTTATGGGTTAAGGGGAGTGAAATCATGAGAAAAAGTTTCTAGTTCACCTAGTCACCACCAGGAGCACTTGTGGCGCTGCTGTCGATTATGCAAATAGAGCTCTCCTTGAAAATGCTAGCACACGTGGCTCATGCACTAGTCTTCAACAAATGCCATTAACACTTGTTGACCGCGCTTTAGTCGTGAAGCTTTATCATCAGTTGCCACCAGGGTATTATGTGAATACAGGCGTATCAGAGGCATCAGACGGGTCGAGAACCACTATCGATAACAAATTTAAGATGTATGGTTCACTTGGATCGTTTCAGGGGTTCGCTACGCATCTTTACAAGCGTTTCCATTCCAGCAGCTAAAAAGCATTAGTTTTCATGCAAGATGGAGCTACACCGCACATATCACGTGTTGCTAGGAATGCGATTGCAGAATGCATTTCTAATGATCGTATAATAAAAGCATTATCCTTTTGCACGATCCCCTGACATCAATCCTTGTGACTTTTGGCTCTGGGATTATCTCAAGGATAAGATCGATCGAAGTGAGATGCACAAGTTGGTGCATTTGCTACATAGCACGGTATGCATCGAATGCAAATGGTCTCTAAGGATGGAGGACACGTTGAATATCTTCTGTGACCAACTGTTTTGTTCCACAATTCCAAGTTCGAACGAGCTACGAAAACCAGAAAATACTGCATAGCCAACAGCAGTGACACATGCTTCCTGGTGGTGACTATGTGAACTAGAAACTTTTTTCTCATGATTGCACTCCTCAAGACCAATAAGCCTACAATCCAAAGTTTGAGATCGATGCGCCTAATATTTATTAACTTATGGCGCTTCAAACACCTCACGTTATTTCTTGGACACCTGTTATTTTCCAAAATATATAATTGACAATGCTCTCATCTGTTTCTGTAGAATCTATATTAATCTATTAACTTCACTACAAAATACTTTTACAATCAACAGCATCACTCAGTATTTAAATTTTCTTTGCTTCAATTCAATTCAATTCTATTTACCTTTCATTTAGCTTTCCTGGCACAGCACGGTCACTGTTGATTTTGTGCCATTAATCCCAATCAACCAAGCTATTCCCATAGCATGTTTTTTATCATTTCCCTCTGCTACCACCAGTAGGCCTAAGTGTCTTTATACCAGTAAGAGTCTTTATAGACTCTTACAAATAAATAAGTACCGTTTAGGCGAAGCCGAATGGTTAAGGCGGTAATCTGTCAGGCAACTGAAATGTCGATGTTGGCTTTGGGCCCTTCTGCGTCCGTTTCTTTGCACAAGTATAATAATATCCTGGGCATACATCATATACGGCAGAATAGTTTACAATTTCCGCCTGACGACAGTGAAATTTAAAAATGTCCTCAAAAACTAAAAGTTAATATTGCGATTTAAATATTTACTAGCGCGGTAAATATTTTGTACGACTCTATGTTTATACTGATTCGCTGATTTCAGAAACGACACAGGAATCTCAAAGCAGAAACATATTCTTATTCAAAATATAAGCAAAGCACCAAGTAAATATAGACTTTTAGGATTTAAGCGAATATGAAGGCGGTATTTGTTTCAGTTGTTGGTTTCTTATTTACACATTTAGGAATTATTAGTATAGCAAAAGTTCGTTCAACACTTCACTTCTTTATCAAAGCATTCAGCTTTTAATTATAGAGGTAAACAAAGAAGGAGGTAAACAAAGAAGGAACAAGTATAGAGGTATCTGGTAATCGTTAGAACAACAGGTGAAATAAAACAAATAACAAAGTTCAATCTCTATTAAGGATTTTCAAGACAATATTTCAATCAAAGTACACAGCAACAGTGCTGCAAACAACAGAATTGGTCAGCTGTTCTTAAAATCGTCCTTCAATTTCTTTTATAAAAGGAAATAAAATATAATGGCAAGGTAAGTCGCCATTTTGAGTCAACACAAGTAAAACATGTCATCAACAATTCGATGACTGCAATTTTTAAAAAGAAATCAAGGAAAAATTATACAAAATGAAGAGGTAACTTGTTTGGGAATAAAATATGCAAAAATGGAAATAGAAGGATACTGTTATGGAAGAATAAATTAAGGACTGTATCAAAATTAACAGTGTTTTAAGGGATCGAAATGTAACTTATAAAACGAAAATAATATTTATATTGTAATTATTAAAAGTACAATACTTTATGGAGCTGAAACGTGGAATGTAAGCAAAATTATCAACAGAAATGGATTTTTGTTAAGTCATCAGAGAAAAGATGAAAGTACAGGTTAAATTTTGGATTACATAAAAACTCAGCAATTTAAAATTGTAATGTGAACAGATGACAGAAGAAAGAATTCCGAAGAAAATTTTCGTAGGGTTCCACTTGGTAAGAATAAGGAAGACCAAAAAACAACGTGGATGGAAGGAATTTCAAGAATGATGAGAGAGAAAGGATTAACTGATGGTGATAGGAAAGATAGAGAAGAATGGAAGAAAGCAATTATTTAATGTGGGCACTGGAAGATGTCATAACGTTATTAAACCTTCATAATAAAAAGAAATCAGATGTCAGAGCAAATAAATAAAACTCAATCGCCATTTTGTCAATAGGATTTTATCAATTAAAAACATTTAAGGACTCGGTTGCCAAGAAGCAAGATTTCTGTTTAGAAGGAAACAGATTAATCTCCGTTGGTGATTGAAGATTTTTTTTTCCCTGCTTTTTTGTCCTCGAATTCTAAGATTCTGAAAAAGGGTATTAGGTTTCTTTCCGAGAATTACGGCGACAAGGCTTATCATCCAACCTCAATTTTATTCCACTGACTGCCTACCCCCGTATGAAAATAGAAAGACTAACTTTTTAATGAAGGTAATTAATTGGAAAAATTGTTTGTTTTTTTTGTTTTATTTTTAAGGAGATAATTAAACACTGTTTTATCAGAATTCTTAAAATAATCATCATATCAGAAGGAATCTTTCCAAAAGATCCACAAAATACATATTTTTACAGTTTATTTCGCTTCGATTAAGGCTAAGTTTCTACACAAAAATATATTTCTAATGAATTATTATAATTTTTATTTACTAATTGTGGGATTTCGTTGAATTCCCGTCAGTGCTCTGTGGAATCATTAGTAATATTTATGTTAGTATGAATCATTAATATACCCCGTCAGCTCAAACAGCTACCAACAGAAAAATGTATATGCCTTGTATATATTTTACATAAGCACTACATCAATAAAAATAAAAATGTAAATGTTCGTTTGTTCAAAATCTTAAATCTCCGAAAGTTCTTCACCGATTGCTTTGAAATTTTGACACAACGTTGCATTAGAATACGCGCGTGTTTTTATATATCTATTATGTAGATGTCACACCTGTGACAGGTAAAAACATGCTTTTTTTTTTACAACTCCAGGTGCGTGGTGCCAACCCGCAATACACCTGAGTTAAGCGTAGAAGGCTACAACTGGCTGGGAAGTCGTATTTTCTCCGATCTCGATATTAATTTGCTAAATAAATAAAGTTTTTGTTTTTAATGCTGTATAGAGGAAAGTGACAATATTTCGGATGGTGCCTTAATTTCGGATAGCGTGATAAATCGCATACCGGTCAGCAGATTCCATTAGTGTCTACCATGAGCGGAAGCTCTGGCCACAATATGTAATCTGCCTGATCATCGTGAGCCTTTGATCTGCATGTACGCAACAATAAATAATTTAAAAATATTCCAAAAAGTGACTTTTTGAAGAAGTCAAATTCGAACACAGCTGGAGCGCAAGTGGTAAGTTCTAATAATTTGTTTTAAAGTGTATAATGAAGTTCGTAAAATGTAGTTTAAGTGACAAGTCGCATCGTTGTGTATGATTTTAAGGTTAGTTTCAAATGTTGATTCAAAAATATTTGTCATAACGTCCTAATTTCGGATATCCGTTTACTGTAGAAAGTACCCCCAAAGGCTGAAGTTCGTGTAGAAGAAATAACGGTAGACAGCAACATAGAACCTCTTGTATCCCTCTTGTATCTTTACAGGATTTAAAAATAAGGCTAAATTTATTTGCGCAGAATGTCTTGAATAAACATATTGATATTTTCATTTTTGTATTCCTTTCATTATTTTTAATGTATAATGTCGTTAATTTTATTAGAATGTCATAAAGTCATTACTGAAATAAATAACTTACTGTATTTGCATTGTATGTTTCATTTAATTATATTATCATAATTATTAACCTGAAATTCTTAGGTATACGAAATTAAGACCCCATTTGCTTCACAACAAAAACAGCAATGTTTTGCAAAAAAAAATAATTAAACTATCTATTTTTTATAATGGATATTTACCAGTTCGGGATCTAAAATTATGTTATTTATAGAAGAAAACAAAGTAAAATTCTTAACCAAAACTTCAATATTTTAAATTCTTTAGATTAAAAACAAAATGGTATCCGAAATATGGTCATCTTCCTCTACTAGTATGCAAGGGTTCCGGAGCGAAGCGACGGTATCCGCCTAGTATAAAATAAAAATATTTAATGACTTGAATTTATCGCTTCAGATAGAGAAAAATTGATGAGTTATATTGTTTTTAAATCTTGCAATTATTACAATACCATTTACCTCTTTTAAATACATTTGAAAGAAAACAGTCCCTGAATAAGTTATCCTGCGTTCCTTATTCAGGTCGCATCCCACAGTTTCAGAACTGCTGCTATATAAAAAGAAAATAATAATAGTAATAATAATAACAACGTACCACCAGTCATTCCATAACTATTATTTTTGTAATGGGTTTTCGTGGAAAATTTAGCGACAAAATAAACCTAAGGTCAACTCCACTTCTCAGATGCTGTAAATAACAACTCGTCGTCAGCCTTTCTATTTCCGGAAAAATATGGATTTTTGGAGTCCACACAAATCGTTGCAGGAGCATTATGAAACTGCAGCCAATTTCAAATCCGGATTAACCACAAAACTCAATGATTTAATCCGGAGCTTAAACACAAACAGAAGCTTCCTGCTATCTATTTCGAGTTGAGGGTTCGGGGCTCATCCCTTGCTCCCATTTCGGGCCTACCATTAAATATCTGCGGAGATGTCAAGCCGACTTCGATCGGTGTAAAATACATGTTCGTCGACCTTCTACCACCGAAATCCACTCCTCCATCTAAATATTCTTATGCACTGAGAACGCTCACTTAACTCCGCTGTCCGTGAGCGAGCTATGCATGCATGTAGGGCTGCTGATACAGCACTCGGCATTTTGCCCAAGGCTGGCGCGGTAATAAACTGCGACGATGGCTGGCGCTTATTAAGTTATCTGGACTCAAATCGGATGTCATTTGGGATAAAGTCGGCTCTCACGGTCTCTGCTTCAGACCCTACACCGTACATCCACTTTCACGTCTTTATATATATATATAAGAAAAGACCAGAAGCGTAAAGAAACTTTTTTGCAATCCTATAAAGAAGTCGATGGTTCTCTGTAGTAAGTGGCCCCTCCCACCTATCATCGTGAAAAAAGAAAAGAAAAAAATAACCCACGTGAGTTTTTCTCTAATGCTTAAAAGAAAGAAGGAAAGAAAGAAAAAGAGAGAAAGAAATGTCTATCGGTTCTCCCACAGAACACCTCATGGTATCTTCCCCTGTTTTGGCAAAGATTCAAGATTCAACAAACATCGGATTCATTCTAAGTTTTTCATTAAAACACCGAATCAGTAAAAGAAAAAGATTTATATTCGCTCTAAAAATTAATATTCCTTGTCAGAGCAAAGAAAAAAAAAATGAATGTTGACGTAGTTCAAAATGTACCAAAAAGAATTGCTTACGAAGAAAATAGTCAAATTAGACATTTGTCATTCTTATTGTTAGAATTACTTCAAATTAGACTATTTTATAATAGAATTCCTAACAGCAAGTGGTGATATTAATTAAAATAGGGATATGTTCAGATATTCATTGCTTACAGAAGCATGCACAGTGCGAGGATGGGAGAGGAAATAAATAATGGTCCTAACATTTTAAGGTAGACCATAAAAAGTACATACAAAATTTTTCGGATATCAGTCTAGCCATTTTTAGTGATGCACTTTAAAAACAGACAGAAGAATTCAAACGGAATATTAAGGCTTTATAAGCTTTATTTTTAAAATGGTAAAATAAACATGGCCTCAAATTCGTTTATAAAACATGGGACATGGATAACAAAAATAAAGACATACGAAAAGAGATTAGCAGCTCAAATTAATAAATAAATAAATAAATAAATAAATAAATAAATAAATAAATAAATAAATAAATATATTTTAGGAGATAGGAAAATACAAATGATTGATACTACTTTATTTCAGCACTTTCAGATAAATTCACAATTCTTTTGTTTTCCTTTTACTCTATTCTCCTCCCTGTATTTCTTGATAAATACAGTAAAATGATTACAATAACAAATTAATCTATATTAAATTGATGTGAAAAATATATAATTTCACATGAAAAGATCAATGATTTATAATTAAGTAATCATACACAACATTCAAAAATCTATTAGAATCTGCTAAAAAACTTCTGTTTCTGATAGGAATGAAATAGAAACCGAATTCACTCGAATAAATAATATGTAATGACTGTAAGTAATATTACTGGATTCAATATTAATTCATTCAATGTTGACAAAGTTCCAAATTTTACAGATAAATGTGCTGACTTAATGTGGGTTTTGACAATCTTGTTTCTGCTATCTCTTCAGGTATTCCATTCTTTCCAGAACATTTCTTCTATCACCCACAAGCTGTTTCTCTCTCAATCACTAAGGACTCCGATCCTATACACCGTGCCAAATGATCAATAAGCAATCTAGCGTCGCATGCAGCCAACGACACAGTGGCTTTATACCTCGATTACTCAGCTGAACGATCACCGCTTCTAGGTATAATTTCCAGGGCTTTTTCCTACCTTGAATCCACTTACGAGGCACAGCCTCATCCGGGCGATAAGAAGACCGTACAATAACTCGACACTGCTGCCCAAGCGGAAAACCTTACTGGTGACTGACACAGTGGACCGGAAACCTTCAACACCTTACCTTCAATTTCAAATTTGATCGTGCTACCGGCAAATGGGACCACTTTCTCGATATTCAAAACGCTGCAATTGGATTCGTAGAACTACAATATCAGCAAAGTTCCGCTTAATTTAATTCAAATCCAAATGTACATCTTCATCTACTACAAAAGCAGTAAATGACTCGATGTCGTTTTTCATAAATGAGAGGAAGTTTGTCAGGGCGTCCTTAGCATTTGACGCCCCGGGCAAAATTACTTACGGGGTCCTTATTCACCTGAAGGCTCGGGCTTCACGAGCATTGAAAACGCCGCGTTGCTAACGCCCAAAAACGCGCTGTTCTATATGAACGTTGAAAACGCCGCATTAGTTTACCCCAGACATTATTATAATGGTAAGATAAGGGAAAGTGCACCCTCGAGAACTGAGCGTCACTGACGCTCACCAACGCTCCGTGTAGACCAGATCAGCGTTGCCAATGCTCGTGTAGACCGCATCCTTCACTTTCCACAGAAATACAAGGGATTTCGTAACGCCGCATAGACCAGCACTAAATACAGAAAAATCGTACTGAAAATGGTTGGAATTCCTAATTTTTAATGTTCATTTCTAATGTTTAATTTTTTTAACTAGTCTAAATGACTAAGAAATTAATTTGATGCATTTTTCTAAATTTGTGTAATTTTGTCTAACTTTAGCTGTACAGCGCGGAGCCCGGGGAGGAAGCTCCATGCCTAAGAGTGGCCTGAATATTGTCTCCTCTTAAAGGCCTATTCCACAAAAAAAAATTATATTACATCTTGATGATTTAAATTACTGAAATAAAATTAACTACGGATAATGGTTAGCTATAAAAGAAAAGTGCACTCTGCACATCTTTTATTATTATAATTATCTCATCATTATTTTCATCGTTAGCAATAGTATTAAGTGTACTGTAGTTATTCATTGCACACCGATTGACCAAAGAGGCCATTCAAAAATAGCAGAATATTTTTTGTAAGAAACCGGGAGAGTGACAACATCAAAATAATGGTAAACATATTTTAATTTGGTCTGTACGTAAGAACCTTACCATGTAATTAAGAAAATCCGCCGAGGCGTTTTAGAATGATATACAGACAGATTGTAAGAAATAAAAAAACCTTGCGTAAATTTTGGTTTATTGATATCAATTTTCCAGATATATTCCACTGTAATCAGAGGAAATACGTCACACTGAAGAATATTTTGATTTGAAAGATTTTTGTTTTCTTTTTGAGGTTTTTTTTCTTTTCCATACAATGTTCTCCCACTATTTTTGCATTAGAAATTTCTACATTTTATAGTTTGAATCAATCTGCTGTATGTCAATTACCTCTTCCAGTTTATATTTATCAAAAGCGGGGGATTTTGATAAAAGATAACGCCGACTAGATGTCCAATTGCGCCTGACAACTTACGCCCTCTATTTATCAAACGGTGTCATATCTCGGACTCCTACGGAGAATCTCTATTCATACTTAATCTCGGTGGCCCAGTACATAATCCAAACAGGCACATTTAGACAGCAGGGGATCGGGTGATTTCTCTTGCTGATGTTCGGATTCTTGGCGGACACCAGCGTCCGGGCGTCTGCGTGTCTGGTGCCGGGCGCCCCGCTATCTCCTGGCGCGTTGAATATATTCACAGACTCTTGCTGCATCACCATGCATGCGCCCATAACCTTTTCTGTACACATACGTACTTTAATGTTTACGGCGTGCCATTCACGATCTGGAAGAAAAAGGGCGAGGGGAAAAAAAGAAATCGTGTAATTTCTGCATGACTCTCCTCCGAAATAGCTGGGAAAAAGGGAGGAGGGGACGGTCAGAGACAAAGCTGACCGTAAATTCGGCCGAATAAATCCCCGGTCTCGTCGACGACTCAACTCTGCTAATATAATTTCTGCCTGAATGCGCAGAGGGCTTTAAAACGGGAGCATATCTTAACAGAGACGACAGATGAAGAATGGAGAAACGGTGATGTAGATACGCTTCCTTCAAGTGTGGTTTCACGAAAGTAGGACAGAAGAGAACGAATAAAATAACTAATTTTGTAGAAGAAAAGGCTATAGTACAACAAATAATTGTGAAAATCATAATTAGTATTCAAAAACAAGTAAACTGGAAAAAGTATACTTAATACTAAAAGTTTAAAAGGATTGGTCGTGAAAGGGTTTTTATGAAAATATATATTAATAACAATTTAATTTATTACTCAGTCCTTTTGGTAAGGAAGAGCCGGGAGACATCTTCCGCGACCCCGAGAGCCTAAGATACCTAATAATGGATACTTAACTTCTATAAACAACTTATATGTGCGTTAGTATATTTAGTAATTCAGAAAATGTTTGTTTTTGTTTGTTTGTTTTTTTCACTCAGAAAGAGAACATAAGTTTATGTAGAGGAATGGACTAAACACACTTAAAATTGTGCAGTAGAGCTCTGTGTTCCTTTTGTCTTTTTGTTTTTGATTTTCCTGACGAAGGGAATCGGTCACGGGTTCCCGCAACATGTAGTGAATTTCTCAAATGTTTGTGTCAATTTTAAGTGCATGTAGCCTATTCTTCTACATTATGTGCCACACGTTCATCGTGCAATATGTTTATGTACTTATACATACATACATATTCTTTTTTTTTTTTTGGAGTTTTCTCAGAGTATCAACTGACTATCTGTAATTTCTCATCATTTTGCTTTAGCTATTTTTAAATTTCTGTAATGATTTCTAATCTACACATTAAACAAAACAAAAAATAATGAATTTGCAAATCGTTGCAGTTCAGTTTTAGTTTACTTAATATCAATTTTTTTTTCCTTAACAGCAGAGGTCGCACAAAAACTTTCGTTCGATATTCATGACTCTTTCTCTATAATTCTAAGAAAGTAAATTCTTATAATTAAATTCTATTTTAGTTTTACCCATCAATCTCTTATTTATTTAAAGTATGAGCTAAAAAATATCTTTAATCCTTACTTAGGTTCTATTTAATTAGTATTTAATTAATATCATTTTTTGTATTTTTAATTAAATTAAAAAAATGTTAATTTTAAAAAGAAAAAAAAAAAACGACCTTCTAAGTACATATTTCAAATTTGTTTTCCTGCAATAAACGTCTACGGAAATAGAAGGCGGAAGGATATACGACATCATTTAAGTAAGTGAACTGCAATCTTAATGTGAGACAGATTATGCCATTATTCCATGAGAGTCGTATTCAACAAAGATGGATGTAACACTTGCCTTAATGTTTTTCTTCCATTTTAGTGAAATATTAGTGACTTACTTAAAATTTAAGGGGTAAATCACACTCTTATGTAGCAAATCAGACTTTGAATGAATTAATATTACATTACGAAATTCTTAGCTTCCCATCTCCTGGTTTTAATGTATGCAGCAGTTTCGAAAAGGCGAGAAAGTGTCTTTATACCCCCCCTGGCGATTATTTTCTGTGATCAGCTTGTCGAATTAAAGTGGGGGAAATCCAGTCACTTTTAGGCGGCGCTCGGTTTTCCAGACCGCGGTGTTTACCAACGTCCCGACCGTAATGATTGACGACAGCTTGCGAAGTAGTTCGCCCGACAGAGCGGCGGTCAATACAGCGAGAGGAGAGCCCGTGCGAGAGAACGCAAGCTGCCGACGTCATAATTGGTCTAAGAACGGTTCCTCGGAAACCCCTGCTGACCTTTCAGAGATGGACGGGCAAATTGGATAATTTAGCGCGGACTATAGGGAAATAGGAGAAGGGCTCAAATGCGCCCGAGGCTTAAGTGTACAATCTAATTATAAGGAGTGCGCATTCACGCCTCTGAAAAAGGCTTCCACCGAAAATGTAGAGCCGCACCATTTACATGGGGAATTCCGAGAAATAGTTGCTTCTTCTTCCCGCTGCCTTTTGCTCGCGAAGACCGGGCTCTTAACATCCATTACTGAGGTTGGCAAATTACAATAAACTTGAATTACACGCGGTTATTGTGGAAGCCCGTACAACACTCGCATCAGCTACATTAATAACTTCACCATTCCAAAATATTCTTTTCAAACAAATGATACAAAACCTAATCCGGGAAAAGGAATTAAACTTTTCAGTTTTGCATTAACCAACATTAATACAACCTATCATAGAAAGAAAGTTCTTAAAATTTAAGTTAATAAATATACAACGAACTTTCTTATAAAGCATTATAACAGTATTTTCTGAGATTGAATTTGTATCTTCAGTTACAACTTATTTCGTAATATTATTACTCAGTAAGTCTCGAGAAAATATATAGCATATTAATGATTTTCTTTGTACTCCTTCAAAACAATTGAAAAGTATTTTTTGTGTAATTCTCTTTATATTGATGGATGCATACCTTAAAAGTTACTCTAACGACGGTAACGTATCTACAAGGTGATTCAAAATTCCTTGTACAAACTTTAAAGGTAGGTTCTACTCATTAAGAAAAACAAAAACAAAAAAAAAAAGTGTTCAAATAAACATGGATCCGGAAATGAACAGTTTTCGCAAAAAACAGTTTTCATTATTCAATGCATGGTTAGTCATTTCCGGACCCAATTATTTGGTGTTTTTTTTTTTTTTTTCAATACCGTATTTTTTTCAACACCGTTTATTAAATCACTCTATCCCTATTTTGTTTATCTGTGTTTTAATTTATGAATATTTTTAAATACGGTTTATCGCATCATACTGTGCCAACAAACAAACACACATTGAATAATGGAAACTACGTTTTAAGCGAAAACTCTTCATTTCTGGACTCAGATTTATTTTATTTTTATTTTGGTTTTTCTTACTGAGTAGAACCTACCTTTAAAGTTTGTACAGGGAATTTTGAATCAACTTGTAGATACATTATACAGTAAAACCTCGATTATCCGAGCCCCGATTATCCGAGTTTCTGCTTTAACCGAGCTATCAAATATTTCTAGGATTTTTTTTCTTTTCGCAAATTAATCTTCGTTCGTCTAGTCACATGACCCTCTAGCTGGAATCGGGGAATGAATTCGACACCAACAATCCTGGGTTATCCTTAAAAAAATGCCGAAACATTGCTGCAGAAAAACGCCAAAGTAACGTAAAACAAAAAAACAATTAAGGACGTTAAGTAAAAGAACTCTTTCAATATGAATTGCATATGGTGTATCTGTATAACTTTTGTATTTGTTAAAATATAGATTTAAAGCTAGACGATTTATTTTATTTACAATTTTCGGTTTAACGGAGTTTTTCGGTTATCCGAGTTAATCTTGGTCCACATTAACTCGGATAATCGGGACTCTACTGTATTTATGTAATACATCAATTTGTATATATTTTAGGTTTTATAATATTTTGTTTATAGTTTCATAAAAATATTTATTTTTTATTCTATTTGAATAATCTATACAATCATTCAGTTTTGAATTAGTGAATTACTTAACGGATTGTAGAAATTACATTGTTAATAGATGTAGAAATTTAACGTGCATGAAATTAATGGTGTAGTTTTTTAAAAAAAAAGTCCAGACACACAATACTTAAAAAACATAAGAACACATTAAAATCTCGACCATGTTTCGATCAGACCAAGACTTGAAAAAGATCGGCAGATCCGATCGAAACCTGGTTGAGATTTTAATGTGTTTTTATATTTTTTAATTATTGTGTGTTTGGCTTTTTTTTAAAAAAAAAAACCTACTACATTGTTAATATATCAACAGAAATTCATTGCTTCGGTTCTTGTGTATTCGTCAACATACTCGTAAATTCCGCAGGGCAAACTTTTAGCCTTGTTTACGAGTTTCGAGTGAAATGCTAACATATAAAGTTCATGTTTCAATCCAGTTTATATATAGAGAGAGAGTGTGAGGTCGAGGAGTCGGTAGTGTTTTCGTAGTTGGTGTCGCAAAAAATTTTTTCGACTAAAAGGGCTTTGGACTCATGAAATTAGAAATTTTTTTTTAGATGAAGTCGGAAAAAAAATATTTAAATCTCCACATGTATGTATATAATTTGCTGAAGTGTCAGGTGCTAAAATTATTGGCCAGTTATAAGGCGAACTATATAAAATTGATGCATTTTATATTAACTCATATTATTTATAGTTACTCAAATAATAATTTATTATTAATAATAAAACGTAGTTTAAACTAATTGTTAAGAAATACAACAGTTCCAAAGGCCTCAATAATGGGAAAAATGATGTGGAATCGGAAAACTTAATATTTTGTCACGAGGAATAAGTCATTTTGTTTTTACTTTTCTTTTGTTGTTCTTTTTGATGCTTCACAAAAATGCCTTCGAACACCAAGAACACGGGCTAAAGTGGAGTAAAGAAGTTTTTATTTATGAATTTTTATCTTCCGATTGAAGTACAAAGGGAGCCAATGTCGAGTTAAATTTCGTCCTACATAAGAAAACCGCCAATTCTAACTCTTTTCTTCACTTTCAGTTATAACCTATAAAAAATTGTTTCTTTCGATTCGTAAACGAACTGAGTTATCAGATATGAGCTAAAATAATTGAAAATTTCATTAGTGAAGCCTCTTTCAACAAAACTGTGTTTAATTAATCCCTTTATTTTGACTGAACAATGTTGACATATTTCTACTTCATCTGGCGAAGTTAGATGCTTGAATTGCACAAATGATTGAACTTAAATTCATCATCTTCTGAGATGACGGTTGGCGTTTAGACCAGGGACGAGGGTGTTAAGAAGACGTACTCGAGGCTTAAGTAAACTTAAATCAGACAGTGAAGAGAACAGGCTCTGAGAACCTCACGCTTAGACATGCTGCACAGGGAATGTTTGGATTGTCCTAATGTTCAATTATTACATCTGCCAATATAGGCCACAACTGTTCGGAACTAAAAGATTTTTCTTTTTTTTTTAATCAATTTATCTTCTTTTCAATTGCAAATCGAGTTTAAACTTTATATTGAAAGTTTAGGCCTTTATTTTAAAAGCATGAATTGAGAAGATAAGTAACAGTATTTTTTTTATACTACTTTTAGATGAAAGCCCATGTTTTTGAAATTAATAGTTGTAATCGTAAGAACTTTTAGTTAAAACATCTCCTAAGCAAATAAAACGTGAAGTCTACTTTTGGGATTTATTCATTATAGATCCCTTTTTCAGGTCAAAATGGATGTGTAATGAATAAATCTCAAATGTATGCTTTACATTTTATTTGCTTAAATTTTTTGTAAGCATGTGATGTTAATGCCTGAAGTTGTTAGGTTTGCTATTTAATTGGACGCACGTTAAATTTCTTCAAGATTCAACTTTTTGCAATTTTTTCATTTCTTGTGGATTTTCTGCTTGTGATGAACTGATACACCAGTAGTCCCTGTGTCTGTAATTTCTTAGAAACTAACGTGTGTTTTAATAGTGCAAATTCGATTACGTTACAGGTTTCTTCGTGATTTATTATTGATTGGATGCAACCTAACTTGACATTTTCTTTATAACTTTGACGATAATATAAAATCTCACAATTAAAGGATTTTTTTTTCTTAAAAATGCTACAGTTTACGCTGGAATATAAAGAGTAAATTGATTTCATTAATATCAGAAAACAGAAAAAAATCAGTATTACATACAATTCTTTGTGGAGAAAAGTTATTACAAGCACGTGTGCTAACTCCTCAAAATCTATGCAAAATTCTGTAAGGAGATTGGCAATGAGAATATTAAGTATCTACAACCATCTTCAAAGCCTTATAAAGGAATGGTTATTATGATACAGAAAAAAAATGTACATAGTTTAAAATTCTATCCTCCAGTTTCATGATATCTAGTCTTCGTGACCAAAGCGCTTTAAGAGACGAGACGCTAGTGTTTCTTTTACAGCATTGCTTTTCAATCATTTTTTTGCTTGACGGCCACTTTTGTATTTGCAGAAATCCCTCGAACTTTGATCCTGAAGTCCACTGCACACTTTAGGATTTCTTTTCATTGCTAAATAGAATCCTTTGAAAAAAAAAAAAAACACTTATAATTTACCAATGAACATTTAAAGATATTTAAGCCATTTAAATGTGAGATAATATTTTATTTACCGTAATTGTTAGCATGAAACAGAATGTTCTTTAAATTTTTGTCTGCCCAGGTTAAATGACGTCTAGATTTTATTCTCAAAGGCATCCTCACGGCATACCGTGATTCAAAAATTCCCTGTAAACTTGAAAGGTCGGCCAGGAATACAAAAACAAACCGTATTCAAAGTGGCACATATGTTTCCAAAGACTCCCATTGCCTCTGAAGCTCACCTCGTCGTAGGAGTCGCTATGGCAGCTGGATGTGTCTGCAAAAGGACTCGCATTTTAATTTAGGAGTAATTACTCACACAAAAACTGTGATTATTAAAATTGCAGTCAAATTTGTCTTGATTGTTCCGACATATTGAAGAAATATTTCCCCTATTCGCAAAATAGTTAACATAGTAAGACAGAGGGATTTTACAAGAACTACGAAACTGATTTGCTTTAACTTAAGTTACTGAAATATCGATCTTTGAGTAGTTAATCTATATTACTAAAATCTTTTATTTCTCTGTCTGTCTGTCTGTCCGGCGCAGTTTTCTGTGAGAATGAAAAGTAGATGGTTATAAATAAAATATAAAAAAAACACACATATAAATTTAAATTAAAATTAAAAAGAAATGAAGGCTTTCAAATCTACCGGAGATTCATCATCAGCATCAA
>JAFIDM010000004.1:45507430-45576471 GCA_023159025.1 Thereuonema tuberculata
AGTGTCTGAACGCATTGAATCTCAGCGGAATTCCTCAACATCGTTTGTCATTGAAGATTGGATCTCCAATAATATTGTTGCGAAACATCAATCCCAAGTTTGCATACTGCAATGGAACTCAACTTAAATGCTGTTCATTCGATAATGATCTCATAGAAACCGAAATTATAACAGAACTCACAAAGGAGATTTTGTTTTCATCCATAGGATGTCTGTGGAACCATGCGATAATCTACTTCCATTCACTTTCACAAGAAAACAATTTCCGATCAGACCTTCTTATGCGATATTTATCAATAAAGCTCAAGGACAAACTCTAAATAAAGTTGCCATATAATTGGAAAACGTTGTCTTAACTCACATACAACTTTAGGTCTTTGAGTCACAATTCAACAGAATTTGGTTATCTTCACTCTAAAGAATACTCACAATCAATTTGTTGCGAAGAATTTCGTATACAAGCTATGATCTTCATTTATCATCTATATCAACTAACGTCCATCTGAAATCTCTTCTTCAAATATCTATATCGAACAATCTGATGGCCTAGCTAATAGATATAGATAATTTTCACTATTTGTAACTCAAAAGCCACTGAAAAGTATCAAATGGAATTGGATAAAAAAGAACAGGAAAAAAAAATAATCACTATTTCTATTAGGTAGAATACTGAAAAATCGCTATTCGTTACTCAAAACCTTCTGCTCCGAAGTTAGACGTCTTAAGCATTAGACCACAAGGATTACATTCTAATCTCTATAAAAAATAAAAATATATCACAGATATATGATTCACACGCTGATTCTAAAAGCAGTCGTGAATTAAGAGAATATATACATCAAAAATTAAAATAAAAAAAAACTTTAAAAAAATTTTAGTTTTATTTTACTTGATGTAATTTGTGTGTGTGTGTTTTTTTAATAAATAACAAATTGTTTTCCGTTACATACGCGAGGCTTCCGGAGCGAAGCGACGGGTAGCCGACTAGTAGATGTAATTATAAAATTTTGAATTTATATAAAAAAAAAGTATTAATAAATCAAACTTTCATGCCTAGTATTGTTATAATACCCGAATGGAAAAGAGCCCCTAAAATTAATAAATAATTATAATAACTTCACTAATATAAATAAAATATAAAATGTTGGGCAAAAACCCCTTAAGAAACCTCAGCTGCATAGGCTTGATTTTTTTTTAAAGTTTAATATGCTGAGCTTCCAAAAGAGTTAATGCAATTGTTCTGCTTTATTCCCAACTACATGAATTCTTTATTTTGAACAAGGACGAGGTTAGTTAAAGATTTATGAATTTGGCTTATCATTCATTAATAATTAGGAGAACAGACCTAAATGACAGACCAGCGTATAGAAGCCATCGTTCATGAAATTCGTCGTTTTCTTTGCCACCTACTGGAGACTTGATCGGCTTACTGGAATTGACATGAATAATCCTCTTGCGGTCCAATTTGCACCTGATGATCGCTGTGTACACCAGCACAGACCAAAGTCTGCTACCAGTCTCGATAGCAGTGCGTGGATATTAGATGAGAAATTGATTCTTCAGAACATTTCAAAGAAATTCGATACTGACCGATACATGGCATTTACATTGATGGAAGAGCAAATCACTTTCATGCCAAGAACAATTTGCGACGCTTCAGTTGCTGAATTCCTCTCCTAGAATTCGGGCTAAATTAACTGTAGTAAAAGCTTTGTTTATGAAGTTTTGAAATCGATTCAAATGCATCGAAAGCTAAGAATTTGTTTACCGTAATTTTTCTGTTAAAAAAAAAAGTTCGAAGCTATTTCTTTATTTATTGGTGTTTCTGGGAGCAGCGAAAATCACTTCACAATCACTTTTCTGAATCATATATATATTAAATGTAACGCGCACGAGCATGAATTGACTTCCGGTGTAGTATCGTGTGTAAAATTCAAATAATTTGTTTTACACACAATACTACCATCGGAATTCAATTCATGCTCATGCGCGTAACATTTAATATACTGTTGATTAAGGTTGTGAAGCATTTTCTCAAAGTATCCCACAAGGCAGAATCAAGCGAAATTACTGAAGAATTGACCTTCTTTCAATTCTCTTACTGATTCTAGCTCTCTAGATACTGCGAAAGGCAATGTCAAATTCAGTGACATTGAAAAATATGGCTAATTTGAATTGTTGAGCTATTACTTAAAAGAAAAATAGTTTTTATGCAAAACAACTACTAAATAATTCTCTAAAATAAACAAGTTTCAGATTTATTTATTTACTTTCATTTTTGTTCAATTAATACAAAATTCAGATTATTTTCTCTGCTTAAAAAAAAAAAAAAAAAGTTTAACACGATTCATTAAATTGTTGTCGCTATCAATTACATTTGTTCCATTTCCTCGGGTTTCGTCACCATTCAATTGATTTTTAGAAATGTAACATACATGTGGATTTTAAACAAGGTGTTTTCGAAGCAAAATGTCATCCTAGACATTCTTGACTGTAGTCAGGGATACAAAATTACTATTCAGATGTCTTTTCAAATATAGAGAAAACTTGAAAATATAGAGATGACTTGAAAAGGTCATTGATTCTATCAATAGGTTACAGTTGAAATCCTAACTCAAAATTAAAATAAAAAATTACACAATACAGACATAGACACACACATTTAGATAAACTGAAAAATAAATAACATGGAAAAAAAACATTATGATTGTGTATTTCAATGAATGTGTTTATGCTTAAATTAAAAAGAGCGAAATCCATTAATATTACGTTTTACTTTAGAATTTCCAAATGATTTCAAATTTCCGTTAGTTGCCGCTGACGAAGGAGGAATAAATTGTCATTATTCTTTCAGAAAAAGAAATATGGTTTTTGGGTTTTAACAAAATTTACATTGTATCCGACTTCGCCTATATACAAAATTAAAGTATCCCATTCTAGGCATACTTACCGCTTGGAGTCATGGGAGATAAGGCTTCCGGCGTTCATGACCAATGTCTATCTGCCCGCCATTAATATCCTAGGGAAAAACAACAACAACAAAAAAAACCTGTCCCAGTTTTACAGAGCGTAGGACCCAACCAATGCATTATGCAGGAGAAACACTTAGGGAAAAAAAAATCCTCCGCCGGTAACTGAACTCGGCTCCTCCAACCCGAAGCACAGTGGGTTACCACTGGACCATTTACATATGCGTACAATTACACGAATGTGCGAGTACAGACCATTGACCACCATTGGATTATTGGGTCAATCCTGGGTTTATTATCTTGATCTACATTGGAACTCTCGTTCTAATCATAGTTTTCAGCAAAGCTATAGTACAGAAGCAGTTACAAGGATACGCCTACGCAAGATGAAATAGCCCGAAAATTCAGTTAATAATCCATGACTAAATACGATCAAATGATGGAATACAAAAACAATAAGAATTACCTTTTTTTTTTTTTTTTTGCCCGATTATTATCGATGGTTTACGATATCGTGAGTCTCTTTCAATTTGCTAATGAGTAAGATTTTAAACTGATTCTAGAATGTATAGAATTAGGAGATTTTATAAATATTTTCTTGTCACACAGCATTCTAATAATTATAATAAACTTTACTCCATCAAAATCTTAAAAACCATTTATATTGTAATATTTTTACTTTATATTGTGATGGCTTCATATGTTATCTACGTTTTCTTAAAAATATGGTGTGTAATTTGTAATTTAAAATATATGATGTATCCTAATTGTTTTATGTTTTAGTTTTAAATATTTATCTTGAAAAAGAAGTCGATGATTTGCTTTTATATAATTTTTAAGATTTTGATGGAATACAAGAAGCTATAACTGCTATAACTTTTAAATGTTTTCATATAAGAAGTAATTTGTATTTACAATAAATACACAAGAATTGATAATAACGATTTTTTTTAAACAAAGAATATACAAATATTTTACCTGTTATTAATTGTCTTAGTAATAAAAAAGAATATCAAGTACTTAATTATGCAATATACTTAATAAAAAATTAGGATATTGTAATAATGTTTCTCATTGTATATCTACCTTATTAGAGTTGGAACTGTTTCCAAGCACTATGATAAAGCGCTGGCTGTGATAAGTCTTTCTTATTTCAAGAGAGGTTAAGCCCGGGAATTCAGAAACTTAACATGTTAATTTATTTGAGGTTTATTTTCGTTAGATCTTTTAACTTTTATATAGCTATATAAGAATTTGAAAAGATCGTACATTAGCTATTTCCTTCCGTTCTACGTAGATATCTCACAGCATGGGTGAAGATGTTCTTCTGTTTCTGATAGATTCTAAAGCCCAAGTGTTTATCCTGGAAGGGAGTCTCCGTTTTCCCGTGGTGCAAATAGAAAAGCGAATGGGGGATTCCCAGGGCAAGTGAGGTATATGAGGGGGAATCGATGGGGGCGCCAGGAGCAAAAGGTGGGTTCACGAATTACAAGAGCTCGTGCTAAAGGTGGCGCCTTCCCTACCGATGTCTTCATTGCTCCGGATTCCTCAGCGATCATAAATCGCCCGGCGCCCCCTCGTGTCCGAGGGATGGGAGGGCCAACAGAGAGCAATGGGGGGAGGGAGCGACCTACACACAAGACCTCTTGCAAACTAAGCAGCGTCGACAATAATTCCGCAAATTCTTTGCTAAACTCGAATTCACATTCAACCGCAAAATGGAAATTCTCCCTACGAACTGGAGAGGTAATATACATTATACAGTAGAGAAACAAGAATCTGGCTTCGCGGGGGTCAAAGGAAGCAAGGTGAATAAATAGAATTAACAGGCATTAGTTGAAGCAATCACAAATAAAAACACGGGGTTAAACTTTGTAACTTCAAAGAAAGTTTTCTAATGAAGGTAAAGAATTTAATCGCCAGAAAAATTAGTAGAATTAATTACGATTCCCAACTGTTTGATAACAAATTCCTAAATCGGAAAATGCAAGAATTTAAACGGTTTTTTTAGCATTTCTATTCTGAACTTTCGTATATTTAAAGCAGCTAAAAATAATAATCAGTAAAATGCTTAGGATTTTTCAGAATATTTTTAAACAAAATTATACAAAGCATAAACAACTGAAGTCGAAAAATCTCTAAAAGTTAATGTTAAAAAATGTTAAAAAATGTTAATGTTAAATGTTAAAAAATGTTAATGTTAAATGTTAAAAAATGTTAATGTTAAATGTTAAAAAATGTTAATGTTCAATGTTAAAAAATGTTAAAAATAGTATAAAACTTACATTAAGCGAATTTGCTTGAAAAAAAAATAAGAACATTAATGCATCATTTCCATGATGATTAAATGAACATCATGAAACCCAAACATTGAACACGATAAAACATTAGGAGATGTTTTAGAAAATTACAAAGATAAGAGTAAATGATAACGATTTCAAAAATACAAATCTGAGAAGCAAAAATATTTTACTTGGCAAGACAAGACCACACACAAATTATTTCTGGTATTAACATTGTTATTTGTACGCCGACATCAAAATTGCATGCTTAACAATCAAAATGTTATACTTAAACTTGTAATAAATATCTGTTACCTCCTTAGCTATCAAAAAGACACACACATAAATCAGTGCCGATTTCCGTAGCAATTCGGAAATAAATGTAAATCTGTGAAATGTTCTAGAAGAATTATTAATATTAATATAGTAATTGTTAGTTATTAATAAATAGTTATATACAGTAAATAATTTTCAAACCTTGTCTTTTATATTATATCAAAGAGCAGTTTAACGCTTAACACGTCAACTTTTTTAATTTCAAAAATTAATTTGTAACATATAGGCCGTAATTAGATATCCTTAGAAAACAAGCTCTTTAAAAACTATAATTGAACATTGTGTGTAGAATGCATTATTACAAGCTGAAATTTATGGCATTATTAACTAACAATAATATGAAGGTATTAAATTTTCTTTAGTGCACAGAAAGCTCGAGGATATTTCTTTAAATTCTTTTAATTTAATTTCAATGTAAATATAGAATAGATTTTATACATTTTATTGTTACTTCTGTCATTAAGCCAGTGTGTGTTTTCCCCTAAAACTTCTGAACAACCAGATGAATCTTTTTTTCAAATTTGGTATTCGTATTTAAGGACAAAAACGACCTAATTTTTATATTTGATTTTTCTTTTTATTCTGGTTTCAGGACGGGATACAAAAAATAAAACCTCACAACGGATATTACTGCATTGAGTAATCCATTAATTTACGCGCGCTTTGGTTTGACTAAAATTAGTCAAGATTTCAGCAACTTAAGTCAATAGTGCACAATTAGTTAATTTAATTTTTTTACTTTATATTCATCAGCTGTTATAATTTAAAAATAAATGGAGGAGTTTAGTTTCTGTGTGTTTTACGACTTTTAATACAATCAAAAAAAAAAAGTAACGATATCTTAACGAACAACATCGCAAAGAAAGTAGGCTGAAGTTCTTTCAGGAACTTCATGTTGATTCCCTTAATTATTTATTAATACAGAAATAGAAAGTAAGGTTGTGTTGCAATGTATTTAGATTTGAAAGTAAACATAACAGGCGAGCTTATTTCATTGCTGTAATTTTAGCAGAAGACAGAATTACCTGAAGAAAAGGTGATTCTTATTCAATCTAAATGGAAACATAATGAACCATAATTAGGTACTATTTGGTGTTTCCAGTTCTGCTTTACTCGTTCATTGCTCGAGACAAAGGCAGTTTAATTATGCGGTAACTTTGCAAATCCAGAGGCCGTTCATCACTAATTAATATCGAATATTTACCTAACGTCATTACCCGTTTCTGGTTTTCTATTTATTCAAAGGCCATTTCCCCAACTGCTAACAAACTTCTACAGCGATTTGATAGCCAGGTTACACAGAATTGAGAAAAGTAAATAGTCTTTTGAATGACAGAACATATTTCTAGAACAATATTAATATTACAATCAAATAACAATGATTGTAAACACTGCATTTACAAAAGGTATATACATATAAAATAAATATTTTAATACAGAAACACTCCTATAAATATTTACTTTACGTTAGGAAATTGATTGATTGAAATCTTTGCGAAACTCGAAGAGATGGCTTTGAATTTTGCCCGTTCTATTTATAAGCCTAATTTTGAAGTTAATGTATCATTGCATATAAATACAAAGGTATTTATTTACTTAATTTACTTTATAATTTATAACTTTGACTCAATATTATAGATTTTGCTCTTTTTAATTTTGTAATTTTTAAATATATGATGTAAAATACTAATATTAGTAATTATTTTTTAATAAGTAATAAAGAAACCGACGTTTTTATTACTTAGTTATTATATCAGTATTTTTGTTGTTGTTTTTAGATTTCAGGTTATTTAGTTGTAATTTTTGTTGTTAGTTTTTGAATATAAAATAGCAAAGTCTTGGAATATTGCGTTTTTGTTTTCTAAATTGTTTCTAAATTTTACCGCTGATGAGGTGAGGATAAATTGGCCGTATCTTCACAGAAATAGTGATATGGTTTTTGTATTGGCATTTTTCAAATTCCACATTACTATCCGGCTTTATATAAACATATTTTCATACATACATACCTACATATTTGTTATACGCTATATTTGTTATATTTTTTCTTAGATTTTTTTATAATTTAATTAGCACTTACATATAATTTATGATTAAATCAAGAAATGCTTATGTTACAGAGAATAAAATTTGGAAGGTGGGGAATATATATTCTCTTCAACATACAAATATTTGAAGAGAATAAGGAATAACAACATGCTAAGGACAAAGTAACTTCGTAACATAGGAAGTTAACTATGATGAAATAACAGTGTTGTGAAACAGTTGATAGTGATAAACAGTGGTAGTACCACGGTTACGTAATGATCCGATTTTTTCTAAATCTCTCACTTTTTTTAACTATTCAGAAAAATATGTTTTTTTTTATTTTATTTTTGTAACTATACTACAGACATTTACTTTTCTTCAGCGTAACGTGAACTTCCACAGAAAAGAAA
This sequence comes from Thereuonema tuberculata, assembly GCA_023159025.1. NCBI lineage: Eukaryota > Metazoa > Arthropoda > Chilopoda > Scutigeromorpha > Scutigeridae > Thereuonema > Thereuonema tuberculata. The sequence goes on from JAFIDM010000004.1 coordinate 45,515,456, forward strand.
AAGCGTGTTTGAAACAGTTACATCATGTAAAAAATGCAAGCATTATATAAATACTGATACTAAGAAAATAGTTACGGCATTTTCGGATAATAGTTTTATAAATGACAGAGCCGTTTCTAGGTGTTCTGCCACCCTAGGCAGAACTGAAAAATGCCGCCCCCTCCCTTTCAAATGCCGCCCCCATCAAAAAAAAAAAAAAAAAAAAGACAATCCTATTTTAACAACCAAAAAAAAAACGGAATCCGTCCTTCGGCTGCCCTAAAATCTTGCCGCCCTAGGCGGCCGCCTAGTCTTGCCTAATGGTAGAAAGGGCCCTGATAAATTATGTCTGATCAAGCATTTAATCAAATTCATTAAAAGAATTGCGACACTTATCTGTGAGAAAAATTCCTTACTCCTGCAAAGAACACGACATTCCCTATCAAAGAAGTCTTATTTCCGCGGTTCATTATACTATATTATTAAGATTAACTTTCCACAGTATTTACGATATAATTTTGTGTAATGTCTCATTTAATGTATCTGCTCTCCATGTCATTGCTTTTTTGAGACTTAATGTAAAAAGGGAATATGTTTTTATATTTCAAACAGGTAGCTACTTCATGATTGAAAAAGAAGTGCTCACATGAAGGTGACTTCGAAACATTGAATCGTAGAAGATAAGTTTATATGTAAATATTTTTAGATATCATTTATTTTTATTTTTTATAGAATTATTTATCTGTATTTTATTCATTTTAATCGTCATTTATTTATTTATTTATTCGTTTTATATTTCCTAATTACTGATGTTCTGTTGATTTTTAAATTCTTTTCCGTTGCAGCAGTTTAATTAGTTAATTAATTTAGGTTAGTTATGTTTTTAGCCAATCATGATGTAAATTTTTAATTGATCTTCCAATCAAATTCTTCAATGTATAATCTATAGAAACCCATATTTTCCGTTTAATAAATCAATTCAGTTAAGTTCCAAAAACTTGACTTGTTATTTTTCGATCTTAAAAACACCAACAAACACCATTACAATATGAGTATTGCTCTTTCGATGTTTATTTTCGATATTTTGCTCCTACTTTTTAATTAAGGGGGACTGCAATACTTGGTATCTCATTAACTGATGGGTTTTTATTAATAAGTATCTATTAAAATAATTTTCATCATTTCTTCGCTATCTTTGTCCTTAACATCAATGGTTATATTGATTTCTGTAATGAGAGGTAATGTAAGCTTAATATTGGATTAAATACAGTCATCTTTCAAGTAATGGAGCGCTTTTTACTTCGTTAAAATCTTTTCCGAAAATCAGTCGTGTAAATCTTGGCATAATTCCGCGGTTGATGGACAGATCATCACTCGAGCATTTTAGAAGAGTTCTTGGCTCTCCTTTAATGACTGCTTAAGAATTATGGGAGGATAGAAAGATTAACACTTCTGGTTATCTGGGCTGCCTCTTCATCAGAGACCGTCCGTGGCTCAAGCCCTCGTCTGTGAGCTCGTAATTTCACAGGCGCTTGACAATTCAATCAAGCATTAGTGGCTAACACCGTAGGCCCAAGAATGCCGCCTCTGTCTGAGAAAGACTTTCCACACAGAGCTTCTAAGAAAAGAAAGCCACTGCCTAAAGGAGTCTGCACTATAAAAGGGAGAAATTGAAAATAGAAAGTAAATTGTCAAAATTTAATTTCAAAATTTCATCGTACTGTAAGCCATTTAACAAAGGATTTGTTCTGAAAAGTTATTTTCAGCTACATTAAATCTTAATCGAGAAGGCGAGTGTGACAGAATAAAATATTTATATATTTTTCCATCCCAACAAATTTCAATTCTAAGAACAAAAGACAAAATAAATCCACTAAAAAAAAAATCATTTTATTGTTTTTCTTCAGCAGAGTTTATGATTGAGATTATAATAAGATATCTGATAACAGATTTATATGGAATGCGACAACATTACCTAATATTTATTTAAAAATGTTGTATTATTTTGTGCTAATTTTTATTCAGCTGCTTAATAATTAAAATAATTTAACGTGTGTGAATTCATTTAAACAAAGTTTGAAGGCCAACACACAAAGACTAATTAAGTAATTAATATACATTAATTAGTCTTTGGTGTTGGTCTTCAAATTTTGTATTTAATAATCATTTTATCAAAATTTTTTTTGAAATGTTTATTATATCTTTCTCTTAATAATAAACGAAAAATCTACTAACCCTTTGTTTTTATTTTTAGTCAAATCTTGTAATGAATAAAAACGTATAATAAGAAAACTACAACTACAAAAAAATCTTTTAAACTTTACAAATTCTTTGCCTATGACGAATTGCGCCCTACGCTTTAGGAAGTAATTGCAGAAATTTGAAGAAAATAGTTCTAATTCAATACGTAGGCTATTATCTGCAGGTTATACAGCATCTAAACTTTTTGTTTGCGCAGTTATGAAAAGTAACGTTATTGTTATTATATTTTTTTTTTTTTACTTAAATTTACAACAAAATTTCGCCAATCATGGGACAAGAATTTTAGAACAATAAAATTTGGGAAGATGTTATTTAAGTGAGTGTCTGCAAAGAAAAAGCAAAACAATCTATAAACAGGTCGAATTTGCTGGCGATGATTCACAGTTTTGTTATATGACGACAAGTGGCCTTTAGTCGAATGAATCTGAAATGGAAGTTTGGAACAACAGTATATAAAATTACATCCAGTGTTTCCTAATAAGTTTGTTAATAATTCGCTCTCAAATCCTGAATATTTTGAAATTGTGCGTAAATTTTATGGTTTCGATGTTTCATTTGAATTCACTTTCGGAATGTAAGACCTGATGACCCTTCTCGTAATTTCATCTCTATTTTCTTGTTAAAAATTTCCGTTACGCTTCTAACAATTTGTTTTATTCGGACCTTTGATGTCTCTTACCAGAGTCTTGGTTGTAGAAATATCCTTCAGAAACAACAGCATTAATTTTGCAGAGACTTTGACACGCGAATGAACAACTTCTTCCAATAACCATAGCTGGTATAAAACCTTGCAAACCCTCATTCTCGCTAAGCAATGACGAGGCCGTGTGTTGTTTTGCGTCGTGGTGGTAGAAAATTGCTTGAACTTTATTGCAGTCATTGAGGTTGATCCAAACCTTATCGAACCTCCACTTATATCCAGAAAAGCCTCGTTCAAGCCAATTTTCAACAGTTGAGCAGTGTGGGATCAATCAGTCGTTTGGGCCTTTGACTTTATGCTCAGATTCACATGATGTGACTTGTTAAAAATGCTGCTGCTGCGATTGTTAAGCAGTACAATGGATTTCTTTTTTTTTACAGACGTCAAACATGGTAAGTTCATGAGATTAGCAATATGGCATTAAGCAATTCCTGGTTTTTTTTTTGACACCTTTAACTAAAAATAAGATTTTTATTTTACATTATTTTACTTTACTTAATTTCTTGCATCAGGGCAGGAACTCGATAATTTTGAAAGGGGGGGGGGGCAAACTCGTTTTTGCCGCCCCCAACCATGACTCTGAAAAACAAAACAACAACAAAAAAAAAAAATCCTTATCCAAACTATTTCTAGAATCAAAGAAAAAAAACAAAAACAAAAAAAAATATCGTTCCCCCCCTATCCAACATGCCACCCCCCACACAATTTGCCATCCTGGGCGCATGACCCATCTTGCTCTCCTTAGATCCAGCCCTGTCTTGCATTAGACCAAAAACTCTAAGGAACAATGTGTTCTTTACAACTATTATTTTCACAGGCTAATGTTTATAAGAGAAATTTATATTTTTGAAATAATTCTAGCTGCTACGTTAAATGAAACAATAAACAACTACTCCATTTCTACATTGTGCAAATTGGTTTTTAAGTTATTTATAAAGTCTAAGAAGAAATTTCCATATCTTCTTAGCATTTTATTTTTCTTAAATAATAAATAATAATTTCTTTAGGCAATAAATATTTGTCAGAACTTTCTGATTTACTTTTCTTTACTTATTTTTAAGTCAGAGACTTGTGTAGAAAAAAAACAAAACAAAACAAAAAACCTATTTTATTTTCAAATCTCCCAAGATTTTCAAAAACTTTAACTTTTTCTTTCAGCATTGATTCCGAAGCTGCAGTTTTGATAAAATTCTGGTTTATTTTCCTTATTCGTTTCCTTTTTTTAAAAAAACTAAAGTTTAATTAAGGTTTTTTTACTTCTAACGATGTTTGTTCTCATCTTTTTCAAAGCCGGCTTAAGATTCTTAAAAGCACGACGTTATTGTTTGCCTAAGTCGTTAATCAACTTGTTTTTTACTTTTTACCAAAAATCGAACGAGAAAGCGAAGAAAATAATTAATTAACATCAACTCTTACCCAAGTTGTTTATCAAAAACCATACTGCAATGATAATATCTGCATACATTTATTGTTCCTGTTCTAATTTCAAAACTATTTTTTTTTTTCAGCTATTTTTTTTTATTAAATATAAACTTGAAGACATTTTACCAGTTTCTAAGTTGTAAACATTTTTTTAACAACCAATTTTTAAATCGAAGAAAGATTTCAGAGATTAGCCTAATTTATATTATGTCTCAGTTACATTAGAAGTATTATTACTGTACTGGTATTAATTACATATAAGGATTTAATTTTTAGTTTCAGCATCCACTTTATCGACATTTCAAATGTATATATTATCAACATGCTGAAAGATGAAACTCCCAGAATGCAAAGCTGATTATAGATTGTTAGAGGTGTTTGTTTTTCGCAATCCGCGATAAAAACATAATAAAGCGAAATAAAAACGATTTTTTCAAATAAAGCGAATTTTCCTTTATTTTGCGAAATAACGCCGCTTTTTACATCAGATTTATTAAAAGCCATAAAATAAAATTCCATTCACATGTAACCAATAAAAACTGAGAAATAAATACACATTTTATTTCTCCGATTATAAATTACGCTTGATGTTAATGCATTTTAATGCATTTTGTCACATGACGTGCAGTGCACAAGTATACGAAATGCCGAAAATTGCTGTTTCGTTATCTGACAGGGCGAGTGAAATTAAAGAAGAGGGATTCATCGTTTCAGTATAAATATAAAGTATAAATTTATAAACAGTATAAATGTTTTATATTTATTATAAATGTTCACTCTTTTAAACAAAATAGGCCTACATAAGTCATAGTTTAATGATTTAATTTCTGCTGGCCAATGAAAGCTACGATTTTGGTGTACAAAAATAAAAACACAAAACACCGCTTTTTACATTTTAAATCACCGCTTTTTTGTATAAAAATAAAACCATTTTCAAACACCTCTGTAGATTGTCCTTTCCTGGCCGACCGCTAACATTAAAACAGAAGAGGTCGCTTCTCTTCTACTTCAATGTTAGCGGTCGGCCAGGAAAGGACAATGTATAATCTGCTTTGCATTCTGGGAGTTTCATTTTTCAGCGTGCTGATAGTAAATTCGCTTTGTTTTTAATAATGCAGCTTCCGTTCTTTAGAAGTTTCTTATCTTTGTATCTTATAACGGGGCTCATCGAATAAAATATTTTAGAATGTCGTTGATCGATTCGATGATTGCAGGTTTAATAGCGCCATTGGGTTTCGAAACTTAAAGTAATTTATATTTTTGTTTCTAAAGCCTTAGAATCATTAGTTTTTGACGGATTATGACTTTGGTTCACAGTAGTCTTTCTCATGAATATAGTGACATGTAGGCCTACATTCAATTAGACTACATACACTTCCATTAGTGTATTACTTCCATTAGTGTGACTGAGTGTATTTTGGATGAAGTATTCCATTTGGAGATATTTGCCAAAAGGACATGAACCAATCAATTACCATCGAATATCGATATTTTTGGTTATTGAGGAGCGTTTCATCCATTGGAAATGTAGCTCTCAAGAAACAAAATAGTGGGTTGGCCCAAATGTTTGCTCTACTAGCACTTTTGTGTCTTTAAAGTCATTCGCCACCATTTTCCTAGATTGCATTGTGACAGTTGTCATATCAGCGTGCATTTAAAACAAAAACTGATTAAAATTGGTGAATTTTGTGCCGCCAATGTAATATTGAAGATGGAAGACAATAAGAATGCAAGACAGCATTTTTCTTTGATGACCTGGCCAAAACTGTTACAGTTTGGCTGGGAAGTTTTGATTCATCCGCCATATTCACCAGACATTGCACCTTCGGGTTTCCATTGATTTCGGTCTTTACAAAATTGTCTTAAACGAAAAAATTCAATTCCCTGGAAAATATGAAGACACAAGGAACATTTTTTTGCTCAAAAAGATAAAAAGGTTTGAGAGAAAGATTTATAAAGTTGCTTGAAAGATGGCAGAAGCAGTGATTGAATACGTTGTTCAATAAAATTATTGGTGACAATGAAAAATGTATCTCTTATTTTTACTTAAAAACCGAACGAACTTTTTGGTTAATCCAATATATATATGTACTGTACATCAAGGATTACTCTTTGCATGGGTTACACTATCAAAAATAAGCTTAATACAGAAAAATACTTCAAATAACTACATTACATTCAAAATTACATCGTTCAAATCCATACTGCGACATCAACTCGCCTTTGAAACAATAACATTGCTACTTTACTGAAAAATCAAGTAATAATTTATTAAATGTAATTACAAGAAAGCTTATGCCAACATCTGAGTTGAATGTATCCGGCGATGTCTGTTTGAAATTTGCTCTAAGTAAACGGTTTGAAAACAAAAGAAACAACAGCGTTACTAAGCGCCAACATATTTTCTTTTCGTGTAACAAACAAAAACAAAACAAAAAATTACGGTACCTCAAGAAAAATAGTGTGATACCGAGTGTGTGCCGGAATGGCATTGGAGTGTTTATTCTGTTATTGTTGCTTGTGTAAATCTGGTGAATATTTATGTTGTTGGTTTTTATTTTTGTCTTTCGATGTTGATTCTTTACCAATGTTTAAATATAATCCTTTTCAGTTTCAAGACAAGTTGAATTACGTTAAAGGAAACGAGGTTTTCAAATTCGAAGCACTTTCTTGGGAGGATATGGGATCATCCAATAGATTTCGAAAACTGCATTGAAAGCTTAGGTAGAATTGGAATTAATCTTTAAGAGCTTCTCCTTGGCTTGAGTCAATATGTTAAGAATGACCACCGTGTGTCTGCGACAACACGAGTAAAATATACAGTGACAGAATTCGGGCTCTGTATTGATCCCAAGTTGAATAGCTAAACAATCTGATTTCCATCAGAAAAGAGCCCAGAAATAGATACAGCAAATAAAAGCATTTAATTCTGTCAAAGGCACATGTTCGGATTACATTTTGATTTTTAAATTTACCGTTGATTTTTAAATTATTTCATTCGATTTATTAGAATTACATTACAGATAAAGATAAATAATTCTCTAGGGTCACCAGTATTTTTTTTTTCTTTTTAGTTGCAGTGAAATGCAGGCATATCTGACAAACTTTATAATGTAACTAAATCATCTGATTCTAATTTCCTTTCAAGCCATGATTGGCTGATGAGTAATCACGTTATTTGAAATGATTGGATACGTTTGAAATAATTTAAACTCAACACAAAAGCATCATCAGTTGCAGGCAAACAGAAACTTAATTATACTTGGAATTTAAAATTATTGACTAAAGTTTCTTCACTATTCACAAAATTCATTGAAAATTTTCAGAACGTTATAAAAGTAGTTCTGCAATACATTTACCACAAAAGAATACTCTTCGTGTCCTATCTTTTGTAAAGAAATTTAAAGAGATTTCTTTTTTGTAACTTTTGCTTGAAAAAATTTGCTGAAAACCTAAAAACTCAGAAGGAAGCCAACAGTTGTAGTATTTGTTGGATACGTAACGAAAGTGTTCAACAGAATATAGTAAAATTCGCCATCTTTCTATCAACTGAACAGCAAATAAGAACAGAACAGGTGGGCAAAAAACGAAACATCATCTCGAACAAACTAATAATAAATTTAATAATAATAATAATAATAATAATAATAATAAATCCAACCAGCACTAGGTTTCGACATTGGAAAAGTTGCCAACTCATTCTACATACAACAAGAAATCATTTCAGTTATTCTGAGTTTTTGGCAGAGATTCTAAAAACTATCTGAACAGTTTTAATTAATTAATCTGTGCAATTTACTCCACCTAACTTTAATTAGAGCATTTTTAGAGGAAACTTTCCTTACTAGTTTATGGAATGGCGTCGAAATGGACTGCAGTAATTAAGGAAAACTTTCACTGTTAGAATACGTTTAATATTCTTCTTTTTCTTTTTTATAATTAAGAAAAATTGAAGAAAAAAAATTAAGAATAAATGGTGCTGCATATTTTCAGAGGATGTAAGACATTTCTAAATATAGTATTAATGACAATTGAGGTAAGAAATGTATAATTATTATGTATTTGGTTACATATGTAATAATTGAAAAATATTTACATCAAATGCTATTCTAATAGTATTTTATAATATCTGATTAATAATAATATGTATTCCACTTCATAATACTTTTCATAATAGGCCTACATCTAAGTTTTCTGCATAATCAGATTTTTTCATTTTCCATCATAGTAATGGAAAGAATACGTAACAAATCATTTTTCATCAAAGTTTAGAACAGCCGTTTCGTGATATCCAATACAGTGAATCTTCAACAAATTCATTTTTCATAAGTTGGCCATCAAAATACTGGAAGATTTTGCATTATGAAGCAATACACAAGTAATTTAAAATAAAAAATTTAAATAGTATTTTGTTTACCTTAACTTCTGTGTCAGAGATACTGAAAAAATTAATTGCTTCTTACCTGTAAATAAAGAAGAAAAAGAATCATTTTAGTTTTCATAATTGTATAGTAAATTTACTAAAAAAGTTTACTATAAAATATTTACATCTTGCTGATGATGGAGGTCTTGACACCTCCGAAACTGTTCATGGATCCCTTATAACATGTATACTTTTATTATGGTTTAATTATTTTAAATACAATTATTTTTTTAAATTATGGTGTGTTTGAGGTATTTCCTATGTTATCATATAAATTATTTCGTTAACTATAAATTATTTTCTTTATTAATATCTTTCTAGCGGAACATATACGTCTACAGGTTACATTTCAATAAATTGTATTATTACTGTTTTAAGTTTATATAAATCTAAAGTTTCTTATGTTACATCAAACGACTAGAAAATACAGGGTTATTTCGTAGAAATCAACCTACGAATGATCCAAGGTCTGTAAATAAATATATTTGTACTGTAAAAATATTTTACAGTACTTTTAAATTTGGTAGGAAAATTCTTATTGTTCCAAGCAAGCACCAGGTCCCCAATATTCAGTGGGGGTTAGGTGAACCTTAGGGGCACGGCTGGAGATGAACTAATACGAATTCCCGATTTCGGCCGGGAATTGAACTTGCTTCCCTCAGACCACATACACTTGCTACATCAGGCCCATAATAAATAAATAAATTTACAACTGCTCTTATTTATAAAAATAGGCATAGATTTATATACATTTTTACGTATAAGGTAGTTTCTTCGTTTGCTGTGCATTCTGGGCCAGTTTGAGCTATCGAAATCAATGGGTCATTATTAGAATCTACAATTGGTTTTGGCCATTTTTGATTCCGAATTGATTATATTTACCAATTTTTTTACTAATTTTACTAATTTACTAATTTCGCAATTAGCTTAAATGTTAGAAATGCAACCATTTCATTCATTTGTCAGCTATCTTCATATTTGAGGTCTCAGACTCATATACTGAAGGTTGTCGGTTCAAACCCGTATATAAACTGGTTTTTTTTTTTTTTCCTTTGTTTTTTCTTATTTTCCTATCTTTTTTTCTTATCTTTTTTTTTATTTTCCTTACATTATTGCACTTTCTTTTTTATTAGTCTATTATTTTTAATTTTTTTTATTGTTATGGATCGCACTTAAATTATATTCACTTATTTTGTCTCATATGGACCGGGCAATGCTAGTGTACATAATACTAGCATTCAATTATCATTTTTTTTTTTTTTTTTTAGTTACTTACATGAGCTATCAGGTTATTCTATGTCTTTTGAAACAATCTTTCTCAAGAAACGGTTTATTATCATCACCTGATGAAAAGGAAAACTTCAAATTAAAGCGTCGTAGTGTTTTTAATTGCATATTGGTCAAAGAACGCGATTTTATCTTTGTGGACGTCGCGATCCGCTGTGTGAAAGAGATTCAAAAGTCTCTCCCAATTCCAGAGAAAGTGTCTTGAGAGAGGAAAGGATTATTGGATCCAATTAACGAATCAATTAGCTTCGTGAAAACGCATGGGCGAATAAAACAGCTTTCAATTGAATTAAAACCCAATAGCACTCTCATTAGCGCGCCAACTCGTCGACAATGGCAGGCGCCCAATGCTCAAATCCCCAAGCTTTTGTTGTTGCCTTCAGAGGCTCAGTTCTCAGGCATTCGGTTAAGCCGAAACTTTCTGATGTAAAAAGCCGATCATGTGGTGCAACGACAAAGATTTCTCGATGGGTCCGTCGAAGAAGCCCTTAGATGTTATCATCCTATAGATTCTTCCATTTCTAATTAGACTGCCTGTTCCATCCCTCTTGGCTCGTGTTAAACAACACCTTCGATTAGATTCTCCAACTTTAACCAATTATTAAATGTCAACTTTTTTTTTTCTTTTGTCATTGTCATGATGCTATCGTAGTAGGAGCAATGAAAATTTAAACTCTTTGTGTTTTGATCTTCAGAACCTACAAAAATAATCTAAACGACCAACGAAATTCTGAACTAGGGATTCCAGTACAAATGCTAGCAACAAGAAGTGAAGATCTCCATATTTTCAACTGTTGTTTATTGCTGAAATACACAAACGAATTTCATTCTGTTTGAACTTAAAATATCTGCAGTCAAAATTTAGCCTACATAGTTCCTAAAACAGAGCATAAAAATCCACAGTCAAGTTGTGCCACCCCCCCCAAAAAAAAAAATTAGCAACAGCGACGTTAATTATTATTTAACTGCTGTGCATGTGTCGGATGAGGGGCATCGTTTAAATTTTGATTGTCCAACTGTTATTTGTTGTGAATCTAATAGTTTCCTTACGCAATGCAAGGAATCGTTCTTCATACTTATGGATCCATTATGTTACAATGATACGCTTACCGTTAAAACTGTTTCTGATTATGATTTTCGTAAAATTTAACCCCCCCCCCGTTCCATTTTTTGCTCCCAGACTCATAATTCCTGTTTTGGCTGCGTTAGGTTGGATGGGATTTGAAGTTTTTTGGCGTAACCTACTAGGCTCTTCCCTCAACAATGGTCCAATGGTCCAGTTGCTACCGCATGGAAGAAGGAAGTCGTCCTGTATTTTTGCATATTATCTACTGTCCTCTCCCTTGCATTTTAGTTGTCAAGGGCACGCGGGGCGAGCCGAAACGTTGTTTTATCTTAGATTTTTTAATCATACAATGTTTTTTTAAAGTTATTTTTTGTATGTTGACTATTTAGTGACTTTTTTTTAAAAAAAATTCCTTGATGAATCTTACAATAGAAATTTTTTTGATTTTTTTCGGGAATCTCATTTCGATGACCATTGCTTCCATGTTATCTAATTCTATGCCAGCCCTCATTAAAGCCTCGACCAAGTTGCCTGTTTGAATTGGATTGCGGTAAAGGAAAACTTCCATTTCTCTCCAATTATGTTAGTGGTCCATTTCCTTATCTAAGCTCTTTAAATTGACACAATTCGCAATTGCCAAATTATATAATTCTGTGAGCTTTCAGACATTGATTAAATAACGGTCAAAAACTATTGAATTGGTTAATTGCTCAATTATATTTCAACAGATATAAGATTTACTTAACCTTTTTTCCCTTGATCAAATCTCTGTAAGTCTACGTAGGTGTTCCCATAATAACTTTTCAACAGCTAGATGAATCTTCTTGATACCAAGAATGCACATCTATGAACAATAGATGGTTTCACTTAAATATTTTAAATCGTTTCCAAATGGGTCTCGTCAGCGCGAAAAGATGACCAAAAAGATGACAAAAATCTCATAAGTATTAGAAATTAAACAATGGATTTCCATCGAGGTCTTAAACAATGAATATTAATCTATTAATTTGAGATTATTAAAATTAATTCGATTTAGACAACTTTAATAAGGAAGCTAATTTTTATTTTGATTTTCCAGAAAATGGAAAATTTGCACTGTTTGTATTCACCTGAAATTATAATTTTAAACAAACATAGGTTTTCGTTTTTTGTCGTTCACGACTTTTAAAAAAGACAAAAGAATAATATTTTCTTTTTTTAAAATAAAGTATCCTCTAAGTTTCAGAAATAAAAGAAAAACGCACCAGACTAAGACTAAGAGTTCACTGATCTATTTTTTGAAATTGTGATACCGCGAATCCAAGATGTATGCACGTTAGACTTTTGCATTGTATATTTCTTGTTTAACAATTAATCCCTTACATGCTAAGCGATCGCTAGCGGAGATTAATTGATTGACCTTTTTATTCTTTATTTAGGTTTTTATTTTTTTTTAATTGGAGGGTCATTGCGGTGTTTACTTTTGTTTTCTTTATATGTTTTCCGAGTTCACTGAGATGTAAGATACTGGGCGGATCCAACTGACGAATTTCAGGAAACCAGAAATGGTCCATCTTGGATTCCCGGTATCACAATTTCAAAAAACAGATCAGTGAACTCTTAGTCTTAGTCTGGTGCGTTTTTCTTTTATTTCTCATGTATTTGTACTCACGTTAAACTTTTGTATTATCCTCTAAGTTCTCTCCGTTACTTCTTTTGCCGAATTATTCGACAGATCCTCCTAGTCACGATTTCTCAGATGTGCACTTTCTAGCAGAACCAAATATTTTAAATTTAAGATTATAAATGGGATTAACGGTTTAGTATCTCTGAAATTTAATTAATCCTAAGCTTATCTATCTAGATCTCTTTATTTATCTATCTGCTTAAAGTGCCCCAAAAAAGCTCACCAGTTCCTGAAGGTATTGACTTATACTAAAAACAAAAACAAAAAAAAACTATTTGGATTAAATTCGTTTACAGGTTGGCGAACTTTGTGTAGAAGCCAAATGTAACTAGAAAATGCTTTTAAAAAATGAATATAATCAGAATTGTTGGTTTTTGCTTAACGGCATTTAGAGGAAGATTTGTGCAGAAGTTGTCTGAAACAGGAAATACAGATTTATGATAGTCGTGAGATAACATTATACTCTAATAAAATGTTCTATACGTTTGTTTCTATGGATTATACGTTTTTTAAGTGTATTGCTTATCTTGGTTTAGTTATTATAGAAGTAACAGATATAAGACAAAAGCAATATTACTCTCTTCATTAGATCATTACCCAGGCATCTTCCAGACCAGCGATTCCCAACCTGGGGAACGGGAAAGGACGTTCGGGAGTACGAGAAAAAATTGAATAATGGCGGAAAAAGGAACATGTGTCAACAAAAGACAAGGTAAAAGTTGTCAAAATAATCCAATGCTACGGTGAGGGGTGGTACGGGATTTTCGTTATTCGATTATGAAAAAAAAAACCTCGTTATCTCTCCCTAAACATTGTTTGACGACACTGTAAATGTATAATTGTTAATATATAATTAACATTGTAAATACATACACATTGTTTGTTCAACTCATTATTTAAATCCCATTTATTTACAGCATATAAATAACAGCAACTATATTTATTACAAATATCTTGCTAATATTTTGGTACATTTATGAAAATGTGCTTCAAGGGGTAAGCAAGTGAAAAAAGATTGGTAATCGCTGCTATAGACCATTCTGAAAAAAAATTTCTTGAATTTTCTCATTAAGAAAATTCTAGATTTATATTTACATTATAATATTTGATGAATACAAATAGGAATTTTTCCATTTTCTGAAGAAAAAAAAATTTAATCCCGCTAATTATTTAAGGTACTAAGTCTGAAAACTTCTTTCATCAAAGCACGCGGAAATAGTGGACTATCTAACAGAATGAACATCCCTCATTATAGGTCGTTTTCATTTTAATGTTAATGGGCATATTTTTTTCTTTTGATCGTCACTTGGTGATTTTTCATCCAGGACTGTTCTTTATTAAAAATAAATAAATACAAAAGTAACATCTTCTCTTGTCCTTCTAATATGCATGTTAAGTTTCAAAAGGATCCATGAAAGTGGTTCAAAAGTTATTATGCGATCCCATACACATAGAATGATTTGACGACCCTCACTCTCCTAAGAAAACAAGCTAAAAAATCAAAAGCATGTCAACACAAATTATAAATATACGAAGAGGAATCGTAAGAAAAATTGTAAGACTTTCCACCGACTTGATTATATGTTAACATTGAAATTTGAATTTAGATTCGCCGAACTGTCGAAAATCAAAAACATCGATTCCAGGGAGCCACGGCGAACCCAAAGTACCATAAAGGCAGCTTTCATTTACAAATAATCAATTTACAGAACATGTTTTCCTTCTGAAGATAAAGATAGGGAATTTACAGAAAGACACTTTTTTTTATTATTGACCTATCACGATAATCCACATTTCAAGAACTCTGAAGTCTATGAAAAGGTTTTCATATTGGCTTTGCAATAAATGCAAAAAAAAAAAATAGCATTTTTATTTCTCAGAAAAGAATAATTAGTCTTTTATAGACTTAATGTAAAAAGAAACAAACATTTTTTGAAGGTTTTTTTTTAAATTAAAATTTTTACAAAGTTTGTTAAAAACTGCTTTATTAAAATTATTATTTAATGATAGCCAAAGAAAAAAAAGTAAAACGCAAATATTCATTATGAACTCTCGACTTAGAAGAAACTTAGTTAATTAACCAAATTTTAATTTTTAGACTTATTTAAATAAGGCTGTTTTTTTAAATTAAATTTCATAAGTATTTTTTTTTTTTGTAAGCTTTGCTGTAGTTACATAAACGAGTAACAAAATAACTTAAATAAGGTCATTAAATTATATAGATTGTAAATCATATTTGATTCTATTTATTTAACTCAATTCTGAATTATATCGTCGTGAAATAAATATCGATGGCTTAGCGCAAAAGTAGTGAATATCCAAGATGCAAGTTTTGAGAAAAAGCTGAATTAGTGGGGGAAATGGGTACTTTTTCGCTAGTTTAGGTCCTAAAATCATAGGAAATATGCCATTTTGAAAGATTTGCTAGTTTTGCCCTACAAGAAGGCTCTTCAAGATACCTATTCGCCACAAAATCCTAATTTTGTGTTTACTGGATATTCGCTACTTTTGCGCTAAGCCATCGATATAATTTCCAAAAATTAAAACCATTTATTTTATATAAATGATCCTTATAAATTTACTTGCTTAAGCAAACAATCTGTATTTTTTTGCATTAAACTAAAAACTCGTTTACCCGGAAATTTAATTTATCCAAAACGATTTTTAGAATATTTTAAAAATGTACAAAACATTTTACCGTCGCTATAATCAATATTTAACAGCATGCACAAGCGATTATATAACTGTAACTATTACTAATCTTATTCAGTACAGTGTATCAATATTGAAAAGGGTTCAAAAATTGTTGTAACTTGACATAGTATCTTTTATAGTTAACCACGTAACTGTAGTCTAATTACATGGTTAATTAATCAATTCTAGTTTTAGAGCATACTGTAGTTTTTTAATGTAACTTGTACTGTACACGTTTAATACAATATATTTCGGATTATCCGAAATTTCGTTTATCCGAAACGAGCGCGGTCCCATGAAATTCGGATAAACGAGTTTTTAGTATAAATTGTTTATATGTAAATGTAGCTTCAAAAAAATTTAAAAAATTAGAAGAAAAAAAAGGAGGTGGGGTGAATTATTCAACACTTTTATTTCAGTCGTACTGGTGTCCATTAAGAAAATTATTATATTTAAAATCAAAATTTGTCAGCAATCAAATATATTTTGAAATAAATACTAGAGTAATGATTACATATTGTTAATTACAGTAAAAAATGATATTTATAATAACAATTTAACTATTAAAACAATGCTTCGTAAACACAGAAGCTTTTGAGATCTACTGAGACTTTTGAACATTGTTGAGCTCTCATCAGTCAATCTTACTAAAGTCCAAACAGAAGAGGGAAGCGAGGAATTTTTAACATAAGACATTAGAGAGAAGGTTCTTATATATTTATGAATAGATTATTTTCTTGATGATTATTTAATATCCTTGTAAAGTTTTGAAAACATCTTAATGTAAATCCATTGTAGTTTATACAAAAGGGATTACAGGAAAGGTTACATGAAATATAAAGTTAGTAGCAACAGAAAGAGTTTGAGTTTTCCACCGTATTTCATTAATAGGAATAGCTGGAGTCTTAAAAATATATTAAAAATACATGACTCTGTGCCTAGCGTATTACGAGAATCCCACATTACAAGAATTCCAAAAGACTAAGGATCGAAAAGTAGGGTTGAATTAGGAGCAAAAAGCAGCTTCTAAAAAACATGAGGTCCGGGTTATTAACAAGGCAAACAGACCTGACCTGCCGTAGATCAAAACAAAAACATTCAAACCAAAAATAAAGTAGTTTATTATTCCCTGCCTCAAATGCATTAAAAAAAAATATAATCTTTAATAAAAAGACTGAAACAACACCAAGCAAACTATAAAAATAAAGATGAATTCAAATCAATTTCATAGCAACACAATAAATGAACCACTCAAGCCCCTAATTTCGATCAAATTCAAGTGACAGACCAGGCGGCAACTGTTTGGACGGACATATGGAGACAAAGAAATATCCATTCTTTATCCGGGATTCGAACTTGGATCCTTCTAAATTACCACCGTGTAAATAGGGTCACACGAATTCAAGCTATGTAATATACTAAATTATAATCATACAAACTATAAGCAGAACAATAAAAGAACGGCTTTGGGGAGCATCACTTCGCGGCTGACCATTTATGATAAGGAAAGAAAAAGACCGATGACCTTATAGAACTGAAATATAGGATATTTTATTTTATTTATTTTTTACAAAATATTTGTAATAATTTTAATAATTGTAAAAGTATTTTAACACTAACACAGAATAAATACCCTCTTTACAGTATAAAACGATGTTAACATAAGAGTGGTTGAGAGCTAATAGTTCTTTGACAATACCAGTACCAATTTATTCCTTTCATTTGGCTTTACTCTTTCTTCCCTTTTGAGTGAATTGAAAACTAACTGAAACTACTCCGGTGCAAATAACAAAAGGCGTCTTCGTTTCAATTCGGATCTGGCAATGAAATATCGATTTGGAGTTGCCTTGACCTTGGCAGAGACGCCCAAATCGACTGGTGCTCTTCGACATCGTTCAATAGGTCAATGCACGACGTATTCTCCAAACTTCCCTTGCTATTAACTCCTTAATACAAATGCTCTCTCCATGTCCTAACACAAAGGCCGTGTAATGCACGCTTAAAAAGACACTAATGGATTCAGTTGAACTGCTATTGTTAGGACTTGCCAACGGATTAAACGAAAAAATAAAGAGGGGAAGAAAGATGATGGCCAAAGAGCTTTATAGAATGACTTGATAGATTTATGTAAGTATTTACTTTAAATAGAAAAATATATGCTATCATAATTGTGTAGGACAGCGTTTCCCAAATAATTGTGGGTTTCACATTTCAAAAAATGTAGAAATGTAAAAATTTTGAAAATAGAAAATTATGGAAAAAAATAGGAAAATGAAAAACAATAATAATAATAAATAAATAAATAAATAAATAAATAAATAAATAGAGGAAAAAATAAGATATTCTGGAAACGGGGCTTTTTTGTCCCTTGCCTGATATAATTATATACAATAATAAGTTTCAAAAAAGCAGTAAAAATAATAAAGTTAAAAAAATAATTTCATCCCCATATTTCATGTCCATTAACGCTAGGTGATTGCAAAAGCTTGTCATCCTATAAACTGGTTTGGGGTTCTAAAAAAAAAAAATTGAGGCAACACTAATTCTAGAAAAGTCATAGGCAAGGTATCTTAACATTGTGACGAAGCATTGTTATTATAATTTCCATTTTTAATTAATCTTTGGGATTTTAGTCGTTAAAGTTTTGTACGGTTTGAAATGTAAACATTGCTTTATTCATTTTATTTAAATTCATTCAGTTATTGTAAAATCATGTGATTACTGAGCAGCCAATCACGGCATTTGTAATTAACTTACAGTATTTATTACACTTGTTTAAATACGTTGTCTTTGTTTTTGTGAAATAAATGATTTAGGTTATTTCAGTTTGAATTTAGACCTTAATTCACAAGTTCTTTCCACAGATTATCTAATCACATGCTGGTAGGAAAACCGACGCAGTTTGAAAATCTCAGAACTGAGAAAGGCTAACAACCACAACGTTTTCATGTATTTTACTGACTTTTCAACGCAAAAAATATTTTTTTTAATGAGAATTTTAAATCTTTATTTTTGATTAATTTTGATATAAGTTATATTTTTCTACGCAGCCATTTGGATATGATAGTAGGTATGTTAGAAGCTTATAATATATTAGAAATTCTGCTCTGATGCCTTTCACTTTTAGCTAGCTGTACTCATTCCTGCTATTTCTAGTTATTATGTGACGAATTAATAAATATGTATAAAATGTTACACAATTAATTAATTTTACTGAATAATAAATTATTTATTGTTCTACTATAAATGTGACAATCCAAGTGCGTTATAGCTTTCCTGGAAATCTACTAAAATCATTATCTTCTGTAAATGTGTGATTCCTAGCATCTGTTGAACTTGTGAAGGGATCCTTTATTTTTTTTTAATTTGGCACCCATCTAAAAGATTGCTTTGAGAAGTACAACAATCTAACTTTCGCATTTGAAAATGGCTCTGTGGAGTAACTTATGAGCGAAAATAACAAAAATACCTATAGAAACAACAATAGAAACGATGTAATATAACTCATTAGTCAATTCATTATATCTACGAAGACACGTGACAACTCCATATATGGTAATCGCTCGAGCATTAGTTACTCCGCATACTTCCGTTTTGAACGTCATTCTGAACATGGCGGCTGCTGAACACACACCGTTGTTCGTTTTGCCAACAAAACTTTGAAGAGTCAATCGAGAGGAATCATTTGGAATGTTATTTTTTGTTTTAAGTCGTGTATCTCTATCGTAAAACGGCTGAAGCAGCAGGTATTTCATCTCATTCAGTGTTGAATATTATTAAGGAAACCGAAGCCTCGCTTATCACTAAGCCTAGCCCATTGTTTGAAATGCGGGCAAGAAAAGAGAGCAGCTGACACCGATAACAGATACGGATGACTAAAAACAAACTTTTTCTGAAATCGAAAATATGAAAATAAATAAATATATAAAAATATTCTTAATATTGATAAATCAACAAAAATAATAAAAAATTAAACAGTGTAGCGCGATGACGAATTTGATGTAAACACCGGAAGTAGCTTACATTCCAGACGTTACCAAGCAGTAACTCGAGTGAAGAAAGGAAATGATAATGATTGGTTAACTGAGATCACGTGTCTTCAGATATATAATCAATGGACTATAACGATCAACATGTCCGACAATGCACGTAATCCTTGGCATATGCTACTCCTTTTTGTTTGCGCGCGTTTCGAATTAAATTAAATTAAAGCATCAGCATTTAAACAATATAAGTAGAATATGTGATTTCCGATACATTTTCAACGTTTGGAAAATTTGAAGGTAAATTACTTATATAATTTACAAATAAGTTGTAGAGACTTTTCTTTTGTACCGTTTTCACGGCTTAAATAAAAAAGTTCAGTGAAATCTTTGAATGTTTTCTGGATTGTATTTCCTTCTTATTTATTGTTTTATGCCTCATATCTTCAGTATAAAAGTAAGAAATCGTTCGACAACTTTTTAGATGTTCCTGTGATTCATTTTAAACGAGTAAGATTTCCTCCAATTTCTAAAAAAAAAAACCATCAATTCTTAATAAAACTTCTTCCAATCTTCTGGCATTAAAAAAAAAAAAAAAGATTTGTCTATAAATCCTTCTCCTTTAATAATACTCTTCCAAGACCAGGACATCAGGGAATCATAAAGATTCATTACATGCTTTCTTTAGTTTTTCTGCTACTCTTGGGAATCGTCAGTCGAAATAACTTTTTCCGTCGAACGAACATTAATCCATAACGAGCAATTAATCCCCTTCTAATGATGTTAATGTCTGCAAGTGCAAGACACCACCAATTCCCTTATTTAATAACTCGTTTTCTTGATGCGTCTATTTGCCAAAGGTACTGTAGCCTTTCGTTTCTTGCACCTAACACTAACACATGGCAGGTTTTTTTTTCTTCGCTCTGTCACAGATGCTGTTGTGATATTGCAATGATGGATCGAGTACGAAACGGCAACGGATATTGAAAAGTATAAAGCCAGCCTCTTTTTTTTCTTTTTGTTCCTTATGGTCTCAAAGATATGAATTCGATATCGAAAGGACCATTAAAAATAGAATGGCCGATAAATCTTTGTCTCAAAGGTAAGGAATCATTATTAAAGCTTCACTATTAATAAAATTAAACAGATTGTCGATGGGGAAGATTCTAGAAACTGTAAAATCGCATCGTGGAATTTTCAAGCATATGGGAAAAGATGTATGATTTTTCACAAAAAGTCGACAAAAATCCCCATAGAAAACCATTAGAACCAATTCAATGTGTTTTTATTGATGTTTTAAACAAAAGATCCTAATTTTTAATCCTCTTAATGTTTGCGCGAGCTTTACTATGACTAAAATTAATTGGATTTTAAACTAACTTAATTAATATATAATAGATATTTGTGGAGAAAATGTTTAAATAGGAACAATCTGTTTGATAATCTTCAGTGTGTCTCATTACATGTTTCGTAACGTTTCTGTTACATTTTCAAAATAGAATTATAATTTGGAAATTTAATAAAGACAAAGTAACATGCAAAGAGTTTAACAAAACATTTTTCCCATAAAAATATCTATTATATGTAAATCATATGATCGGAGTTCTTCAGTGTTAACTTAATAAAGAATTTGTGGATTCAATTAATCTTTTCAGAAAATGAAAAATATAATTCATTGAGGCCGGCGGAGTGCTCACTAATATAAAATATTAGTAAGTTTTTTATTGTTTTTTTTTTTTTTTTTGCTTTTGAGGCGTCGTCACTGCGATAATCTGATAATCTTAATTGTTTATATTTTGTAGATATTATAAAGAATAAAAAAAAAACTAATCCAAATAAAAAATAACAGACCTTGAATTCTGTTATTAAACTCTTTCATTACTGTTTAAATTAGAAAAAAAAGGCTCTACGGAAAGTAGGCTTCGAATTCTTCAAAACATAATTCAAACACGTTCTTGCTCTCCAAATGTTGATAGATACTCTTTAAGATATTATCAAAATTTACATCATGAAAAAATAAAAAAATTAATTGTAGTCGCTAATAAAACAAGATTGAAAAAAAGTTCAATATATTAGCAGAGTAGTCCATAAAACTGCGGGAGCAATATGCAGAAATACGATATATTCCATTTACTGAGTGAATAAAATACATAAAAATACTGATTCTTGCTTCATATTACACTATTCATTCAGTTCACCCAAAAAAATTTTTCATGAACACAGATTTACCATATCTGTACAATTCACGGTCAAAATTTATCTTAGTGCTTCATATAGATAGCAATCATAACACACTGAAGATTATCAAACAGATTGTTCCTATTTAACTGCACTAATCTTCTACGTTCTACGAATTTCTGAGATGAGATAAGTTGCTAGGAAACCAGTATTCCCTCACTATACTATGGAATGTTCACTTTAATTCTTCTCAATTGATTTCCAGATCACTTGAGATTTGTGCAAAAGTTCATACAATTATACTTCCTAGTTTAAAATCCTTCCTGTTCTTCCAATTTGGATTACCTTATCTCCAGTTCCCATCGCCCTTTAGCCCATTTCCGTCATCAACTACCAAAAATCTCTTTTCCTTGCTTGCACTCTTCATTATATCACGTATTGCAGTCTTGTTCAGCCATTACACATTAGTTACACATATTGTTTCCACTTTTAACATTTCCATTGATATATGCACACAACACAAACAAAAATAATATAATCAGCATAAATTACAATGGATTAAATTAAACACTTAGTTCCTCTACAAATATAAATGCAGTGATTCAAAGTATATTAAGTACCGTATTTACTTGCATAATTTCCCCCATCGCTTATTTTCCCCACCCCAGTTTTTGTGGATTATAAAATTCAATTTTTATTTTTATCGCATAATTTCCCCACCTCTACTTCAACGCGTTTCCAACATGACGTCATGCGGTGAGCAGCTATAAAGATGGCGGGCTGCGCTGCGTGTGTTACGAAATTACGTCACAGTCGCACACACACTTCCGTGCATGCCTATTGCTTAACTGTACTTTGAAGAAAAAACAAATGTTGAGATGTGATTTCTTATATTTTAAATGTTGCGTGTTAATAAAATTGTTGTTAATTACATTTCTTGCTTTAAAAATCAATATTTAACATGGTTTAACTTACACTTTCACCATATTTTTTTTCCTCAAATTTAAAACATCGCGTAATTTCCCCACCCCACCCTTTTTTTTGTCAAAATATTGATGAAAAAAAAGGGGAAATTATGCGAGTAAATACGGTATATAAAGAGAAAATTAAAGTAGAAGAATTACAAAATTGAATCTTGTTTAAATGAATTGAATCTTAAATAAATAATTAAATGTTTATTAAATTACAAAATTGAAAATTCCTGATTTTGGATAAACAATCTAAAATAGGAATTAAAATTAAATTTAGAAATTAATAAGTGATACTAAATTTAGACTCTGATATTAATTAATATAAAATTTCGTATGTAGAAGTAATACAATACAGTACAAATTATACATTTGTGGGCCTGGTGGTAACGCAATGGACTGCGGCTTGGAGGCGCCGGATTCAATTCCCAGCGACGATCGGGATTTTTCTTAAGGGCGGCGTGTACCAAGCTGTTGTTAACTTTGAGGGTTGTTAATTCTCCCCTCAACCGACATTTCCTGTGCTCCAACATTCGTTAGGAGTTAGCAGTCACTAAACCGCTGACGAGTCGTCAAATTTTAACGGCAGGAATCTAGTCCGTCAAATTACTCGTCAACTTCCATCAGCCACCGCGCCGTTCACCTTTTCTAAGATGCCTACGTTGCGTTGGCTCCGATTGAAACGGACTCCTGTGATTTTGACGAGGAATTAAATGTATTTTTTCTATGAAAAGTTCCGAAAATAATAATAAATACGTTTACTTCCTTTGAAGGTCCTGGCCTTGACAATTCTTGTTTTCAAGAAAAAAATTCTATCCACGTGCTTTTTTCTTCTTCTCCATGAAATGTTAATAACCAATCATAGCCAGTTTTAGAAACACGGGTACGCCATCAAGGACTAATCAGTGAAGTTTTGTCAAATTTTGTTTGGTGCATTTGAATTTTTTTTTTATTTGAAGACCGTTAAGATTAACTGCTCATCAGTTGACAAATGATTTGACGTAACATTGGTGCTCGCCGCCCTAAATGTCTCAGACGAGTGTTTCACCAGCTCTCTGTGAAATGAGGACTTGCTTTCTTTTCAGGGTTAAAGACCTCAACTTCTTCCTAGCCGTACCTCCCGCGACCACAAGAACCACATAAGCCATGCAGTGGGATACTTAATTTTTAGTTTTTAGTTAAATTTTAATTTCATTTACATTATTTAAGAATATCAACTGACAAGAGATACAAGTAGTTTTTATAATAAAACTATGAAATACTGCACTCGATGAGATAAACATAGAACAAAGAAAGATAAACATCCAAATCAAGTCCGACGTCGAACCCATATCTAAGTTAAAGCCAAGATGTCCGGCCAGCCGCTGGTAACACTCGAACACGTCTGGAAAAACAAACTAACAAATATGTCTAACTATCCAAAGATACACTGCTTAAAACTGCATTTTAGTTTAGAATGATTCAGATTTCCTTTGAAAATTCTTTCAAGTATTGAAGCATGTGGTAACTTGCAGAAAGCTAATAATAAAATCAAGCAGAAAGAAAGAAGAAGAAAAAAAAAGTAAATGGAATAATAAATTTAAGTAAACGTTCTCTCATCACGCGTTGCAGGGATCGTTAAATGCAATGTCCATATGATGCATTTGTATCTGAATGCTGTGTTTCTATCTTTCAAAGATAACTTTCCTAAGCTGTAATTTTAATTTACGACAGTTAAATTTCCATATCAATGGCAACAGTACTTTCCGTTTTACTGGGACGTCTCGTATCTGAAAATGAAGGAAGACTAAATAACTGCCTATTAAGATAGGCAAGGATTCATGTTGCGCGCCACTCACTCTCGTTAAGCTCCTTATTTTTATAACGATAAGATAGCGAGACTCACAACACTTCAAGTGAGGCAAAACGGAGCTCGCAGACCGACAGGCGGCGCTCGCCCCTACTTTTTATCTCATTAGAAATTTAAGTAGAATAAGTGGATCAACTTACAGAGTGGAATAGAATATGAAAAAACGAAGAAGCAACAAATAAATACAAGCTAAGCTTAAATTACAATATCTTTTTCTTATTATTATTAACCTTGTTGTTTATATAAAAGCAAGAACGGAAATAAGGGAAAATGAATTTGATAAAGGTCCTAGAGATTTGGATAAAATACTAGGAATTTGTGGAGCAGCGTAAATTAGTAGCAATATTAATTAATTTGGAAGTAATAGGTAATAGAATTTGTTTATATTGAAATTTTTACCCGACTTTGCCCAGTGAATAGGACACAGCAGCAAACATATGAAGTGCAGAAACGATGTTTATAAATATATAGTTAGAAAAATAAATAACAAGTATATAGATATTATGATGATTATTATTTACACGTAAATAATTTACAATTATTTACTTAGAATTGTAATGAAATTATGTAAAGCAAAAAGTAATGAAACTTGAATAGTAAAAATTCCAAGAAATAAACTACAATGAGTGAGACCAAATTGTTTACAAAGTGACATCCTGGTAAAAGCTGTTTCACGCTCTTCCGGCGATTATTCCTATCATCAGTACTGAGACCTCCTCGTGTACTGGTGACTGTTCCTGGCTGATGATCGCCAAAGAGTATGAAACAGGTGTTCCAGGATATCACTTGGTAAACAATTTGGTCTCACCCATTGAATGCTTAATAATAATTCAATGCCCATATTGAATTTTTGTGCTTTAAAAAAAAATCATTAAGGCCGGAGGACTGCTGGCAAATATGAATTTTCTCACTATATTTCATTAGCGAGTTTTTTACTGTTTTTATTTTCTTTTGAGGCACCACCGCGTTTCCGACGATTATATCAAGAAATGTTGCCGAAAACGACTTCAAAAACGTCTATCGTAGGTACTCGAGAAAAAAAAAAGTCTTCTTATTCCTATTTTCTAAGGGTTATAGATTTATATCATTAAAGAAAACCAATTTAATCCTGTACAAGCTCAGAAAAACCGCATAAAAATTAATTGAATTTTTCAAAAGTTATAAAAGATATAATTTATGTAAAGCCCAATAATTAAAAGATGAAGTATAATTATGTTTCGTTTTCGGTTTTCAACAGCCTTTTTTTGGCTAATTCGTGCAGTTCCCTTGAGGTTTTATTCTTCACTGCTTGAGTACCTAAGATAGTAAAGTGATGTTATGTGGCTATAAACAATTCCCACTATACGTCCTATCGAATGGTGAAAACTGGATTCAAATTGGTTTGATAGTTTTTAAGTTTTAAGCGAACAAACATCTTTGCGGTTTGTGCTGAGAGAGAGAAATAGAGATGTTAGTGCTGGAAAATTGAGGCTTAACAGAGTTGCACGTCTCAATTGAAAATATTAGAAGTAGATTACGTAATAGATATTAAAAAAATTTAGGCCTATTAAACAAATCCCAGGACAGTTGCAAAGATAGTGACAGAACTTGAGCAAAAAGCCAGAAAGACAAATCGCTAAGCCAGCTCTTGGATTTGAACACAGATCCAAGGTGTCAACTCGAAGCCTAAACCACTTGACGGATCGGTTTCATTTGCCCGCGAATTGGCAGATATTAAGTAAACCCCACTGCCTGAAATTCAATCAATTCCTATTTAGAATATTTATATGAATTCAGCACCAAATTTTAAAAATTCATGAAGAAAATTTGAGTTCATAAATTTCATATAGCCGAAATTAATCAAATACAGCGATTGATGCCTTTATTAAGTTTTCAAAATAGAATCAATTAAGAGTAAATACTTAATGCGAGTCAATCTAGTCTGGTGTGATTAATAGTATACGAAAGAATGTATATGGCTTACTCAATTTCTAAACGTAGCTATGAAATTATTCTCTAGATTCGAAGCAAATTTAATAATGCATTTGTTTGATAAAAGATTCGAACGTTATGGATGAAACTGTCTCCTGAATACAAATTGCAGGTATTTTTCGCAGAAACAGCATCAATTTGCCACGTTTTGTTTTACAAATAAAACAAATGCTTCCACATTGAGGGATACAAGAAACAGTTATGATAAATATTAAGCTTAAATCTAGCAATAAAAAGTGACGAGTCACTGTCGTAAGGTTACGAATACAGTCATCCAGTCCTTAGTTCACTGTCTGCCTTCGATACACATGTTTTCAAGCTACCTACTGACGAATACTGAAATCAGCGACAAAACTATCACAACCAGAAAAACGCAAGAACCTGTCCGAATTATATGTTACACAATACTACGTCACGTTAGAATTTTTAACATAAGAAAATGATCGAAATTGTTATATACGTGTACATTGTCAAAACCAGCTTACACGTACACATTGTCATAATAATATGTATATATTTGCTAAGTTAGATCTATGTTGAATTGAAACTTGTTAGTTGTTGTTTTTTGCGAAAATTTAAGAAGGTTTCGGAAATATAACCTCAAGAAGATCGGAATTACGATTGAAATACTGTTAATAAAGAAGTTCTCAAAGGAGAGGTAGGAAGACAACATCACGTTATTTTGATCTTCTTCCTTTTCTCTTTCTTACTCCTCAAACTAAGTACGTAGTTTATTAGTTAATTACATATTGGAACTTCTGCATATTACATACAAGGGAAGGCTGTTACAAGCTTTGTAAGCTGTCACAAGTTTGTAAGAGAATTGCAGGATCGATTTCACGCTAAAATAAGCCGATCAGGAATGTTAGCCAAATACTTGTACTTTTACATTATGGTAAGCATTGTAGTTTGCCTGATTCTTGCACTTATCTATAAGTCTGTAAGCTACCACTAACTTTTAACGATTTTTTTTTGTTTCCCTAATCTCTGTACAACCAAAAGCAAAGAATTGTCAGCCCTATTATAATAACTCTTGTAGCATTAGCAATAATTTTTGAGCATTAACAAATAATTCTTGGATATTTATAGGTCAATCCTTAAGCGTTTAAAAAAATATATATTACGTCAAAATCTTAATAAATAATTTACGCCTTTACAGTAATTCTTAGAAGACAGGTAAATCTTATTCAGTGACTCTTTAAGCAAGCTATGAATGTCTCCGATATAACGTATTCAAAAACAACGAAATTCTTCTAAAATTAAGACGGGTTTTTAAGCTTTTATACGACGGAGTTTCTGAACAACCTCGAACAAGAATGAACGAAATATTTAATGGAATCCATTAATATGTGACGCATGGTTAACCTTACTGTCTATAATTTATTTTTCTTCAACGGTACTCATAAATATCTTGGAATCGTAACACAAACATTGCAATTTCTTTCAACTTATTCTATTTTTGTGTATATAGCAATGAGACTTTGTTCTTTTAAGGGAGTCTTTACAGGATCACTAGAACATGTTATTATAGAATATGTAACGTTTGTAAAGCTCTTAAAATACATCGAGAGGAAAATAAAATAACAGCCAGGAAAAAAAAAAATGTTACAGTCGGACCTCTATTTAACGAACCTCTATTTTGCGAATTTATCTATTTTGCGAACTTTTCTTTGGAACCAAGAACATTTTGATAATTTCTTGGTAAAATAACCTCCAAATAGCGAAGTGCATTTTCTATTTAACGAACTTTTTCGTGGTATCTATTTTTTTTTCTCCTTGAAATGTTTTTATTATTAATATTCCCTTAGAGAAATGAAAGAAATGTGGATACAGCTGAAGGAAAAAGAAGAAATTAACGATGATGTGCTGATTGATGATTATCTTTCACTTGATTTTGAAGTTGAGACCTCGGAAACACTAACTGAATCGGGTATTTTGGACAGTGGGAAAAATAAAAACAATACAGCTATGAATTGCGATGAAGATGATGAAAATGGAAATGATCATGATGCAGATATGAAAAAAAAAAAATGCTAAAATCATTTGAAGCAATCCGACGCGAATTACTGAAGGGGTTTTTGGTGCATTGCAAGACATACTATGAGCGAAAACACTTTTTCAAAAAAAAAAAAAAAAAAAACTCAGACAAAATTAACAGACTTTATTAGTAAAATTTAAGTACGCATGTGGTAATGTAAGCTTTATGTCATTAAAATTAGTACTTTTTTAATAATTTTGAA
This sequence comes from Thereuonema tuberculata, assembly GCA_023159025.1. Classification (NCBI taxonomy): domain Eukaryota; kingdom Metazoa; phylum Arthropoda; class Chilopoda; order Scutigeromorpha; family Scutigeridae; genus Thereuonema; species Thereuonema tuberculata. Next base: position 45,544,144 of record JAFIDM010000004.1, read on the forward strand.
TAATAAAAGGTGAATCTCTATTTAACGAATTTTCTATACAACGAACTTTTTTTCGGGATTTAGCGACTTCGTTACATAGAGGTCAGACTGTATTTTTAATCTCAAATACGCAAGTCCATCTGAACATACATCTGTGATCCAGATTTAATATTTTCCTTCTAGAATCTAGAAACCTTAATAGAAAGTTTTGGTTCTTATAGGACGATTCCTCCGAATAAAAGCATTGTTATTTTTCATTTGCACTTTTGTAAACATCAAATTCATTTCCTTTTCTTTATTACGTAATGAAATTTTCGCCAAACACAGAACAAGAATGGGCATTTCGCAATCACTGCTTGAGTTACCACACACAATTGCCCTTCATAAGGACTCACCATCCAGATTCAACTGTTTCATAAACAGTCAGAGAATGGGAAAAGATGGAGATCTGGCTGATGATTTTAAAGAACAAGAAACCTCCATCCTATGTTTCCTTAATTACATATTAAATTCCCGGTCTTTTTTTATCAGAGGACAGGAATTTTTAGAATCCTAACATTAGGCGCCATCTAATTCGTCTGCAAACAAAAAGAGAAACAATCTACTGAGTGTGAAAAGAGTTTAACGTGCCAAAAAATAATATAAAACAAGAAATAAGTTCAGCACAAATTTAACCAGCTCACAATTTAACCAGTTCAAAATAAACCAGTTCCTCAAATTTAACCAGTTCAAAATAAAATCTTATTTTGAATTTTAAAAATGAATTAATTTTTTTTAATGAAAGAATCACCAGAAATCAACAATTCAACATCCACCTTATTATAAAAAACATAGTCCTGACAGTATTTCTTTTATCTAAATATCTCATTACTTCTTGTTTATTGTGTTTATTCTTTTCTTTATCAATAAACGCTTTTCTTTCTGCCTTTCACAGCTGTCCAATTTTCGCATTCCTTTTGCTCTTGTTCTTGCAGATCTCGTCTCTTTTAAATTATCGATCTTCGCTTTGGTAGATAACTCCAGCTACACAATGCGACTGGAACTCGGGATATTGGGGGTAAAAAGATTGGCAACTTAATTTTCCAGCGATAACAGGAAGTCATTTCAGAAACGGTAAATCCATTCGCAGACCCAGTCAACGTAATTCAATTCCGCACAAAATCAAAAAGTAAGTCTCAAGATTATTTTTTTGTATTTTCTTTCGCTTTCGTCTCAGCTTTCAAGAAAGGGTGATTTTAGTTAAAAACTGTGAAATGTGTAAAGAACGGATCAAACGGAATTTTAATTAAAGTACACTGTTAAAAAGAAAGACAGAAAAAAAGAGAGACGATTGAAAAACGAGACACGATAGCAGAAGAGACTAAAGAGTCAGCAGGTCTTTTCTGCAAGAATTCCAAATCAATAGTGGACCGCTTTTTTCTTTGTAAGAAATGGTTATGACTACGACATAAGATATAAATGTCTCGGATAACTGCAAAGGAATTTCGCGATCGTTTTAACCTGACCAAGCAATTCATTCTACGGAAAACTAGACTTATGGAAACTTAAGGGAAAAAAAGGTAACTTTTTTATCACATGCTACATCTGAGAAATTTAATGTAAGGAAAGAAGCTCCTGAAATAACTAAAAGCCTACTTTCTGTGTTTATTCTTTTTCCTTTCCGTATTTGTACTGTGGGTGGCATTCCCAATGTCACATTGCGAAGTAGTGCTTTCCTGCATTGCTTTCCTTAAACCAGTATAAGAGCGGAGAGCTTGTTGCGTAGCGGGGAAGCATCGGGCAACTAATGTGACATTGGGAATGCTACCCACAGTTCATTATCACCTCCATCGAATACAATTTTGCCGCCATATTTTCATTACTTGTTAAAAAACTGATTAAATCTTTCAATTCCGATTTATCCTATCAAAGCACGCGCATAATTTAAAAGGATTACGCTGCGTAGTTTTGGACGTTAAAGAAATCCAGTTTTGCTTTTAAAGCGAATCTTCCATGGATTTTCGTGAACATCACGACAAGCAAATTCCTCCGCGGAAAACCATACGGGGAAATTCCCAAATACAAAAACAGACTGTCATTTCAAAAATGAGCATACAAAGTTTCAGGAAGACTCGTTCACTGGTTCAAAAATTATTAGTAGCACAGCATCCAAACACTGATTTTTTTTTTTTTATTTCCTGCGGAAAAAGTAGGCTAAAAGAAATGTAATTTTTAACATATATATAAAGAGTCGTTCTTCATAGTGAAAGAAACGGAAGTCGGAGGGTCTTGGTTTTATTTAGGGCAGAACCATTTTGAGAATCTAGATCTAAGAATCTAAATTTACTACATTTCTTATGCATCTTTTTTTAAAGTAATTATACTCATGGACAAAAAAATTAGCGCACCAAGAAATAATTGCGGGATCGTAACGAAACTTGCAGTGAAGGTACATGTCGGGGAGATATGCAAATGATTAGAAATGCAGCGTGATTGCGCATTACGTATAGCCGGTAGAGGGCGTTGAACATCGTACTCTGTGGAGTATAAAACAGCTTGTTTGAGTGTGCTGAATCATTTACAAAGGAAGAGCTGAGGTAGACATGCCATTACGCCGTGTTCGAAGACAGTATACGCAGTTGTCGCAGTTTGAGAGAGGGAGAATCGTCGGGATGATGGAAGCTGGGTGGTCAGCTAGGCGAGTAGCTCGTCAATTAGGCCGCTCTGATTGTGTTGTGAGGAGGTGTTGGGACCAGTGGACCCGAAAGATGTCATGTACACGAAGACCAGGCTCAAGACGCCCTCGACAGACCAGTCGTCGAGAAGACCGCCACATAGTCAGAAATGCACGCGTACAGCCAACTGCTTCATCGGCCGCCATCCAGGCACAGGTAGCACCTTCACTAGGGGCCGCTGTGTCTTCTCGAACCATACGAAGGCGCCTGGCTGAAGGACAGTTGGTATCGCGGCGCCCATTACGTGTGCTGCCCTTGACGCCCACCCATCGACGCCTCCGTTTGGAGTTTTGCCGCGCACGAGGAAACTGGACTGCAGCGGAATGGAACCAGGTCGGCTTTAGCGACGAATCCAGATTCAATCTCGGCAGTGATGACAATCGTGTTCGTGTGTGGAGAGCCCGTGGTGAACGCTTCAATCCTGCCTTTGCTGTACAGCGACACACCGCTCCCACAGCTGGTGTGATGGTAAGGGGTGCCATTGCCTACAATACACGGTCACCCCTAGTATTGTTCCGTGGCACCATGACAGCCCAGCGGATGTTCATGAAATCCTGCAACCACATGTGTTGCCACTCATGCAACGGCTCCCAGGAGCCATTTTTCAACAAGACAATGCTCGGCCTCATACGGCAAGGCTGTCACAAGACTGTCTCCGCACTGTTACTACCCTTCCTTGGCCTGCCCGATCCCCAGATTTGTCTCCAATCGAGCATATCTGGGATCATTTGGGACGACGAGTTGGGCATCCCACGAGTTTGAACGAACTAGAGGCAAGGTTACAGCAAATATGGAACAAAATGTCTCAAGACATCATACAGAACTTGTATGACTCAATGCCCGATCGTATCGCATCGTGCATTCGCGCTAGAGGGGGTCCAACGGAGTATTAACTCCTCCGTTCTTTTGCCTTTTTCTCTGAAATAAATTATCCTTTTTCTTTGATTTTCTAATCATTTACTTATATCAAAGTAGTCATTACGTATGTAAATTTTCGTTTCATTTTGACGACTCCTTCTTGGTGCGCTAATTTTTTTGTCCATGAGTGTATTTGAAGAAATCAATATGTATTATAATATGCTGAAGTATTTTTAAAGGTGAAACCGAATGGGGAAGTAAAAAGGAATATTAAGGTGTTTGTTCACTAATAGCTATGAAATTTTTAATCGTGAAAAGTTGGGAATTTCTATGAGAGTTTCAAAATACGGTGCACAAAGAGTGAGGAAAAAAGTTCGTAATTACTCGTTCCATGAAAAATATAAGAAAAAAATCTTCAAATGAAGAATGCAAAGCTATGAATTATTTCTAAACCTTCTAAATTTACTGAGCATATTTCATTAGGATATTTTTCTTCTCTTTTCAATTTGTTTGTTTGCACCCGCATCACGTTAAAACTGCTGGACGGATTTCCATAAAATTTGGTAGAATGTTTATTTATGGTACAACTTAAAATATGAGCACCGTTATTTTGATCTGCAACGTCCACTAGTTCTCAAAATGAATCCCCCTCCCCAGTCCATACTATGTCATGTTTAGCAGAGGAAATACATAGAACAATAGTGTGCACAGACATATGTGCATTATACATTGTATATGTAAATCAAATTTAATTTCTTCGTTATTTTCTCAATTACTTATCACCACATACCAGCGATTGAGGGCCATGACTACTGGCTGAAAGATCAATCAAGTGCTGTACGTTATCTGTGAAAAAAGTTAAATAAATAAAGGAAACAGGAAAATATTGTAATTTTAGTATTAACTACAGTAAGTTTTAAGACTACGAAACTAAGATCAGGAGCCTGAAGCTTTTAAGTACTGATTCAGTAAGATTTCGTAGAAGCTGAAAGATTAAGAACTGTTTCTTGTAAGAAATATATGTTCTTGAATTATCTTAATCACCAATGGATCAATATTGATACTTCAACCTAAAATTACATTCTAAAACATATTTGTTCTAAAATTTACGTGCAGTTTTTTTACATTAATAACTTTAGATCAAGCGGCACAACTAAAAAGAATTTACTACTTTAAAATACTTTTTAAAGTATTACATTTTTGTGCAGCTTAGTCTAGAGTTACTACATTTGTTAATCAGCATTAGGAATTGTTTTTCTCTCATATTAAGGGATATGCATTAGACCACATATGTAACACTTTACGTTGTGATGGTAAGCTGATGTAACTGACTGAAATGCTAAGTCATAGTATTCTATTTGAGCTTGTTTCTTCTTTCTTTCTTTGTTTTATACATGTATTTCCTTATGATTAGATACTTTGCTCACTTCAAATACGAGCACAGTATTTTGGTGCTCATTCTTCCAAACTTATCCCCTGCAAGATCAGTCCCAGCAACGCGATGGATACTCGATCGTATTCCCAGTGAAACATTATTTATGAGTAGGACTAGAAGAGGATTGACTCTAATGTGATCTTTATAACCACGAGGGAGAGGAGGTTAAAAATTGTCTCGAAAAGACTGCGTCTCTTAGGCACTGCTTGAAAACCCTAGCTCTGTGCTGGCCTTTACTCTTTCCCGTCTCCTAGGGAGACCGCTTTGTCTTTCGCACCTCGGGCCGGGGATTAGCAGAGACAACGACGACAACACCGTCTCTTCCACACCCACCCCTCCGCTTCTGAATTAATTACACCTCACCTTCAAAATCGGTCTCCGCCATTCAATTAAAATGGAAATTTTTGCATTTCGCCAAACCCCGTCCTTTCCCAATAATGGAAAAAGGTTTTTTTTTTTCCTCCTACGGACAACCCGCCGTTTTCCCTTTCGAGATGACCCGGAATCGATTCATAAGCCCCCTTTCCCCCCCACCCCTTTTCTTTTTTTTATCTTCTCTCTTTCCTTTTCTTTCTACAGAGAACGTCCTTTCTTTCAAACACAGAAAGAAAAGATATATCTATTTTTTTGTCGCCGAAAAGAAAACAAGGCCTCGGGAGAGATTCGGAAAAAGTGGTTCTTCCTAACGAATCGTCGGAGAATAAGAAGAAGTAGCAGTGCAAGGATTAGTTCACGCTTCAGTCAATTACAGAATCCAAATTACGTCTATAAGTGAGCTATGCGGCAAAAGCAAAATTCCTTCACAGATGACGAAAAAGAGACAAAAAAAAAAAAAAAAAAAAAGCAGCAGCTGAAATTCTTCTGCCAAACTCTCGAGAGGATTAGAAATTACTTCTGACGTATTGAGAGACTGATTTCGAGTGGGAATTATCGGAACTTCTCATTAGAAACATCATCTTCGATATCGTAACTTCCAAAGAGACAAGACGGAGTTAAGTGTGATGGAAAGATGATTGGATGTTGTTCGTAACGGAGGTTATTAGACGAGAAAATAAAGACAAAAACACTGAAATTATTAAAAACAACAAGAAATCAAAGCTGTCCAAGGAATTACGAAACATCTTAAGAAAACGCTTCATCATTTTCTGGCATTCCCTTCACAATTTATCGGTTATGATTTATAAATTTCTGTGCAGATGAAATAGAAATTTAAGATGAATTGCAATATGGAAGACTCAGGCGATATCCGAAGGATCTAGATCGCTAAATATAAAACGGGGCTTCCCTCTTTTAAACTCCGTAAGGAGATCAACGAATGGCATTTGAACTTTTTTTTTTCTTTCTTTTGGTTGCAGAATCACCGTTTTCTTAACTCTCCCAAGCTGGAAAAATGACACTTTTTTTTTTTTTTTTATTGAATGCATATTACAATTTCTGGGTATGTTAATGAATGAAATGATCGCCAGCCAAAAAGTGAATAGCTTGCGAGGCCACGCCACTACTATTGTTGAGTAGTAAGTGGATAGAGATTATCGTTTGTGCAGAAACTCTGGCTCAATTCGCATAAGAGCTATTGAATATGTTTAATTACTTTACAGGTACTCTTTATTTATTTATTTATTTGATCGATTCTCTTCTATTATCATTGTAATAAAACTTACGTATGAAATTGTGAAACTAATAGTGATAGATATATTACGTTACCTTGATTTTGCAAGAAATTACGCGATAACCTGTATGAACATAATAAAAGAAGAAATCGTCGGAATCAATGTGGGATCTGCTAAACTTAAATAAACAATTAAAAACTCGCCAAAAGCAAAATTCGTGAAAAAATTAATGTGCACGCGTTCTGAGGCCGCTGTGAATTTTTTGAGCGCATAAAAAATAAAAATGCGCATGTAAATATTAATAAACATCAGTTGGTGAGACCAACTTGTTCACTAAGTGACATCCTAGAACAGCTGTTTCACGCTAATATGGCGAACATCAATCACCAATAAACAAAGAGGTATCTATACACAGGCCTACAGAAAATTGTCGGAATCGCCTGCGTCTACCTATTGATGTTTAATAATAAAAGGATATTTTATTATTATTATTATTTTCGACTCACTAATCAGTGGTACAAACTGAATAAGGATTTTCGATTTACGAATTTCCGTAAATCGGATAAACGCATTTTCGTTTGTAAAATACTTTTATTAAATATTTAAATTTGCTTTTCGCTCGAGCGTCAAAACCCATTCCCCAAACGTTAAGTGACCAAAGCAGTCAATTTCTGGTCGCCACAATCTAACAAACTTCCGACTTGAGATGGAATTCGTGCTGACAATTCCGTCGAAGGCGAATTAAAGAGTAATGGGGAAAATTAAATCGATGGTGGAGAATTGCTGTTAAGTGCGCGGCATCGCCAAATCTCTCACGATCGTCCCCAGTTCCTATTCCACAGATGGGTTGTCAGATCAGGGTGTAATAACGGCTGCACGTCCGTCAATATACTAGAAAATTTATTTTTGCGTGACTAATTGCCTGGCTTTTAAATAGGTTTATATTTCACAGGAGACATCGCGCAGTCATTATTGTGACAGTTATTAGTTTTTGCAAAAGGAAAAAATATTTATGTTTGCCTAAAGAGTTATTCCTCTAATAACTTATGAGCCACTGGATAGATCTTCTTGAAACTTATCATGCATGTTTTAAATATTTGAAATTTTGTCTGTTAGGTTTCTGTTGAGAATTCAACGAGTGAAGGTGATAAAATTCTACGAAAATCATTAGAACCCAAAATGTGATGTATTAATTAAGTACTTGGATATACTCTTCAATGAGAGAGTTTCCCACTCCGGGTGATATTCACTCAATATTTCGGTCCGGTGTCTCGGGTCTTCTTTAGGAGACATTCAACATCTCTTGAAGAGAGCCCAAGGGACAGGGCCGAAATATTGAGTGAACATCACCCGGAGCGGAAAAAATCCCTCAGAGAAGAGTATATTCCAACAGTACATCATGTCCCACTCCTCTTTCAGAATCAGGGTATTAAGTATTTTAATTAATCTACTACTTCCGCATGCTTAAATAGGATTAAAATTAATCTGATTTAAGCAATTGAAGTAATGACGACTGAATTATTTCTTATTTATCTCTTTCAGAAAGTAGAAAATTTATATCTACTGTTTGTAATTAGATATCTTAAAATAAAAGTAAAAGTACAATTTTCATTTTTAATGGTTTTGACGACATAAAAAAGGGACAACATTTTAAGGAAGTAAGCTCTAAGTTCTTGTAATTCTTGTTCGCTGAAATATAAAATAAATAAATGATTTACAAGAGAAGTGTAGGTGCTAGTTTTTGTTTACAATTCATAGAACCGTTTCTATGTAACCTTTTGCCTGTAAAATTAAAATGAGTCAAAACAGAAAAGTTTGAAAATTTTTGATGTGCTGAAATAACCAGGAGTCCGAGTCGGAGTCGTGGAGTCGGAGTCGGAAGCAATTCTTGGATTACTGGAGTCGGAGTCGGAGTCCGTAAAAATGTACCGACACAATGTACATTGTGATTTTCTTAATTTTAACAAGTCAATTTCTTTTAACATAGTCGATTTGTTCGATAAAGTTAGTTTTAGAATAATGAAACAAAACTGATTTTGCTCTTTTAAAATGGTGATGTAGAGTTTCTATTTCATTCTCAAAACGTTATGTTGGAATTTTTAATAACTGTTCTGTTGTTTATGTGATTACTTTACAGCCCTATACAAAAATAAGATAAGGTAATCTGACACACACACCTAAGTTTTATCTAAGATTTGCATAGTTTCTTTTGATAATTACGCTACGTTTTGACGACTGATTTAACTTTAATCAATTAAATGAAAATAAATAATATATAAATATATATTATAAAAAATAAAAAAAATAATGTAACTTTTAAGCAATTAAAACAAAATATAATTTCAGATGTGGTAGATGGAAAAATTAAGTATTAATTAATAACTTTTAAAAAAAATATATTAAAATGCTCAATTCCTATAACACAGGTATACCGCTTATAAGTATACCTAATAGGATTGATAAACATTAAAAAAAAAAAAAAAAAAAACTTATTTTTGGAAATATTATCATACTTCGAAAAAAATTGGAAAATGGTTAATTACGATATTCTTTCAGTTGCATTTTCAAATTCAAAATGCATATTTTCTTTTCCTATCTGGGTTTCAGATGTTTCATCGATTTCTAGCGCTAATTATATTGTAGCACCTCCCACTCAGTTCTCACCGGAACGAACACACTCCCAGAAAACATAATCCACTCTTTAATACAACACACTTTCTCCATTAGCGCGATCACTGGTAATCCTAGCTCACATTAATACGTCTCACTTTAGTTGGATTTATTTATTTTTTTATTTATTCTTTCTCGAATTAGAGAAAACAATAAAATGCCTTTTATATAAATTAGTCCTTAAGCTTGAGTTAGACTTAAAAATAAATATTGCTTAGCTTCAAAACAGTGCTTCCCAACTTGCAGGCCGCAGCACAAGTGATGCAAAGCGACGTTTTGAAAACGTATTAAATAAGCTGTGACATACTGGCTAAATTCAAACTTCTAATTCAGTCAGTAACCGAAAATCTAAGTATCCAAGGATGCTATTTAAAAGGGATCTAGTCAATTCTCTTACATCTTAAGATGAATGATGAAAAAATTAAATTAACAATATTAAATACATTATAATCTGTTCTGGATACTGTAGATTATTGTTCTACAGTAACAGTCTGTTCTGGATACTATAATCGTTGTTCTATACTAACAATCTGTTCTGGATACTATACATCATTGCTCTATACTAACAATCTGTTCTGGATACTATACATCATTGCTCTATACTAACAATCTGCTCTAAATACTGTACATTATTGTTCTATACTAACAATCTGTTCTCGGTACTATACATCATTGTTCTTCTGTAGTAACGTAACTATGAACTGAAGAGGAGTCGAGGCTTTTCGACATTATGCAAATATTGTTGTCAACACTTGTCTCGATTCTTTCTCAACACACAACATTCACAGTTTTTCTTGGACGAGTGCTAGATGTCCAACAATGCCACTGATGTGCGATGGTCTTTTAGATCACTTAACAATGAGCTTTAATTAACATTATTTATTGTTGAATTGACCTAAAAGAAAGAACATATATGTCGTTACGAATGTTAGCAAACCTAATAGTGGTCCAAGAGATCTAAGACAAACTATTCATTGGGAAACACATTTAAAATATCTTTCATTAATTAGCCGAAAACAACAAATTTGTATATTGTAAATAAAAAAAAATAACTAAAGAGAAAGACAGGTCGTTTCCATAACAAAGCACTACACAGAAGCGTAATTATTCTTAAAGTGTGTTTCTAAATTATTAAAATGTTGCTGCACTAAGAAAATTTAGAAAAGCACTGGTTCAGATGAAAAACGAAAAGTGGTGTAAATCCTAATGAATTATCTTTTTCTTTCTTTTTTTAGGTAGAACAGTAAGTCTGCGCTCAGGTAAGAAAGAGGCAGGTGGAACTTCATTTCCAGACTTAATTTTTATTGATTATTCATTAGTTTCAGAAAGACTCTTTTAAGCAAATAAGATTCAGAAAAGAGTTAAATTACGACTGTTCACTTAGCTTTATCTGATTAGAAAGGACAGCTGCCAGAAATTCATCTCAATTTTTAACAATAAACCGGGCTCAAAAGTCAATCTAACAAAATCAAATTCAGGTAAAATTCATTACATGAAAAATATTGAAAGAGATATTTCTTTGTGGTAATTTACTCTAGGATTTTCTCGTTTAGTACAATTATAACACAATTTGATCCAAAAATATTATGGTACAATCAAGTTATCTTTGAAGACAGTATTATTATACAAACAAATCAATATTTGATATTTACGGAAAAAAATTACAAATCTTGTAAAACTTTATGTACTTTTTATAATTCTAAAAACCATCTTCTTACTCGTTAAAAAATATAGACAATTACTATCAGTGGTGGACCCACCGCGTGCACCCCTGCAGCCCTCACCCCCATCCAAAAATAAAGAAAGAAAAGACAAGAAAATAGAAAGAAAGAAAGAGAGAGAAAGAAAGAAAGAAAGAAAGAAAGAAAGAAAGAAAGAAAGAAAGAAAGAAAGAAAAAGAAAAGAAAACCTTTACTAAATCACTATGTCTGTATCTTATTGTTTTGGAAAGTGATCATTGTAACCATTTTTTTTTTAATAGGCCCAATCCGGGGTGCGCAACTGATTACTATAGATTGTCTATAGTTATTATAATTATCTATCAAAAATTTACATCTAAATTTTAATGAGACAGACGTCTATTTATATAGATTCATTTAACGTGTCAATTAATTGATGATAGGCTAGGCGAACCAAAAACAAATTTCATGAAAATCTACATTGATTTTAATTAATACGATACAGAAAAGTAGAAGCGATTGATTCACACGCGGATATAATATCAATTACTGACTTTGTGTGATTTAAAATTTTCTTCATTTATTTTAAGAGTGTGATTAAGAGAAATAAAATTAAGCAAAACAATGTATAACAGTGGTAAGTTTAAGGAATAACTTCTTAAAAATAGTGACCATTTTATGTTTATGAGCTTAACATTTTGTTGTTTCTATATTTTTTGTGCTCGCAAATTTGTACGATGAATGTATGAATGTCTGCATATGTTACATATAATGAAGTGTTAGCAAATGAGTTATAAGATTCGATAAAGATCACCGTAATCTTCAAGTAAAATGGATCCTAAAATGACTCCGAAACCGCTACTGTCCATCGTTTTATGTACCTAGGTTTACCATACCAATTTTCATTTAAATTTCAGCATCATTGCAATCAAAGATCGCTATCATTAAGCATTTGAAAGCCAATCATCACAACAAATAATGAGTCACAATGTAGTCTATCTTAATATTTCAAAGTAGATAAAGAAAAAAAAAAACAACAACAACATTATACTGTAATAAAAAAGCTTATTGACAATATTTGGGCCAAGTAGTTCTGATCTAATGTCTTCAACTGAATCTTTTTTTTTTTCCTATGAAGTGTTCTCTTTCTCTTAACTATAATTGCTCAATCTATTTCCTGTATGATTTGCCCTCATTAAATTTAACACTTCTTCTCAGGAGAGTGCATCTGAAGTGGCTAATTCGTCAATCATGCAGCCATTACAACACTTGACTCTCGTGGACCTCCACAGTTGAAACACAAAAGACAATGTCACAGCACATCACACACAATCTTCGACTATCATCAACAGTTCCCTTGAAAATTCTCAATTCACACTTCCTTATAAATATATTTTTATTCTGTAAACAGAAATGGAAAAGCTTATAATTGATTCTCAGTAGTTGATGATTAGTTATAATATAAACATCTCCAAAGAATAGCTTGAAGCAAATTCAAAAATACGTAGACATACAAAAATAATTAATATTAAAATTTTTTAAATATTAACATATCAGTATGTTATTGTATATTATTGAATTATCATCCGACATAAGCAAGTGTGCAAAATTTCTAGATGATTCACATGTGGGAAGTGACTTAAAAATTGATTACAAGAAACCAGATAGTGTGAGTTAATAAAAGCATGGTAATTAAATAAATAAAATAAAAATTATATGTATGAAATAAATGAATTAAAAAAAATATAGCAAGAATGTTTGCAAGAGAGCTGTCATATTAATCACACGTGGATATACACCAACTTAAAGAGTAAATATATGGGTAGCGTCTCGTAAATGTTTACTCCGAAATAGGCTATTCACTTGTCGTAAATATTTATTCAGTGAATCAATACACAGGTTTAGTAATTACAGTAAGTATAGCACTTTCATGAGGTGTCTCTAATTTTTATGTGTAACTTCATCAAAAATTCTGTGGTTGTTATTACTAATAGAATAAAAATCATATTAAAAATAGAAAACTTCAAAAAAAAAATCAAAAATCTAAATTACAAGAAGCTAAAGCAGTTCAGGCAGATACCTGGCAGAAGCCCAACTGTTTCCAGGAATCAATTAACAATTCCAACAAACTCAGTCTATTTTCTAAACAGTAAAGGGTTCTAGAAATTGACCGAAAGTTGTTATTAAATCATCTACATATTCATATTCCTCCGAAGTAAACTTTACCAAATCATTAATTTACTGGAAAAATGATGCAAAGGATTATATAGAGGATTGGCACTCATAAAATAAGAATCCCCGCCTATTATTAAGAAAGAGATGCCAAATTTACTTACTTTCAATGTTGGCATACTAGTTTGAAACAGGGAATAAGTTAGAGAAGTATGGTTCAGACTTTAGATTGGGAAGGCGATGGTAAAGGAGATGGTAAAGGAGAAAAACTGTCGATTTTACATAATTACAATGTGGTTAGCAAGCTTTAAATGAAATACAAGAGCATAAGACTAATGTATTAATGTAAGACTAATATATTTCCTGGAAATGGGGGCGTTTCTTATCTTTTCATTAAAAGTTTCAACTATTAAAATTCAGTTAAAGAAAATACAAATATTTTTACATTTCTTACTAATGAATATCGGGTAGTTTTTTACGAAATCTCACCTTTGGAATTAGGGCTCATTTCAAGTTTTGGGGAAGAAAACGATTCGTTAATGCATATCAGGAATAAAAGAAATGGAAAACCCTGGTTTTTTTTTATAGTTTTTAAGAAAATTCGAGATTTTCTTGGAACTCTTTCACAGGCGGCGGATGTGCACATTTTCAAGGCAAAAGCTTGTAGCGCCTTTTAGCAAAAGTTTCGACCGCCATGTTCATTGTCTTATACGTGCACTTCCGCAAAAGAGTCCCGCTTTACATTCAAATTTTCTTAAAAGCTATCAAAAAAAAAAAAAAAAAAACCCCGAGGTTTTCCATCACTTTTATTCCTACGATGTATTAACGAATCGTTTTCGTCCAAAAACAATTTAATTAGCCCTAATTCCACAGGTGAGATTTCGTAAAATATTACCAAATATCGTACTATAGTTTACAAAATTCAACAAGCTGATACAGTAAAACTGTTTAACTACTCCTATTACTGTTAACCTTACTTAATTGGACATTTAATTCAACTAATTCATTAACTGAGTTCCGGTTTTAGATCAATAACAGAGAATGAAAACCGGTCGAAAGACGCCTACTTTAAGAACTTTACACCCTATAAATAAAAAAACCACTAAATGCCTTTTCAAATGTGTTAACTAGTTTTCTCAATCGTTAAAGGGAACTCCAACTATGGTAGCAGCCATTTGTTTCCACCATCCGTCAAAGAACTGAATCTTTGTCTCTGTAGGTGTTATTAGTTGATGTCACATGGGAGATGTTCAACATTACGAGATCCCTCTTCATTCCATTTCACTTCAAGGTTCTCAAAACTGACGGGCTTTCACTCGTAATTTCATTAATTTGCAACAAAATATTTTGGAAAATATCCAAAACAGGTATAATTCTAATTCTTAATCTCGGGAGCTGTCAGACAAATCCTGTTACCTTAAGAGGCATTACATGATTAAACAATTTGCGTTATTAAATGAATTTCGAAAAGACAGAATAATGTTAGTAATTTTTAATGTTTAGTAATTTCTTAATGTTTAGCTAATTAGGCCTATTTTAGCATTTCTTAAATGTTTTTCAATATTCTATACTTTACACTTCGAAGAATGTCAAAAATAAAAACAAAAAGAACTTTGTAATAAATAAAATACTCAAGATATTAAAGATGCATATTTACTAAAATTAGTTTCAAATTTCCTTATTATATATTTTTTTTTTGTTTCAGAATAAAATAACAGGTTTGAAAGTATTTCAGATATGCTAAACATACAGATCAGATAAAAATTTTCCTTTTTTTTATTTATAATTCTGTAGAAATCACCAAAATATTAAATGTCGTATTAAGATCGCATTAACATATGATTTTAAGTCTGACTCTTAGCGGATGAGCTAAACCCTGATGAGATACATTGAAATGGATTTCAGGGATAGCTCGAAGAATGGATTCCCAAAACAATACATCTTTTTAATACAGCATTTCAAGTGTACTGTAGTATTACATAGATTCAATAGCTATTATATAGAACGTATTATCTCCTTACAGATATTTAGTTTCTACAATGCATTGCGATGATACTTCTTGAGTTTGAATTAAATTAAAACTACGTATGTATCACGTTCAGGGATAAGAAATTTTCTTTTATAATAATAAGTGGTAAGGGAAATATTAGAAAATGAATAATAATAATAATATAATAAAGGAAATTTTTGGACACAAGCACACATCCCTAATCATTCTTGCACACATCTTTACACTTGGCAGTATGTGCTTTGGTCCTTGACCCGCCATATTGTTTTTGCTGGGGAAACCCAAGGTTTGAAACATACAAACATAATAATAATAATAATAATAATATTAATAATGGGTTGCAGGAGTGGCACCTGCGAATAATGTAGAAGGCAACCATTATTGGGACAGCCAACACCATCAGAAAGACCTTGAATCTTCAATGAACTAATCGAAAACTAATTTACCGTGCAATATAATTAACTAGATTTCAAGATTATGTTCATCAAGATTTAAGATTAAGTCCAAAGCAAATAATAATAATAATAATAATAATCACGATCATGATGTCTTTTGCTTCGTTTCGTTTCTTTGACTTTTGACTTTTTCTGTTTTCAGGCAAGTTTTTGAGCAACATTCACGGTCCTTTTTACCTGGACAACATCACAGTTTGGAAAATTTTCAGTAAATTATGTTTTCGAAAAGTGATCCTATAGTACGGTACACAGAACAAAGGCAAATTCTTTTTTAAGACTTAGATGGAATGAGGAGATTTGCGAAACCTGGGCTACATTTCTCCTGGTAGATCTCAAGAAAGAGAAGTCGAACACGTAGCTCATGTCACGTGTGGTCCAATAAATCAAAAGCGTAGGAAGCACGTACCCAGCACGTGGGACTCCCAGATCTTTGTAGAGGGTCTTGGCGCTTTCGCCATGTTTCGATTGCGGAGTGACAAAGATTTTCGGGATTTGTTAGGCAAGCAATCAATGGTGACCGACGACATTGGTTCGTCCTCATATTCCGATGAACACAAATACGCTTGTGATTGGGTCACGATGCATGAAACCCTCACGAACAACAAGACGAAGGCTTTTCCTTTCAAAATATCCCATCCCCTTTCTTTTTTCTTATATCTTCACCTACCAAATATTTGCACATAAATTCCATTGCCACCAAACATGAAGCTGAACTCTTCACGAGATAAGTAATAAATATTTAAATGTACAGATTCCAAGATATTTTTAATCTTTAATGCTATATATTCATTTTATATACAAATACATACCTACCTTTCTTGATTAAGATAAACAAATAAATTCGACCTTTTTTAAGTACCGTATACTTTGATACATCCTGATATTGCCGTTTCAATATATTTATTTAAAATTTTCAACCCCTAATATCTTTACTGTAAAATAATTAGAAGATTATAAAAATACGAAATTAAGTAACTGAAAAGAAATATTGCAAAGTCTGAAGTGCTACCTTACAATTCTAAATGTGGGAACCCCGTATCGCTTTGTATAAATCAAGCCGTACCTTGTTATTAGATCTAGCTTAGCAGCATCTGTGATTGTTACAGCTATGGGAATTTGTTGTTTCAAATTGGACAAAACCAAACAACTTGTAATAAGGATTGAAAATGGTCTTTTAGCTTAGTGGAGTAATTTTCAAAGCGTGTACGGAACTGCTTTACAACTACTTCGTTAAGTATATATTCAAAATTATTTATAAATACATTAAGGATTCACCATTGAGTTGCACCATACAATGTTGCACCATACAATCTCCGCTAAAGGCATACAATAAAGAATTTCAAATATTTTCGAATATTTTCCTGCCCTTGAAGGAAAGTAACTTCCTTGTTACTTACAAGACATATCTTGTACATTACGGATTTTGATGTTCTTTTGGGAGATGAAGTACACGTGGAGTACTTGAAAAATATACATATATATATATATAGGTTTGGGGCCAACCGCCCACGAATTTCGAGATATAAGATGTTGTTTCAGAGAATTTTAAGTAGTAGCTTAATTGTTAAAAATGCGATTGTCTCATTATTGTCGTCGGCGATAGCTCAGATGATAACGTGCCGGCCTTCTTTGGCCAAGCACTTGGGATTATAAGCACCGTTATATACTTCATCATTTCTTTATTCTTCATCATTGATTTTTTTATTCTTCTTTTTTCATTTTGATTTTCTTTTTCTTTTTCCTTACATTAATATATTTTTTTTTTATCATTTTTGTTTCTTCTGGCTTACATTAGTAATGCAACTAGGTATTTTAAATATCATCCCCTTTAATTAGATCAAACGTAATGTAAATGATCAAACATAACTTAATTTCTTGTAGTTTTTCTTTTTCATTACGTCAATATATTTTTTATTACTTACATTATTAATTTCAAGTCAGAAAAAAATACGATTAGAAATATGTAAATGATAATCGCTTAATTTTTTTTTAATGTAAAGAAACAAAATATATTAACATAATGAAAAAGAAAAACAAAGGATAAAGGGGAAAAAAAGAAGAAAGCAAAAGAAGAAGAAAGTAAATGATATTTGGTCATTTATATAAATAATAAAGTAATAAAAATAAACTAACATTTTACTTTAACTTCTAATTAAAAGGGACAATATTTAAAATTTATTAATTTGACTATAAATTTTAAATATCCCTTTTAATTAGAATATAAATTACTAATTTAAGCTAGAAAGAATAATAATAATATAAAACAAGATAGAAAAAGAAGAAAGAATACAGCGGATTCGATCGCAAGATCTTTATCACAGAAGGTTGAGCTATCGCCGACAACAATAACGAGAATATTGGATTTAAATGTCAAATATCTCGAAATTCGTGAAGGATTTGTCCCCAAACCTAAATATATATTTTTATTTTTAGAAGTACTCCACGTATACTTTCATCTTCCAAGGTCATCAAAATCCGAGGTATACAGGGTATGCCGTCTTCTTGTTAGTAATAAGCAAATGGAACTGGTTCTGTCATTTTTTAACAACTGTGAATAAAATAGTTTTGCTCTTTATATATTTTCATTAAAAAAATTAAGTTGATAAATATACTAAATTCCAAAAACATTAAATATTAGATCCACTTTACTTTTTATTTCAAAATACATATTGAAGTATATAGTAATAAGAACTAACGGTTAATACGAGGAGAACAGCAGTCGTCAACTCCTCTTTAAAACTATGTAAAAGAAAAAGCTATTTATTTAAATTGTTTTAAAAAAATAATATATTAATTTACATAATTATTAATATCTTATTAAAAAATGACTGAAACTTTGTCTTTCGAATCTTCCTTTGTTTCCTTCTGCGACATCATAATTATTCCAAAACTTACATCAAAGTTTGTTATTCTTTGATGGAAGAACGAAGAGACAGATCATCAAAGATACGCAGACACTTAAAAAAAGAAAAATATAAAGAAAAAGGGGGAGTTTTAGAATAGATTTTAAATGTCATGACGAGGTGTGGCTTTGGAAACGAGTACTTCATTGAATTTCCAATACCCAAATGATATCTCTTCCTCTCCGATAACGGAGCAAGCCGCATTCTTTCCGGCGAAGTTTCACACAACATTCCGCAAATATTCCGCACATTTCCCACTAATCGCGTATCCCAGGAGATTTACAAAGCGCAATACGGGCGGCGGAGGCTTTCGGGCCGCGGATTTCCGGTCTGATTATGAGCGTTTAGGGAGTGGAACCAATCATTCATAAAATTTCAATTAGTGATCCATACCAGGAGACGCGCACTCGAACATTTCAACAGATAAATTACACTTTCCCGACGCCGGTTCGCAGAGTTATTTGGGTTGGCGGGGATAAATTTTCACCGGGAGAGAGAGGAGGGGGGCTCGGAGGCGCCGGGCTTCGGGAAGTTCGCGCTTCATCGGCCAAAGCGGATGATGGTACAATTCTCTAATAGCACCAAACACCTATTCGCGGACGGGATTATCATCACGTAATTGGCATTTCAAAACCCATCAACAGATTTCGAGTGATGGATATGTTAACCTCTCGGAAATAGATTGACCTCCAATTCCCTTGATCCAAGGTTAAAGTTACACACTTAGCAACTGACTTGCTTTAAGTCCAATTCTATTAAATTCGTTGTCTGCCTAATTGCTCCAGTTTTGTCTAAGTAAATTAAAACGCCCGTCCAACATTCTAATGCAAACACGCGTACATTCCCTGAAGACCACACGAAACTGCTGTCTCATTTAAATTCGATTAGCTAACAGAATTCAACTAGTTAAACTTAAAAATAGGGTTCGATACGATTCATGGAAACTGTGAATAGTTACACAATTAAGGAATTCCCGCCTGATTTCCACCTGATTATTTTGTAACCGATTCACTGACATTTTAATTGATTTCGTCAGAGCTTCAATTCTCACAAGTGAAATCGATGTAAATTAGGTTAAGGTTTAAAAAATTAGATATCTATTGAAAGTAATAGAGTTCTTCTCGAAATTACCAATAATGCCTAAAGCTTCCCATTCCCGAGTTAAACCATCAGATCCAACTGAACCAAGAATCTTTCCTGGTTTACACGTATGGTACAACAATAAATTGTTGAAGCATCCTAAAGAATAGCAAACTACCAAAAAATCATATTTTACTGATATAAAGTTTAAGAGTTTGTGTGTTTGAACGCGCTAATCTCAGGAACTACCAGTCCGATTTGAAAAACTATTGTTGCGTTAGATAGCACGTTTATTGAGGAAGGTTATAAGCTACAAAACATCATGCTACGACCAATAGGAGCGGAGAAGTAAAGATAAACGTCAATCAACGGTTGCGGCGGCGGCCTGCACGACGAGAACCGAACATTACCGAGAAGGACCGAATTTAATGTGGGTGATACCGCGGGGCACAGCTCGTATATTTATATATTCGATCCCTCATCATCACATCACAAAAAGTGGAAAGACTGTCTCCGATTTCCGTGGACCACTGTTAGGTGGCTAACAATGACAATGACGTATCTTTCTTTTCTATTAGGTCAGCGTAGTAACGAATAGTGATAATTAACTCTGTCATTATGGTGATCTAATACAAACAAGGAATGCATCAATTCCATTGTTAAGAATGGGGAAACAGAATCTGAAACGAGCTCAAATTCATTATTCGTGAAAGGTACCGGAAATTCTTCAAATGCTGTCCATTTTTTTCAAAGAATGATGAAGCTGCAACACATCAGTGATCTTGCTTTATGACGTACTCCAAACAAAAGCAAACAAAACACAACAACTATAAACGTAGTCCAGTCACATTAAAATAATAATGCTTTATTTACTTTATTTTTAGGAAAGTTTATTTCAAGCCAGGAGAAGGGAGCTGGATGATTTCCTTAAGTCTTTATTTAAAAACTTATTAGAGCATAACTGAACTTGAAATTGTTGTGTAATTCGATTGTATAATTCGATGTGTTGCGTTTACCGTACGGTATGTGTTTCTTATTTGATTAAATAGGCCTAGTCGTAATAAGTCATTTACCTGCTTCAACGTAAGAAATATTTGCAGTATCTGATTAAAATACATTGTTATTTTTCAAATATCTTTTTTTAGTCTACTTCCCTAGGAAAGTGAGGCTACTCGGATCTATCTATGTGTGTATCACCCTAATAACTTATTAGTCTCGATTCATCTTCTTGAAACTTAGTGTACACATTGAACAGAGTAGAGATGATTTTAACTTTTATATGTGCAATTTCTTCCTAATGGGTTCTTAACGAGAAAAAAGGTGAAAATTATCTTTGAAAAGCAGTGGAAAAACAAAACAATGATTTCTATCAATGAGTATTAAGCCTCTTAATTCGAACGGATTACTGCGTGATTAATCGACTTCAGACAACTTAAGTAATAATGAAGATTGATGTTTTTTTTCCAGAAAATGCACGTGACTGCATCCCTCCAATCATTTCAAAGTGTTACTCTCCTCGCTTCCCATGTAAAAACCAGTGTTTGATGTTTTTGTGCCTTATGATGTCTGCAATTGCACACGAAACTAGTAGCATTCCTTGTAATTTTAGTTTTAAACTGTAACATTTGCTCAACTTGTGCATAATATTTTCCTCTTTTTAATTTTTACTGTTTTTATTCAGTAGATATCCTACTGTAAAAATCAACATAGGATTTTCTTTTACATCATTTTAACGACTTTTAAAAAAAGTTTTACTCATTTCAATTAAATAAAAAAAAAGAAGAAAAAATGAAAAATAAAATAAGAAATTTTAATGAAAAACATTTTAAGGAAATGCTTTTTGTTTAAGGTAAGTTTAGATTAAGTTCATATTAAGAAATTTCCAAAACATAATATTGAAATTAAGCACTGACAATAATAGACAATGGGAAAACCTTGCTCAAAAGGTACACTTTTGTAATGTTGTGATTTCTTGTCTTGTAAATACTTTTCTTTAACATTAGATATGGTTTAATTGAAATCAACTTTAGGCAGAGCATGTTTTCAAGAACCGATCTTGATGATTTCAAATTAGATTAAGAGGCTGTAAGGATTACAATGAAATAAACTTCTTAAAACGGAAACAAGTTCTTCCATTCATAAATTTAAATTGGCTATGAAAAATTAAATACTGTTTTCTTAAAATTTAGCTATAAAGAAAAAAAAAGAAAACTCAATCTATCTTCTTGATGTGATATTCTCAGAAATTGTAAACATATTCGCAAGTAGTATTAAATCTAATTACATCTCCAACTATCTATATTACTCTTAGAATTGAAACTATAAATAAATTCTGAAGAATAACTTAGAAACCATATTTAGAGACGGAATTAGATTTGATACTTGTCTGAGATGCCAATTTCTTTTATTTTGTATTTTTTTTCTTTTCTCTACTCATTAAAATCGTTCTTGATTCAAAGAAGATGAATTAAAAAAAGAGAAAAGAATAAGAAAGAGAAAAAAAGAGAAAGGACATAAAAATCGGAGAAATTGGGATTTGATAAAAATAGGAAAAAGAACAGAGCAGGGAAGGAAAAAAAAGAAAACGCCGAAGAAAAAGGAAATTAGCATTCAGCCTGGCAAATGTCCAACATGAATATACATGTTTGGAAAATAGAGGCAATGCTCCATCGGATGTTGTGTGAATCCGATATCTTTTGCTAAATATTTGTTTAAGAGCGCTTCGGTCGCCATTTTATCCGTTTACAACTTCCTAATGTCCTTTTTATATTTTTCTTCATCGATAAAGTGTAAATCAAAATTATTTCAAAACTTAACAATAAATGACCTGGTAATACGTTTACTCGAAACTTCTGTATGAAATGGAGATAAATTTGTTGCACATTTGTTGCACCTGTATTTACGTTTTACAGTAAGTTTCATATTTTCAAAAAACGCCAATCAAATTTTTCGCATTTTAACGATGTTCAGATGTTAAAAAAACAAAACAAAAAAAAACAACCTCATATTCAGTCAGAAGAAAAAGTTTTCGTTATTCTTTTTCTTTAATTTAGGGGTTTGTAAGTGAAACCTCCTTAACGTAAAGCCTATATTTACATTTTAAAATATTATTTCCAAAAATGCACGCAAAACACACCAAACTAATTTTTCAATTTTAACAATATTAAGATGTAAAAGCACCAATCTCTGTTACATTACAACAAGCAAATGAGTTAAGACACTCATTTTTTTTTTCTTAGGCTATGAAGTAGGAGTATATTAATTTTCAACGAGTGAAATCTTCTGAAGTTTTTTTAAGAAATAATAATAAGGTAGGGAGGGATAAGGGAGATAAAAACACAACTAAAAAAAAACCAGGGCAATGCAATCAGCTGAAAGGGTAAACAACATAACGGCAAGAGGGCAAATGAAGTTAAAAGAGAGTCAGGGGTGGTTATATCTGGAGAAAATTATATTTTAATTAAACATGCATGTGCTAAAGATAAAAACACACCTCGGAAAAGAGGTGGGGACACAGTGCGACTGCTCCAAGGTAATGTGATGAAATTTGCAGGTTATTAAGACCGGGTGGAGTCATCGTGGATGGGTCCGCGAGGAGATGCGTGGGAGGATGGCAAACGTTTTGGTTGAGGCTTTTCCCACGGCAAAGGAAAATGCGAGTTTTAATTGCGAATCCGCTTATCTAAACTGCCCGACGTTATGAACCCTCCGATATGGGAGACAGACCGACATCTCCAAAGGCAAACAGAGTTGCGCTGCTTGTGATGATAGTTTACGACTCGTGGCAGCCTCAGACGAAGGCCAAAGCGATAATAACAGCAGCGCAGGACATCTGAATTCAGCAGAGAATTTAACGAATTCGTACGACTTTTGATAGGAATCTGTTAACCGTGTTCGAGATGATTCCAAATAGAATGCGGCCTCTTTTATTTTCATTTTTGTTCAGTTGATAAAATACGAACTGGAATAGGTCATTTAGGTTTATCGATTAGTTGAGATACAAGGTCATCTGAAAGTTGTAGAACAGCGGAAGCGAGTAGAATTAAAAAGAAATTAACTTATGAATATCTCTTATTCTTATTGACAGCAAGAACTTCAAAATTTTTGAAAAGATCATGGATTGAAAGGAATTTAATTGGGAAAATAAACAGCGTGAACTACAGAACGTTTTCTGTGGCGCATTGTTAAGTGGCTAACTTTGACGTAGACTTTCTTTCTATTAGGGCATCGCAACAACAAATAGTGCTAATTAAAGTTCATTGTTACGACGATCAAATAAAGATCAAATAAAGATGCATCAACATCTTTGTCAGTCACCTGAGGTCTAGAGAATGTGAAATGAACTATAAACTCTTGATTGAGCAAATTCTCAGAATTGAATGTGGGGAATTTCTGCAGATGCGGTACTAAAAAAGCAAATAAAACAAAAATTCCAATATTCTGTTCTTCTGAAGCTGTTCAATGACGCTGTTATAAACAATATCCATCAATCAATTATGATTTAAGCCTCTATTGAGGCATCACGATAGTACCACGTGATCTAGAGGTACAAATGAGGACCCAATCATGTTCATTTTGCTTCTGACGAAAGAGAGATGTAAATGATGTTCATAGCATCTCAAAACAACTCCAATTCATATAATAATGCAAAAATAGTAATAAAAATAATATAATAATTAACTCTGTTCTTATCAAATTGCAATGAAATTTGACCATAAGTTTCAAAAATGATTACAGATACAAATATTCATGCAGTATTAAAGATGCTTTTATATTGAAAATAGTGCACTTTTCAATGATAATTAAGGAAAAAAAAATCTGTAAATATAGAGCTTCTAACTTAAAAGAGACAATATAGGCTTTGAAAATTGTTCACAACTACGCACTCTATGACGTCACGTCGCGGCGTATCGCATCGCATCGCATCGCATCACATCGCATTGCATTGCTTACCAATGCAGACAACAGTAACATAAAATGGAGTGGAAGCAAGCAATTGGAAAACTTCACAGCATATATTAAACTGACATTCATTAGTTTTCACATTAATTCAAGACGAATTTCACAATGAAACAGGTCAAATTAAAATCATTTTATCAGTTTGTGTGTGTGAAGTCAGAGATCCCTGACTTTTCTAGAAACTTAACTTCTCAGCAAAGATCCTATAGAAACAACAAAGATCTCGAGAAACAACTTATTATGACAGACGGAACTGCCGTGTTCAGTGTCGTTCCTCCAGTGTTTACAACACCTCGAGGGTAAATATTGGTTGTTTTCCATCCGCTATACTTCTTGCGTTGAATCGCGAAAGAAAAATGTAGGTTTTCCGTTGATAAAAAACCTTTTTCTTGCTTTCATCACAAATGAAATCACCTAACTATTTTACTTTAATAAGAGTATTAAAACTTTCAACCAATCATGTATTTACGTCAGAGTTGCTAATTAACTTCAAGAACTTTCTTTTTAGCAAAACAAAAAAGGTCTACATAAATATTTCAATTCTTCTCAATCAAATTCAAATTTTGTTTCTTTGCTTCAAGCGTATTCAGCAAATCGATCCCAAGTATTAAAGCCTCAGACAGAATAATCCCATAATTCAAAGGTTTTTAACGGAAATATTATTAGCTGACTGTATAGCAGTTAAAAGTTTCGTTTGTACTTTAATCAGCTAAAAGAAAAAAATATCTTCCAGCCAATTACATGACAATAATATTTAGAATGGTTAACTTTCAGGGCGGAAGGATACATCACATCATTTTAATTAACTTTTAATATCTACTGTAGGGGTTACTTGTACTTCCGGTGTAAACAATCTAAACTGACTCCGGATGACAATTCTTCCAAGAAGAATAAGAATATATTTCTTCTTAAGAAAATGGTATTTTATCATTAAAGATATTTAAGACTTCTGTAAATTAAAGTAAGTAGCTGTTTACCTGCTTTAATTTTAATAATTCACAAATAATGCAGTTGAAATCTCAGTAAGAACTCACTACTTCCGGAGTCGAGAACGGAAGTTCGGAGCTGATATGTACACAAAAAAATTGGGCATCCATCTATTGCTTACTCAAAATATTACGTTCTTTATAGAAGCTACTAATAATTTTTTATTTTCAAGTCCAAGATTTTTTTAAATCAATATACATATGATAGTTAACACAATTATTAGTTCATATTCTTCTTTTTTTTTTTTTCCATATCCGAAGAAAACTGGAAGTTTTGCGATTAGTTATTTCCGGTTCCTTGCTTCATTGTTGGAGTGGATTGTTCACTGTCCATTGCTTATTGTCAAGATACGCGTTTTATCCAGAAGTGCTAAATCGAAATTTATTTTATCGTTGCAAGATTTTGGAGGCAGTCCAAGATCGGAGCTAGGGTGTAACTGAACATCAGAGGTGTTTTGTTTTTAATTTTTTATTTTATTTTTCTTTATTATTATAACTATTTTAATTTTTAAATTAAGCGTTCCTAATTAAAAAAAAATCTTTTCAACCCACGTGTTCAAACTGAATATATCAAAGGAATAAATAAAATGAACACACAAAATGTGAAATATCAAAACTGGTATAATTATTATTAACTATGGAGGATTCAAAATTAACAAAAAAAAATAATAAAATGAGATCAATTCTATGAAAAACACTAAATTTGTCGTTTAAAAAATATAAAATAAAAAGATAAAAGTTATTGTGAGTGTGAATGGCCTAACAATGATGAAGTTTTAACACACGATAAACAATAATTGAATGGGCCCCAGTGTGTCATTTTTGTGAAAACAAGAATGGAAACATAGGTGAATCAACGGTTGGTGAAGTTAATGTGAAAGTTGTCTGATTGCAAATTATAAAGGAGTGCTACGCAAGATATACTGAAAAGTATGTAGATCTATGGCAAAAACATTGTTATTGCAGAAAAATCCAAACCTCTCTACTTCTTAAACTGGATTTCGAATCTAAAGAATCCTAGGTCAGATCTGTTTCGAGGTATCAGTTATATTTAAATGTGAATAACAGAAAAAAAAAAACAGTTAAATTAATTTTAATTTAAATCTGCCTATGCCCACTTTTACGACTACTCTACTGAATATTTATTGTTTAAAAAAAATATTACTCCCACTATAACAAGGTAACAAAAGCTACTTTCAGTAAATGAAGTAACATTCCACAATCGTGTTTTATTAGCAATTGTATCTTTTTTTGAAAATCCTACTTTCCTAGTAAAACTAGGCTAATAAAGCGGTGAGTCTGTACGTTTGTCTCTAACCCCCCCCCCCCCCCAATAATTTTTGAACCGCTGATGAGTGTTCTTGAAACTTGATATCCACATTTAAGGATAAGAAACTAGATTTAAGGATAAGATTTTACAGTTGATTTTTTTTTTTTTTTTTTCATTTTGGTCTTTGTCCAGAAATTCATGGAATTTTTCCAAAAGGATTGGAAGGGAAAATCAATGGATTTTCTATCGACATTCTATTAAGAATGTTTCAAGAGCTTAGTAAGTAATGCCCCGTTTCATTAATTTAAAAAAAAAATCTAGATACTACTTTTTATTTGGCAGACATTACAATATATAAATGCAAGAGGCTTTTCCTTTCAAAAATAAGTAACGAAAATTAAAACAAGCAGACAACAAAACCACAAGGAAGTAAGACTTTCAAGAATTTCTTGCCAACATTTTAAAATTGATTTTATTAGACAGTATGGTCCTTTTTAAATACCTTAAATAACAATACATTGCACGAAATTTTAATTACTACCTAATTGATTCAAACCAGTCACGAGACGTTTGTAGACCCTCCACATCCCCCTCCCCCCGTTTCCAATCACGAGCCATTTTTGCGAGGCTAATAACGCAATAATATCAGCGCAATCGTCTTTTGAGATCAAGAATCAATTTGGTGAGGATATGGCGTTGCCCAGCCTTTCCCATAACGGAGATGGAATCGCGGGGGAGGCGGGCAGGCTTTAAGAATGGGGAGACATCGCTGAGACATGGATATTGCTCGTCTGACGTCAGGTCCTCCGGGCTTTTTTTTTTTTCTTAGCAAGGGCCTCGTACGGGGGGGGGGGGGTTCAATGCAAATGGCACATGGGAATTAAGTTACGAGTTTCCGAGTAGCCTAGGGCAGGGTCTCCCTCTCTCTCCTCTCTAGGGCACTTTTGCTGAAGCAATATGTTGCAGTTCTTGCCGGCATAATTCGTCTACGCACCGGCAGTTTACGACCGCTTCGCTTCGGGTATTAAGATTTTAATGCGATATTTTGCCTTCATTCAAATGCAGTGGAAGATGAAAGAATTTTTTCCTAAGTACTCCAGCAGCAACAGCAAGTTCTAGATCTCTCAAGGATGGTAAAATAAGGAAGGAAAAAAAAAATAGATGACGCACAAAAAAACAATATTTTTAGTCATGCAAAAATTTAAAACGAATACCTACCTGTTATTTATTTATTTATTTATTTACTAAGCAACATAATCCAGCAAATCCGTACGAAAAATAATCAAAAAGTTTTCCATTTAAAGTTATGATATCAAATTCGATTTCTTTATTTCCATTAGCATTTCTTCTATACTGAGACTACAGTAAATAATCGTCCCTTTGAATGCTATTCAGGGAAGACCATGACATGCATAACAGAAAACAAAATTTTTGACTAACATCAAACAGTAGTTTAGGCCCCCCCAAAAAAAAAAATAAATGAAATAAACAAAATGAAAAAAGATCAAAACATGAATTGCTACTAAGCTACTTTTTACCCTCACATTAAATAAAAACATAGCTTACGAAGTTTTGAAAATGAATATAATGTAATTTATTGACATTTTGTAAGTTAAGGATATTCTAAGCTTGCTAATAACTTACAAAGTTCCGAAATCGTAAATGGCGGATTTTTAAATCCCAATTAATATGTACATTTTTTAAATAAAAGACTGATTTTATGTAATTAGTTAACATCGAATCTACACGATAATTTAGTAAAAAGTCCTTTTAGTAAAAGTAATTAATATCTTTATAATTGAAGGACTCGGAGAGATATAGTCATAAGCCACCATTTCGTCATTTTTGAGATTCTTATGTTACTACATTCTCTAAACCCATCTCTTTAAAGTCATAGAAAGAAATTTGGAGTTTTCATAATAGATGGCAGTATGTGACAGATTGAAGTTTTTGACTGTGACATCTAAGTGACAATTCAAAAAATAGAAAAACAACATATAGTGACAAAAATAACATTCCATATATTGCAGTATGTTTCATAACATATTGAAGTATCATTTAATATAAAAAAGATTTAATATAAAAAAGAATTGCAGATTTACAAATTTTTGTCAAAATTTTAAAATGCTTATAACTCAGAACTAAGTTAGTGTGGCTTATGACTATATCTCTCTGACCCCTTCAATTATGAATAATCCCTGTGATAACAATTACTTTCTATTCTGACTATTATTTTGATTTTAAAACAACAAAAAAGTGTTAAAAAATCACAAATATTTTTTTCTACAGTTAAAATCATAATAGTATTTAATTTAATAACATTACACCTCTTCTGTATCGCGAATGTTTGTTGGAAAATTTGTTAGATTTAAAACATATCTTCACTAGGTTATTTGCCATGATTACACATTTTTACCTTCATTCCTGCTTAAATTTCTCTCTTTAAACAACAAATCAATAGAGTTTAATGAACTGCATTATTAAACGACAATATTTTATTATAATAATACATCGGAAGCGCAGTGGTGCCTCAAAGGAAAAAATATATACAATGAAAAACTCACCAATTTACTGCGACTTCTCCTGGCTGATTATCGCGAACGAGCGTGAAACAGCTGTTCCAGGATGTCACTTGTAAATAATTTAGTCACATATATTATATAACTATAATAAATATTATAGTTATAGAGAAGAGATGTAATTGTTAATCAAAATATCTAATGTTAATGTAAATCTTAATATATAAGATGAAGAGAAAGGAGTTAAAGAAATATGGAAATAGTAATGTTCATTTTTTCTCTTGAAGCACCTCTGCGGTTCCGACGATCATTAGTATTTAATTTATTTGCTCTTATCTACGTGTGACTGTAACCATTACAACTAACATATTTTTAAAATAATGGAAGTGTGTATCTGATATTACTACTGACGTAGAAGTGTTTAAGGTAATATTCTTCGAAATACAGCAGTTCGTTAGGGCTAATCAATGCAATAAAAAAATACAGTGGCCATTTTGAAAAAAACAAAACAAAACAAAACAAACACATTCTATTATGCAGTGAATATTTACCCAAATATTTTCAAATTTTTTATCTAGGAATACAGCACTGCCAGAACCTTGGTAAAATGTGAGTGTCTATTTTAAGGTGTAACTTTTAAACAGGCACTCATATTTTCAACCTTTCTGTTACCAACACTGCTAAAATTCCAGAAAAATTTTGAAAATATTTTGGTAATATTATCGTGATAATGCCAAGAGTAAGTTTTGTTGAAAATCACTACTGTATTAGATTAAAATTGGCAAAATGTGAATATCTATTCTACGATACAACATAACAACATAAATAGCGCTGACATTTTAACTAATTTCCCCTGCTTCCAGCAGTGCCACAATACCAGAAAATTTTAAAAATGTGCTGTGGGAATTTCGATTTGCAGAAAACCCAATTACGTTATAATTAGTAAAAAGTAAATAAATTAATAATCTGGGTTTCAAATTTACATCAACCTCACTGGTTTTGTGCCTTTGTGATTTAATTATGCAAGGCTAAATTATTTAACGCTCTTAATTGCTTTATCCACTCTGCACGGTTTATTGTTGCGAAAATTTTCATCCAAGCAGAACAAGTTCCGAGGTTTTTCTCTTTAAATAGCTACGTCATTTATGGCTTTCGCTTTGATATTGGGGCTTTTCTATTTTTTTAAAGGGATTATACAATAATACCTAAGAAAAAATGTAACAAAGCAGTAATAAAATAAAAAATTAAATATAATAGAATTTTAAATAAAATATCTTAGAAAATTTTAAGAAGTTGGAAAGAAAACAGTCAAGGTCTATTCATTTCCATACTATTTTTAATAACGATGTATCAAAATGGCTGTCTTTTGAAAAACCTACACCAGTCAATTGCTAAAATATCAAATTGAAACTATAGTGGGACCACGATAACGTGACGATCGGAAGGAATCCCACGTGATTATGACGTATCTGTTTTTCAGCCAATCACAAACAAGCGCGCCTCAAAGCACAGGTTTCTGTTATTTCCCTCAAAATGTCGTCTTAGAGTATTTTACAGAGCAATGCTCGAAAAATTATTCCACATGTTGAAGATAATTTCCGAAAGGAATTGCAAAATGGAAGACTAAAATTAAAACTAAATTTTTGTTTTTGTTTTGTTTTTTAGCTGTAACGTAAATGTTCTTTGGAACCTCAGAAAGGCTAGTGCTGACGTCATGGGGCTAGTGCTGATGTCGAATTTGTCACATTATCATGGTCGGACTATAGAGTATATCAGAAGTTTTGAATAACCAGTTCCTTTGTCTCAAAGAAAGTATGTGCAATAAGAATCGAACTATACGAATCTTTTAAGAACCTAGTAAAAAAATGTTCATCTGTAGATCTTTGTTGGAATCTTGGACAACTGTTTCGGGATTTTTATCCCTCTTGCGCCAACGCTTCTGTTTTCTGCGCATGGGGGGGGGTCCAATTCTTACGCTTAATATCTTTTCAGAGAACTTTTGGATTTCAGAAAATAAGCATCTTAATGGGAAATAACTTTCCTTTTTGCCTTTTCAACTCACATTTTTAACTGTTTGTGAGAAACAACTTATTCACTCTCTTTGTTGTTTGGCTTTCGAAAGGTCTGTGTTTTTTTAATATTGTTGGAAGGCTCAATACGAATAAAAAAAAATCAATTTCTTGGCCAAGTTATAGGTCTCCGATGCTTTCTGCAGCAAACTCGAAGAAATTGCGAACTGCATGACTCCGGAACTAGTTCCCCTCCTTAGCTGCAGTTCCCGCATATTGTTTTTGTTTATATATTGGGGAAAACAGCGGGGGAAAGAGATGGAAATCTTCGTGTCCATTACCTGGCGCTGCCCTCGCAATCACGCTTCCGAGTAAACAATCTCATTGGTGGTGCCAATCAAAATTACTCTGGTAGATCCTCAGCCCAGCGTACAACAGCCTCCTGCAAAGGCTGCATGGAAACTCGACTGCTTCCTTCCGATATGGGTTGTTGAACGTGATTTGATTCTTCAATTGAAGCCGATTTGTGATAAAAGCAGGATTAAGTTTCCTGAAGCTTTGACCTTTCAAAGTTTTCATTAGATGCGAGACGACCGAAGTAAGAAGAGAATAAAAGCAACACTGAGATACAGTAACAATGTTGAAAAGAAGCAAACGAAAAATAGAAAAAGACCCATTTTTTTCTGATGCATCCTTTCTCGAATTTGAAATTCAAAAACTAGGACTGTCTTTCTGAGTAAATGAAATCTTCGTTGTCTGATGACGTTGTTTTGTTGTTTTTATTAGGAAAGTATAAAAATTTGTAATTTTTAAGAATTATGTCCATTTTTTTTTTAAATAATCACTGAAGATACAAGTAGTTAATTTGTATTTTTGTGTAAATTTTGATTTCTCCAAGTATATTTTACAAGAAACTTCTCAGTATTTTTCAGAACAGTGGAATTCACAAACGTAAGAATCTTTTGAATCCAAATCCTTTTTCACTTTTAAACAGCAGCAGGTTTTGGAATAAAAAAAAAAAA
>JAFIDM010000004.1:45576481-45606912 GCA_023159025.1 Thereuonema tuberculata
CAATTTGGTCTCACCCATTGTTGTTTATTAATAATTCAATGCGCAGATTGAATTTTTTATGCATTAAAAAAATTCATTGAAGCCGGCGCATTGCTGACACAAGAATTTTCTTACTAATATTTTATTAGTGAGTTTTGTATTGCTTATTTTTGCTTTTGAGGCACCACTGTGATTCCGACGATTGAAGATTCTATGTACTCAAGAAAGAGCGCTTTGCCTTTGTTTGCTCTAAAACTTTTTCTTTTTTTTTTTTTTTTTCAAATTCAAGAAAGGACGGTATCTTGTCGATAAGCATGCAAGCCATGTATGAAGAAGATTTGTTTACTGTTTGGAAAGATCGTCGTACTGTATTCCCGTCGGAAAGTAGGCTAATAATCCAATTAAAAGTCATCCGTTTTGCATTTTGTATTGAACTCAAAAAAAAAAAAATGCAATTTCATTACTGAAGTTCAAAACAAAAAATAATAGAATAACGTGAAAAAATGTTAAAAATCTTTTGAATATCAACGTTAAATTGTAAAGCACAAATTTCAATTTATTTTGCAGAAATATCTCTTTAGCGACTGATGTATATAAATTAAAATTTTCCTAAAATTACATGTAGTAAGCGGGTAAATAGAAAAAAATTGATATTTCACTGTTAACAGTGGTCTAATTTTCCTAAAATTAAAAAAAAAAAAAAAAAATCAACCCACAACCTCGTAAAGCAGAAGTAAGGGTTATTTGGGTAAACCATACATTAACATACATGAAAATCCTTTCAAATGTAATACAACTACTACTCACTGGAATTCCTACAATTAATTGTCAACAAAATTCATTCGCATCAATGGAACTACGGGAGTACTTCATTACTTCAATATGGATTTCAGCGGTTGCTCAACAATGAGCAAAAATCAAGCAAACAATAACTAGAGAATCACCTAAAGCAGTGTTTCCCAACCTTTTTTTCTGCTATGCCCCGCCTAAGCCTTTCTGAAATCCGTTTGCCCCCTTTTACTATTACTTATTGCCCCCTCCCCATAATAATAATAACAACATAATTTATATACAATTACGAATTTTCATAATGTTAATCAATAAGAAACAGTATAAATATAACAGTTCTTAAACGTAAAATCAGTTTTATATATCGTTACGGTTAAAATATAACATAGTTATTATCATATATAAGAAAAATAGATATATATGTCGTATTTTATATCATCAATTCCTCTATGCTATAAACAAGAAACGAAATCTGTGCATTTGCACTGAAAATGGAAAAACGACACTGGCCCCTCAAATAGGTTCATAGAATTTTCGAATTGCCCCCCATAACAATCAAATTTCCCCACTTTGGGAAACACTGATCTAGAGCGTAAAAGTACCAGCAGGGAAAAAGTAGGTGGTTGGATCTAATCTTCCAGCCCACAATCAAATTCTTTACCAATTCAGCAATCGGTTTTGTAACGCATTTGATTTAATCAATGTAGAAAAGTAAATGTAATATTTTATTACTGTAATAATTAGAAAGCTTTTGAAATGCTTATTATTTTAACACTACCAGTGCTCGAAATGATTTATTAGTGTTATTTTAAGGTGGTTTGAAATTATTGCAATGTATCTAACAGTGTGGGGATAAATACCTTAATATCATCCTAGTAGGAATGTTGACAATTCATTTTTACAGTGATAATAGCAGCAAATCTTAAATCCACTTCACTTTTAGTAATATGAAGATTCTTCAAATGGATAATAGGCTACTTCTTTGAATTTCACCTCCATTTCCCGTGTTTACCACAAGTTTTCCACAGAATCCGCTATTTCAAAAGTAAAAAGTAAACTCCTCATCTAAACACCTGAAATAACTGTTCCTCACGAGTATCTATAAATAGAAGGTCCAGACTAAAATAAATGTTAAAAAGAAAAAACAAAAAGTCTTTCAAGATGGGGCTGGCTAATCGAGCCATTTCATAATGTGAATTTACATTTTAAGCACATCTTAGAAATTGAGGGAAAAAAAAAAAAAGAAGTATGATTTGGTCCAAGCGTGCTCATTAGAGAACCTCGCTTAATTTGCCGAATGTCGTTCAGTGAGCGTTGAAAGAGACGACGCATTCAAACCAGATGAGCCATATTTACAATTTAGATAAGACGATGTTGTCTGTTCGCAGTAGACAGTTCATTCAAGTCCTGGGACTTAATGATCATTCCGATAGAAGAAACACTGTTTTTTTCCAGGGATTGTATTTTGGGTTTATGTTTTTTTAAACTGACTCTTAGCTGGTAAGATTCCAAATCAAATGTCGCAATAGCTTTCTTATCTAGCAGGCTACAAGGCATTCCAATCTGAAGTTCTCAACGTAATTCTAGGAGAAGTTATTACATATAAGTGACATCGAAGCAAATTGCCTAAGGTTGATAAGATACATACGGAGCTTCGCTTTTATTCCAAGCAGAGATTGCTTTTTTTATTTTTTTTTAAAGAGGAAATAAAGCTAAGTTAACGACACTGAAAAATCTATTTGTTAAACACTGAAATAACCGAAGAAATTAACTCCTATTTCATATCGTAACTGAAGCACAGACTTGTATGTATCAGTTGTACCCAAAGACAACGTTCAGATAATGGGATAGGTAGAAATTTATAGCATTCATAGATACGTACATCTGCTGTAAGGTAGAAGTATAGATATCAGCCTTGTCTGACTTACATACAACCTTTCAATACATTAATTGTACTTGAGTTGGCAGAAAATAAAAGCTTGCTTATATTTTAGTTTTCCCATTGAATTTATTTTTTGTTTTTTTGTTTTGTTTCTGCCAGTCATTCTTTAGTAAACTGTCAACACTACCTCTTGAAGATCGAAGTGTGCAATTTGTGAAATACTGGAGTCAGCCTGCTTGGAACGTACAATCACAGACATTTACAAAATCGCTTATTTCGTTTATTTCAACGATTTTAAACCTTCGACCGAAATGTAAATGAATCCCTCATCTCTGTTGTATTAAAAAAGTTATTGGATAATCGCCATTTAAAGATACATTTGTTTTGTTGTTTTTAGTAAAAGTGATGGTACGAATACAATGGCATTTCTTGCAGCATAAGGGAAAGCTCCTAGCTAAACAATAAGAGACAGTATGATCTTTAGTCAAGATATCAATGGTAGTATTATTGGATAGTAGGTCACATTCAATTTTATAATACATAAATAAATTCAAAATAAGTAAAAACATAGTTTTGAGCTAGAGGGGTTCGTTTCCATCACTTATGTAAATTTCTATCTCTGTCTTATGTTTATTATTGAATATTGTTTCTTTATAATACTTTTTTTTAATTTTATTTAGTACAGTGGAACCCCGCCATTCGTCCGCCTCGCTATTCGTACAACTCGTTATTCGTCCAACTTTTTCAAGTAAAATTGAACTCGCCATTCGTACGCTTGCTCGCGATTCGGACAGCGTGACCTTGTTACTGGCCGCCCCATGCGGTCGTTTCAGTTCAGTCTCGTGCTAACTTCCGTACGCTACGCATCATCAACGCAAGCTTCATGAAACTTTGTGATATTTTATTGTTATTTTTTGTTATTTTTATTAAAAATAGTGCGGCCATGGGTCCAAAAAAGATTACTGATTCAACTAAGCCTAAAAGGAAAGCAGTGAGAACGACAATTGAATAGAAAAAAGAACTCGTTGCGAAGTTTGAAAGTGGAACTCGTGTCTCTGACCTGGCAACTCAGTATGGCATGGCGAAATCAACCATATCGTCTATACCGAAAAAGAAAGACATAATAAGAGAGGCATATATATTTATTGTTTTCATAGTTTTTATGTATTTTACGCTTAAAGTATTATTATAAAGGTTTAAATAAGCAATCATCTATGAGTCTGGAACGGATTAATCCAATTTACATTATATCTTATGTGAAAAAATGATTCGCCATTCGTACAAATTCGCCATTCGAACTGCCTCCTGGAACGGATTGTGCACGAATAGCGGGGTTCCACTGTATTTATTTTCTGTAAACTTCGTAAAAAATTGCATACCATATATTGAAAATTTGAATTATTGTTCCTATTTATTTATATTAATTCGCAACTCATTATAAATTCTTCCAATATAATGGTATTATAAACATCCATCATGTAAATATTTGAAAATAAATAAATCTTTGAAACGATGATACGAATCCGAAAGCGATTTTATTGTTGTTTTCGTGTAGAACCCACGAGAATTTGAAGTTGATCGTGATTGTTCGAATGCTACTGTGAGCGTCTCAATGCCTTGAATCGTTGTAGAATCATGCAAACGTAGAAGAAACTGAATAATCAAGATTAGAATTGGAATGGGAGATTAAATTAGAAGCTAATTCTTTTAGCGGAACTGAGAACAGAAATTGATTAAAAACGTACTAAATTGTATCACGTCCTTATAGAGATTTTGTAATGAACAAATACTTAATATTTAAGAAAACTTCAAATAGTTTTACCTTATCTACTAGGGCGGGAAAAAAATTAATTGCTTCTTACCTGTAAAAGAAAGAAAGAAAAAAAAATTAAGAAACCTTT
This sequence comes from Thereuonema tuberculata, assembly GCA_023159025.1. NCBI lineage: Eukaryota > Metazoa > Arthropoda > Chilopoda > Scutigeromorpha > Scutigeridae > Thereuonema > Thereuonema tuberculata. The sequence goes on from JAFIDM010000004.1 coordinate 45,581,033, forward strand.
TTCATTGCACAGAAAATCAACAAATTATCTTACAAATTAAAATAAATAAATAAAAATTATTAAATATATTTATTAGAAAAGCTAATACTGTATTATGTTAATTGGATTGAATTTATTAGCAAATGCTGATAGGATAGTTTTCTAGCTTATTTGTACCCCAAGATACTGGAACTTTTGTTAATGAAGTGTACGGAAAAAAAAGTTGAGAATTTTAATTTCCTGACAAGAACCTTAAAAATTTCACTAGAGCATAACAAAATAAAACTATTATTTTAAAATGAATATTATTTTTGCTGTCGTTGTTTTGCTTTGGGTTTTTTTTGTTTTTTTTTTATACAGGGTGGGGTAATGGTTAACAGTTTTATATTCTTTAGTCAAATTCTAGTGCTAATATTTAAAATAAGAATTCGATGAGGGAGGAGTAAGTGGGATCGATATGAATAAAAAAAAATAACGTCATTAAAAATAGCATTTTTATTACTATGTTTTTTTTTTTCCTTCCTTCGGTGATTCATAAATCTTTTGCACACTTAGCTCAATAGCTTATCCCAGTCGCAGCAGACGATGCTGTAATGATCAATTTTATTATCACTTGAAACTAGGGTCATTAACGTTAGAGGGAAAAAGAAATGCCTTTTCGTTTGTTAGAAACAGCCTTCAAAAAAAAAAAAAAAAAAAAGAAAAAGAGGGAAACTCAGAGCATTTACTTCAGTCTTACTTCTGATTGAATAGCAAAAGATAATAGCAGACCATTGTGCTCTATTTCTTTTTCGAGAATGTTCCTTATAATTATTCTATTAAAAAATAAATAATAAATTAAGTATTTTTAAGAATTTGTAAAGAAATTTAGGTAGGGTTTGTTGTTTTTATAGATTAAATGAGATTGCTAATGTTTTAGAATATGCATTAAGAAGTTGTTTGTTTGTTTGTTTGTTTGTTTTTTCGAGTTTTAATTTAAAATAAATAAAGAAAGACGACTTTCAGCTTTAGTCAATTCTAATAAATTACGTTAAGTAAAAGTTACCCACTGTAGGCCTACGTGGTCGATGGGGTCGTGGGAGGTAAGGCTCCCAGCGTTCCGTGACCAACGGGAATAAGTTGAGATCGGGTGGTCAGTCCGAAGCCCGCCCGCCTTTAAGCCTACAAACGCACTTGCAGCGATGTTGCTTAGCCGGTGCGGTGGCTAAAACCGCAAGAATCTACCCTTTTAAAGCCCTCCTCAAGCAATCTAATAATCGTTTCCATTGTGACGATCCCCTTGTTGTCGTTTAGAGGAATAGGTTTCGCTGCAATGGGTTCTCTTAACGGACTTTGTCCCCTTCTTTAATGAACTTCTCCCCCTCTTTTGCAGCAAAAGATGCAGATGCGTTCCTACGCTATAACCCCCGGGAAAGAAACCCAGTACCCATTCAACAGAGGGCTGGGTAGACCCTAAATCTCGTTCGGAGGAAAATGGAGTGTAGGAAAATCCCCGGCCACCTCCAACCCATAATAAATTACATAGAATTACATAACTTTTAAAACATAAAATTAAAAAACAAATGTATTTTGCTTTAGCAAATTTTGAATGTTATTATTATTATTATTGTTATTATTATTGAGAGAAATCAAAAAAAGAGACTCCATTAATAACCACCATTAAAAAGATGATAAATAATAATAATAATAAAATATCATTTAGATTAAAAGTATTAATTAATCGTATGATGAGCACTAGTCAGCTTAAAACAGTATTCCAAAATATGGTGATGGTGCTAATTTCATATTTTTATTTCTTAAGCTAAACATTAATAAATAACTCCTGTAAAACGCTGATGTTTTGGTTAATACTGCTTTAGGTTATCTTATACTACCGGTACTGTAATGAACTGGAGGATATGACTTTCTTACATCACCAGTTCCGTTCGGATATGTAAGAAATCCTTTGAAGCACAATCTTCAAATACCGACTAATCCTCTTCGTCAGCTGGTGGTTATTTGTTCCGCATTAGAGGCGGGGAATCGTGAAAACCCCCTCAGTGAAAAATGATCCCCCATTTTCCATAGCTCAGTTGCTTTTGCCTCCTTTCTGCTTCATAAAATCCCACTCATTTCCAAATGCAATCAGGGTAGTGGGTGGATGGGGGTGGGGGTCCTGCTCACTTATAACACGTGTGAGAGTGATTAAACTCTAAGCTTACTTCTTAACTGGCGGAGAGTTCAAAAGGTGCGGCAAGACAGCGGAGGGAGCACTTGCCACTAATTTAATTAAAAGCTAGATAGGAAATCGGGTTTCTTGATTCTCCAAAACACCCACAAGTAAAAACAGCTAGCAACTCAGGATTCCAGATATGAACTGTGTTAATTTTTTTAACAAAGAAAACTATTGTTATAATTATTTTCGCTCATTTAAATAATATTACATAGTACTGATTTTAGTAGAAATTTAATCCAAGCGAAATATAAAAAGTATCTTTCGGAGAATACAATACATTATGAAGAAAAATAGAGAATATTCTACATCTTTGCCTTTATTTTATGCAGGGTGCGATATGTAGGGAATTGTTGAAAACATTCTAATTACTGAAATTTTACTTTATTGCAAAGTCTCTTACTAATAATAGTAAAATAGGTGTTATGATGGTGAAGCTAATAACCAATTATGTTCTAATGGAAAGAAGCTAAGGTTAAGTGCACTTCCATGATTAATGTACGTGTTTCCTTCTAAACCAGTTTTGAGAAGTTCATGATCTTTATTTCTGACTCCGAACTTGATTAAAATGAAAGCATGAAACGGAAACATGTTGCAAAACTCTAGGAGTTCTGCATAAAGAATCAAGCAATACTTTTTTTGGTAACATATAATTGACATTTTGATGGAAGTTTGTGGAAACTTAATTTGGGATAAGATCGTTTTCTCGAGTCGAAGAGGAAACAGATTTCTAGTATACTTCGACTTCTTAAAAATCTCCAGAAATGATGGTTAGTTGTCCTTTTACAGACGATCGAAAAACAGGAAGCCAATTTCGTACAAATGACCTCGACAATTTTTGTTTCTGGGCCGTAGTGACGCTACTAAGAGTAATGGGTAGGATACAGGGGAAAAAACAAACAAACAAATGAACCACAATGGACCACATCTTCAACTAAATATATAAAAATTAATTTACTCAAATTTATTTTAAATTCGGAGATACAACCAATTATAAAATATACTAACTTCGATAGAAATAAATACACTCTTAATGTAGAACTGAAATAGATTTTGGAGCATTTGGTTTCCAACATATCATTTCATACCGCACCTTTTTCATGATCTTTACATTTTATGACGTCAATTCTATTTAAAATCATTAATAATAGATTTCCTAGTTTATTTTTATTTTCTTTTTTTTTATTAGATAGTAACAGGAACAAAGCAAGCATTTTCTGATTATTATAGGCTATGACAGAGAGATAATTATTATTGAACGTTAGTAGACCAAAATGGAAGTGTATAAAAGACCTGAAAGGCACTTATTCAAAAACTGACGCCTGTCCTATTTATATATTTAGATTTTTAGATCTTACTCCGAAAAATAACAAGGAAAAACAAAATGAATTTGATAACAAACAGAACAAGGAGTTCCTCAAAATGATTTAAAATCTACCTGTGCTTTAAAATATTGAATATTTAATTTTATTTTTCCCCTTTTTTTATTTATTTATTTTAAAGCCGTTTTTCATATTAATTTTTTATTTAACCATTACAAAGGAAAAAGCCTTTAGGAATTTGTAAATGCGATACCTGCCGGATACAAATCGTAAATCATCCATTTTTGCTGACAGTTTATGAAATCACAAATATTGAAGTTTTGTAAATCCAATTGTTGTTAAACACACAGGGGCCACAAGCAATTGACAGTGGATTGCTAACAGAATAATAAGCATTGCTATCTGGACATAGATAAAAATTGATTGTTTGTTTTTGTTTTTTTTGTATATTTTTTTATGGAAATTTTTGTCCCTTCAAGTGCAAATTTCTCGACAGAAACCAATACGGAAAAATTTTCGAATTCAAAAGTAAGATCACATCTTGTCAGAAAATATGCACGCTAAGTTCCAAGTAGATCCGGTTTCAAAAGTTATTAGAAACCACACAGATCTTTTTGCATCAACACTAATTTTTATGAGCCTCATTTTCCATAAAGAAAGTAAACAACGCTGTTAAGAAAACAATATCAATATTTTGCTTTAAGATATTTTTCAATGTCTAATACTATTAATTATAAAGTAAAGTTTTGAAATTTACAGATACGATAATATTTATATAAAGTAACTTCTACGTGATATCTAAAATAATTAATAATTTGAAATTTAAAATATGTATGTATATTTTAAACCAAAATTAAATTAGTTGTTACGAAAAAACTGAAAAACAAAAAAGCTTTGAAAAGAAAACGAAGCACATAAACGGAATAATTTAAATTCTGGAATTAAAAGTCAAGATCTGTATTTTATTTATTTATTTGGGGGGGGGGGGGTAATTTACTTTTTCGTGAATCTGACACCTCATTAAAAAGTTAACTCATAGCATAAAAAAAAAAAGAGATAATAATGAGGTTTTTCTCATAGAAGAGATATATCATCTTCAAAAGTACCACTATAAACACAAACACGACGGAGGCAAAGAAAAAAAACCCTTAGCGCAGAAAATATAAACCACTTGATTTACGGGACAACTTTCTTTCATTGGCGTAGTTTGCTCGGAAATGAGGACTGGAATAAAAGAGAGCAGCAGCAACTGTCGCTCTCTCGTGAATATGTATAGGACGAAGAGTGCATCTACATAACAGGCTCGTTTACTGCGTTCCTTTGTACAAAGCGCTTTTGCGAAATTTCGGTTTCGGATTTGAAGCTTCGTTGTGGACACATCCAACTTGCCGCATATGATTTATGATCGCTGTTGTTTGATGTATGTGTCTCAAAGTACGGGACCAACCGGGAGCTGCAATTGCGACCAGTGAGGCGGAAGTGGTTCGAGACTAGCGCGGTCCCCATTACGGTGCCGCAATCACGGCTCACTTGGCAATTGGGAAAGACCTATGTAGGATCGAAGTTCATGGTTAGTCATGGTTTGTGAAATTGAGGAGGGGGGCGCAGTGGTCCAGAAACTTTCCTTGCAAATCTGCGACTGCAGACGATGATATAAACACGGGCCCGAGGTGATGGATAGCGGCGGTGCTTATCCCTACATGTAGCGGTGTTACACAGCTACGGAAAATTCCTATAAACAGGGGTTAATGAGTTTCCGAGTGGCGCACGGGGCGCGGTAAATCAAAAGGAACGGGGAGGGCTTTACAAGGGACTCAGTGTTACCAAACTTGTGTTCGGAGGAACGTGATGAACGACGGGTGTTAAGGTTTCAGATGGCCAAATTCATTCTTTCTGCGCAGCCTACGATGAGACTTAAGTTGGGCGCGAGATGAAAGATGGACGTCCTTCGTTTTCAATGAGTTAAAGTAGAAACTTTGAGCAGCTAAGGAAGCAGACGAACACAACTTAACAATTTAGCATATTCCCAAGCGAACACAGTTCCCAAAGCCATTGTTCCCCGATTCCTCGTGAGCCATCAAGATGAGTAAACGCTTTTCTTGCTCATTTCTTTTATGTATCACTACAGAACTACCCAAAATGTTCAAGTTTAATAAATAAAAAATCTTTTCTAAAACTTTGGCTATCGTGATTTAGTTATACTATCTTGAGAAAACAAGTTAAGATCAGATCCAGGAAGTAATATTAACAGAATGCAAAACCATGCATTATCTTTCTGTACATCTTCCAAAACATACCTTCCATCAGGCACTGAAAACTTTCTTACGGCCAGTTTCTCCAAATAGTAGTATTAGCTCCAGTCACAACTTAATTGGACTTAATCCAGGAATAGTTTATGACTGTTTGGAGAAACCGAGCATTAGATACCAGCGTTATGTCAAATATCTCAAGACACTGAGGATAATTCCCAGTCCATCTACTGTCTTTAAGTGTTATTATATACTGTATCTCGAGTTGCAGTAACAAATACAAAGAACTGTTGTTATTTGTTTCTGACCACTTTCAGTAGACCTACAATTATATATATATTTAAGTGAAACTGTACCACAACAGGCCATGCGGGCCCTGGGCTGAGCAGGAGGTTTAGGCTCTCAGCGATTCTTGACCAACGGGACTAGTTGACGTCGGATGGTCAGCCCGACGCTCGTCCGCGTTTAACCCCTGAATAAGAAACCAATTCGACAGAGGGCTGGGTGAACCCTGGGGCCGGTCTGGAGAAGAAATAACCGTGAAAAAATCCCTGACCATCGCCTGGTTCCTCGAGTCCGCAGTCCAGCGCCTAAACCACTGGAATTATATGCATATAAAATTGAGATTAAATATTCATAATTGTCTTCCAATTAAAAATTTAATCTCAAGTGATTACAGTGATTAAGAAGACAAGATCTAAATAAAGTAGTAGGAGGCGACTTAAGGAAAAAACTAATTTAGTTTTAAAGAGTTAATATTAAAAAATTAAACAACAACTAAAATAGCTCTCAATGCTCTGATTATAAACACGAATTTTCATGGGTCTTTCTGACCGGTTTTATTATTCAAAAACAACTTTAAATGAAAGGAAGAAAGAATCTCGAAAAACGCTCATACATTAAAAATATATTTAAAGCCTGTAATACTTCCTGCCAATAAACTCTTTTTTTTCTGTCTTTTCTTTTTAAACAAAAACAACAAAAAACAACATAATATTTAAGGCTAAATTAGAATCTTTGGAAAATGGGAGTATTAATCAAAATTCGAAGATTTTTTGTTATCAGGATTAATATTAACTTAATACGAATATATTCAAGGAAACATGTAACAGTAAATATAAAAAGTACTTAGTGAGATTATCTTCCATCGTCTATTTTTTAACGTGCGTTTGTTTATTTGAAAGACGTCGTAATCTTTGTAGTAGAGGTTTGGTCACTCGATCACTGTGTCTTTGAATTTAATAGGAACCAATAATAATTCGTCCAAAACTATCTTCTTGAGGACTTTTCACTTTCTCTATTTAAGTCTATTTTCCTAAAGTAAACCATTCAGTCTTGTTTGTGTGTTGGTTTCCCCAAGACCAGGGTTTAAAAACGCTGCAGGAATCTTCTTGAAGCTTAACATGCCTATCTAAGGGCCAAGAGATTATCTATCTTTTATTTCATTTATTTATTTATTTATTTATTTTTTGTGGGTCCTGGTCGAGAACTCAGCGCGGAAATGTGACAAAAATGACCACACTACCGCATCAGAATAAAAAAACAACGATGCCTTGTAATGGGTCTGAATCCTTTTAGCTAATCCAATAGTTCCGCTTGGTTTAACATAATCAAAAGTAATCGGATTCAAGCAGCTTAAATAAGTAAAGCGGATTTGAAACTAAATGAAACGAAATGGAATTTTTTTTTTCCTGTTTGTATTCAGCAGATGTCGTGATTTAAAAGTAAATGTAGAGGTTTCTTTTTCAAAGCGCTCACAGGATGGACCAACCAACCAACACTTACTCGTTTTGTTTTACTTTCAAGTTTTGTAACCTCCGTACCAATTGAAAACGATTTTCGTTGAGAGAATCGAAAGACTCCGAATTTAGTAAGTATGTTTATTGTTATTCATTAATGTTACAAATACACTTAATTATTCAAAATGATTGTGCGTAGGCTCTATTATTTACCCACATTTACTTAACGAAATTGTGCACGTTAAACTATCTTATTTTATTTTTATTTTTCTAATCACGACTTTACTAATAAAAACGTTCTAAGGAAAGTAGGCTTCAAGTTCTTTCAGAATATCTTCCTTTAGAGAAAGCCAAGACCACTTTCCAGGCAGTTACAACATTTAAAATCAAGATGAATTACCAACTTCCGTCATACAACTGAAAGTAAAGTACCTTGTAAACAGAACACGAAGTACACGGTAAATTCTCTCTGCTTTAATTCCGTGCTTTTTTTTTTCCTTTCGCCTCTTCCTTTTTCTTCGCGGAAGAGCCACGGAAGACAGAGAGGTTAGTTAAGCTGCTACAAGACTCTGGCTGAAGGGATGTCCTTTGTCTCACATTGCTTTCATTCCTTTGCCGCCAATCTTCTTCCGTTTAATCCTATTCACTAACTCTTTTATTTTTCATTTTCTTTATGTTAAAACTTACAAAGATTAAGGCAATGTAGGCATCAGTTGTGACACAATATTCTGTAATATAATTTCAACTTAATTTTCAGTTCCTTTATATACATAATACGGATTACGACGAAAACGGTTTCCCTTCTTTTGTGTCAAAATGAAAACGACTAAACTCCCACACATACATACACATACACTACATCATTTTCAAGGTAATAAAGGGAATGAAAATTCCTTCTTAGGCATAATCAAATACTTCTTTTTATCTTTATATCCACTCTTTGTAGCGAATTTTTAGAGTAAAAATTCCGTTAATATCATCTCAAGTCAAAACATTAAATAATAAAAGAGGAACAGGAAGTTATACAGAACGGAAGAAGATAATGAAGATATCAACAATAGCAGCAGCCTCAAGAAGATTACACTATAAAAATTTTGCTTTTTATCATATATAATACAGCACAGAAGACAATAAACAAAAGCATGAAATATCTTAATAATTCAGGATAGAGACCATTGTATGATTGGATAATATTAAAATTATTTGTTTATAATTAAATGGATATGCTTGAACATCTAAAGAATTACTAGTATATTGTCTTTGTATTTAAATATATCCGGAATTTATCATAAGAGGCATAAGGGCCCTCATTCAGTTTCGTTTGAGAGCCCATGAACTGAAGCGCGAACTGAATAAGAACTCTCCTTCTAATTTTTTTAACTCCTATTTTATCAAACAAGCCGTGTATTATATAGAATCCATTTGCAATTTTATAAATAGTGTTGACAAAAATCTGCGTTTCAAAACTGTTTAAAACACTGATATTGCAATATTTCCAGAGTAGTGATTGAGTGAATGTGGGTGGCAGGGGAGCCAAGCACCGCGACCTGTAGGTCTATTGCTCTATCCCACAGAAATGGGGACAGACGGAGAGAAAGGCTGAGAAAGTACGGTGGAAGTAGTGCAGGAAAAACGGGAGAACCCCGAGAAAACCTGCCCAACATCATGAAACCCATATGAGAACCGAACCCAGAGGAGAAAGGCCAATGTCTTAGTGACAACGCCAACCGCTCGGCCTTTTCAGAGTATATAAAACAAAGTTTCTGTCTGACCTTTGTATTGAAAAAAAAATCATATACACTTATTAAGACTTATTTTTATTCGTAGATTCTATTCTAAAGCTAGAATAGCCAGACTTTTAATACAGGATAATTCTGTTACTGTGATTTAAGTGAAAAACCTATCAGCAACTTTAATATTACACAATTCCTATGTCAAGCATTTCCTCTACAAAAACAACCTTGTTTGATCAATAACCACTCTTTGTTTTCTTTATTAATGGATTTTCGCTATAAACATTGCAGAGTCTTGCTTTAAGGGTAGCTAAGCCGTTGGATTGAAGTTCTTTTCTTCAAGTTACGATTGATACCTTAAGTTCAATGTAAGTGCTTTTTATTATTCCCATCATTCAATATTTGTCCTATTTTTCATGAGAATAAATTTCATCGAAGACTTAAGTTGTTTATATAACAATTAAGCATAAATAGGTCTAGAAACTTCCATTTAAGAGAAGGATCCTGAGTTGTGGCAATAATTTATGAATTTATATTTACGTTCATTGTTTCTTATGAATGTGATATATTTGAATACAAGGAAATACATCTACAGCTAGAGATCAATACAGCTATACGTTATTCTGTTTTTATTATTACATTCTTAGGTGTGATAAATTGAATTAATCAAAATTCGGTGCTAAGAATAAATACGAAACTATAACTAGAATATGATAATTTATTAAGTATTAGTGAGAAATGAGAACGAAATGCTTATTTTGAATGTACAAATTAATGACAAGGTATGCAAATTTCAAATGAGTGCAGTGTCTAATTTCTGAAGCAACTGGTTTCATTTATTGGACCTGTTCCACCGATTAAATTATTATTTTTAAAGTTAGCAACAATTATCGCTAATTACACTAAAATAACGTTTTCATTATAAATAAATTCAGAAACTTTTTTATAATGAATAAAATGAAATTAATCTCAACGTCCCATCTTCCAATAGGCCTACAGCAAGTATGGAATTGTCTGTAGTACAGTCATCCCTCGACTTACGTCAGAGTTCCGTTTCATCCGGGAGGACAAAAGTCGATACATTCAATCAACAGAATTGTAAGGGTTAGGGATTTAACCATAATTAGTATATTATCCAAACACTGTATATTTCACTGATATTGGATTGTTAACAACTGTTATTGATAAAAAACAAGAAACAGTAATAATGATGAACGAGAGAAGAAGAGTCCATAATATTCCCCAAGACTGTTGCTGAACTTTGTAGCTTTAGATTAGAAAATGACCTTGTCGTTGCTTCGTCACTATCGTCGATTTAATGGAAGCAGATCCTTTCACAGCCTTGTTACGGACTATATATATATATATTTTATTAATTACTCCTAACAATAATATTTTATATTTTATTTTTAAAAAAAATCCTTTTTCTTTCTTTCTTTTGTATAACGATTTAATATTTCTTTGTTTGTGGGAAGTTTGACATTTTGCAAGTTTTTCTAATTATGGGATTTGGTTTGGCCAATTATCAGGTTTGCCTTATCTGAGAGTGTGGAAAGATTTACGTTTGCAAGACTAAAATTTGCAAATAAGTTTTTCTAATTATGGGATATTGGTTAGGCTAATCAGCTGATTTTGCAAATCTGAGATTATCAGATTTTCGCAGTTCTGAGAAATTTTGTTGGGAAATTTTGGTTTGGATATTTATCAGATTTTTGCAGATCTGAAAATTATTAGGAATTATTAGTTTGACTAATTATCAGATTTTGTAAATCTGAAAATTGATGGGGTCATTTACCTAGACCGGGGTATATATAGTGGGACAGTTTTTTTTTAGGGGGACTCCCGGGTGGAAAAGCAAGGTGCTTTTCGGACGTTTTGGTGTGGAACACGCCAAATGGGAACCCAGGAGTGGATAACAGCGGCAGAAATTCCAGAGTTTACGGACATCTAGCCAGAGGGAGACGAATAGCTAAAGGAGAAAATACATCGCCCAAACAACCAGTACGACAGCAGTTTAATTTCCCGAGGTTGCTGACGCCTGGCCAGAGAGACGGTGACGAATTTCGACCCTCGATGAGAGCAGGTAATACTTCGCCGAAACAAACCCCCGGCGGAATACGAACCTTGTAGTGTGAGACGCAGAAATCTCACAACAATCCATTCCCGGAGCGAGCAGCAAAATTTCCCCGATACAACACGGACCCTGTAGTGTGGGACGCCGAAATCTCACAACGACCCATCCCCGGAGCGGGCAGCGAAGTTTCCCCGGCGCCTTAAGGACCCTATGGTGTAGGACGCCGAAATCTCACAACGACCAACCCCGAAGCGAGTAGCAACATTTCCCCGGTGCTTATGGACCCCAGGCAAGACATATAGATAGCGGTGTCAGATTAGCCTGATTTTTTTTTACATATACCTAGTTTGCCAAACCTTTATCCGGTTTTTTTTTAATTTACAATATCTATTTTTTTTTTCCGTTTATTTAGTTAAGAAATAAATTTGGGAGGGAGTAATTCTTAAAGTTTCTATATTTACAATATTTCTATAGTTACCCTTTGTTTACCTTGTTGAAATGTTTTGTTACTGAATAAATGTTTTACTTTACTCAAGATTTTGTCAGAGTATATCATTTCTTTAAAGGTGTTTTCCTCTGGTAGGCTACCTGAGAAACGATCCTAAAAATTTTTTTTTTAAACCCTTTTTCAATTAATCAAGAAAAAGGGAGGAAGTAACAGCCTACGATTTTATCCTTATTTTTCAAAATGATCGTCACTGTAGAATGAGACCATCCGAAGTCATGTGGATCACATGGACGAGCTTAAAAGCTTCATGTTGCTTTATAACTTTCAACTTCGTTTCAAGATCAATTGCTCTCCTCTTTTTGTATGATTTATCACTAGGTTTTATGATTGGGCATGTAGGGGCCGTGTTGCATGAAACAGACTTGGCCCCTTAGAAAGATAGGGCCGTATTGTAATATTTACCGAAAAATACACAAATAACCTATGTCTCAAATACAAAATCAACAGAGGGACTGTTGAAGACCCGTGCCGATTGCCGACTGCGTGTGAAGTTGCTGCTGTCACTGCTCATGATACATTGTTGCTCAATAGAAACTTTTTTACTTTATGCTCGCTTGTGTCTTGTTCGAAAGTATGGTCGAAAATGTTATTTATTCCCTTATGGGATCACGGACGTATCTTCGAGCGGTCTTTAATTAGATGGTTGACCGTATATCAAGATTGTTTAAATGGAGATAGATCAGGAAGTTTTCAAAAGGTCCGTTTGAAAGGTAATGGACCCCGATTTACAAAGAATCTCAAATGGCTGTATAAATAAACAAAATATCTCGTTTTCTTGTATATTTACTATAATTAATACTTTTGTTGGTGATGTTTCTTTCCTTTAGATTTCTCTATCGCTCTTCCTAACACGATAAAGACTCTCTGACCGGAATGCTGTATTGAAGTATTGACGTTTGGTTTTGAATCTTCCTGAATATGATGTCAAAATAAGAAATCTAACTTTACATTTGCTCTCACATACATAAACTTGGTAAAAATCCTGATCTTTTCAGTAGCAGTTAACACCTTTTTTTTTCCTTCTTTGTTTTTTGAAGATGATAAAGAATTCTGCAGGTTTACTTTATGTGAAGGTGCAGCAAGAACCTTACAACAAATTCCGGAATTCGATAATGATGATGAAGGGGTGGAGACTTTGAAAACAAATCAATTTTTCCTTTCAACCCTTCTTGTGTGGGTGCGGCAGACCGCAAAAGGGGGAAGAGATTCAGCATCTGCTTTAACTGGAAGAAGCCAAATTTATTCGGGCCACGCGTTCTCCATTTTCAGCGGGAATGGGGTGAGGAATATGTCGCGGGATCGAACGTAATCAGATTGCCAACGAGGGATAATTGGGGGGTAAAGCCGCCCATTGGGAGGGGAGACGCATCGATAATGAGACCGAAGCTTACAGACTTCGACTTGACATTAAAGCAAGCTGCTCATCGGCATGGAAATGGTAACACATACCAACGATGCTGGATCATTGGCAATGCTCTATTTATTATTATGCCTTTTCTTTTATGGAGTTTCTTCAAAAGTTTCGGCTTCATAGAGAAGTTCTTTGACAAATGATTCACAAAGAAATGTCTTAAAAGAAAAAAAAGAAAAAATCCAGAATATTCAAAAAATATTGTATTATAACTAATCAGAAAAGAAATGTAAAACGTTTTTGAATATATTTATATTTTTATCTCAACAGGTAAGTTTAATTCACTTATATAAATTTACTACCCTGTAAATAACAGTAATTATCAGTAAGTATTCGAATTTTTAATTGAAGTCTTAATTAGCTTCAGTGTAATTTCTGTATATAGAAAAAAAAGGTAATCCTCCCAAAGACATTTTTTGTAACAGTGGTGGTGCGCACAGTAGTGTGCTGTGAAACATTTCAAAAATTATATAAATTTTAAAACAAATTTACGTAACACTTTAAAGATGTGTGAAGGCTCCTTCCCAATAATCAAACACATTATCTATCAACACCTCACACAATTAAATATCACCTCTAATCTACAACTATTCAACAATGACGCCAGGAACTACAATTATCAATCTGAAACGTACATTACTCTATATAATATTAAACCAATAAAAATTTAATTAATATCACTTAGTGTTACATTTAGGATAAGTTATTCTATTTCTATCTATATTATTATTAAATTTATTATAGCGTTTATAGCTGTTCACATTTATACATCTTTTTAATATTCTAATTAAATAAAAATGAAAATATTTTAAGCAATACACTAATATCTGTAGTCAAAAAAGAAACAAAATAAATTGGCTAATAAATACTACATATTACGACGAGGAAAAAATAACATTTGAAGAAGATAGAAATATAAGAAAAACAGACATTTTAAAACTTCCACTACGTATAATCCTTCTGATCTTTTATATATACTATTTTTTATCACTTCTATGTAAAAATGTCGATTAACAATGCCTTGAGCTAACTAATATTAATATATCATAATAAATCTATTTTCAACATTCTAACAGACATAGTCAATATTGGATAATAGAATCTGTACTACAATCACCAATATTATAAACAAACATAATAAAATCAGCAATATTATCTTACTAATAAACAAAAGAATGTAAATAGTATTATTAGTAAAACAGACTCATAGGAGTATATAGCCCTGACACCTTTCCCCCACCTCCCGAAATCTCGAAATAAGTAGAATACATCTACTTTCCTTCGTTTGGTTCAGAGGGCATTGTCCCCTTCCCTCCGCAATTTTCAATCACAGTTTTATTCTGTTTTGTTATTGGAGGTCGCCTCCCTAACTTGGTCCATCCCGAAATAAAATTCCTATATATTCTCCTGCACTGAACCTATGAACCTGTCAACGGGGATTTTAATATTCCTAACATGACTGTACATAAATGTTCATTGGTAAGTAATATTTCAAAAATTATAATAAATAAATAAATAAATAAATAAAAAACAGATTTTTTTTCCAGGATATAATGCGGCACAAAGAAGAAAAATTTAAATAATAGATATTAAAAAAAACATGCATCAACAAAGATTACACAGTGAACAGCCATTGCATATACATTATTGACATTATGATTAGTATATAATATTGTTATTTTATTTTGCGAAAGACTTGAAAAAGCGGAACGATAGTTTTCCGCGAAATATCGTTGAAGAATTTTTAAACAGATAGATGAAAATGGAAGGAATATATTTGTTTTACTATACAACGAAGATTTTTTTTCCCAATATGTTTCCTGGTTTCCGATGAATAGGTATTAAAATAGAGTTTGATGTATTGTATAGACACAATTTTGTTCTGCAGATTTCAAACAATGATTTCATAAAATAAAATTTATGGATGGTATACGTAATTTTTGTAATAGAGATCCTGATATAAAAACTAAATGAGACAATGATTGTCATTTCAAAGAAGATATTATTTCACCAGAGATGAACATCTGCACTATATTGGCACACATTCACACACACACACAGGATACATGACTCCAGTGTTTCTAAGAAACCACCAATTAAACTATCCAGATCTGGCACAGTTTGGCTACTACCAATTCTCTATTATCTGCTTAAAAATTTAAATGTGAAATATAGAAATATAGAATACAACGAATCAGCAAAAATCATAACATATTTTGAAAATGGCCTTTTCTAGTGAAGAAAATATATTTAAAAACTTGAGAAAGATGAAATAGAAAAAAATCTTCAGATTCCATTTCGCGATATTTGTCTTTAATATAGAGAAAAAGAATTCTGCAAAGCAGACTTTAAAAATAAACCTCCTAAATAAACTAAAGATTCTATTTACTTCATTTATCTTTAAAAAGGAATAGTTTTTTTTAAGTTTTTATTTTCTTTTAAAAAAGAATTTTAAACCAGATCGAAGGCTTTTAAATCTAGAATGCAATATATTTATTTACTTTTTTTTAATAATACAAGTAAGTAAATAAGTAAAAGACGATATTAAAGTTTTATAAGCTAGTTTTTATAAATTTGCTTAGTTTTAATGTTTATATTACATAATGTAGTATCGAAATTAGGCCTACTTAAATGTAAAAACAGTTTTCTTAAGTAATTTATGTATAATAGAATATTATAATGGTAATAATGCAATACAATGAAAGTTTTCGTTTGTTTTATGCATATTTATTTGTTCATTATTTTTGTATGTTAAAAGTAAAATGTAAAAATGTAAAATGTAGAATGTATTAAAAGTAAAATACTTATATTTTGCCTCATTTTTTTATTATTTTTAGTGTTTTTTTATTTTCTTATTTTTCTTACATTTTATTTGATGCTTTTTAACTCATTATTATTTTCTTATATAAATTATATATACATACGTACAATTATATCACGCCTAAAATAATTATAAAATATATAATTTAATTGCGTCTAATATGTTTGATAAACATATCTATCAGAAGCTAATAAATATTTATATTAGATATATTAGTTTTTTCTCAACTTTTTGATTATGCCCAAATATTTGTCTTGTTAGTAATTTTGTTTTATATTCTTTAACATAACAAAACTTCAATATTTAATTTAATATTGTAAATACAAATGCAGTCTTTGATCACGGAGACCATCTGGTTTATAACTATTATTACTTATTTTAAAATTATTTATTATTTCATTGCAATATATAAAATACATCAGGTCACTGCTTTAAATAAAACTTTGGTAAAAAAAAAATATTCCTCTTAACAGTTGTAACGACATTAGAGGTGTATCCCTTACATTAGAGAAGGAACCCCTTCCATTTGTCTGTTCTAATTGCGGCCCATTATAAAAGCTTACAGAATGACGTATTATCAACAGATGCAAAAGCAGTGCAACTCCCTTTCACACAAACTCGCCTCGTGAATCTGTTCATCAAGGCGTGCAGACTGAGCTTCCTCCCCATTCACACCCACCATCCTCTGATGGATGACGTCACAGAAGCAACAACGACGCTTCAATATTAAAGGATTTCGCTGCTGCTTGCTACTCCATGGTCCGTTATTTAGTGAACATGACTTCCTTGAGAACGGCCATTAATAACCAGTCAACCAAGGTCAGAAACGTTAAAACAAAAGCTTCGTCCTCTCGGCGCGCAGGCGCGAGAGAGAATTTCCGCCAGCAAGTGCAGCAGTTGTGGCGTTATTAATAACAGCGAAAATGTCAGAGCAATTATACCATGATCGATTACGTAAAAGAACGGTGATTAAGAGAGTGTATGTGGTTTCGGGAAATAATTCTATCAAATCCCTGGTATTAGAATATCACCGTACTTAATAGGACCGAGGATAATTTTTAATCAATTACAATTTCAACATCTAAAATTTAACATTCATTTCGCTGACATGTTCCAAAAACCCCTGTCTCCTAACAGAATCTTAACACCACTTTCAAAAGTAAGCACTAATTACGATTTTCGCCAAATTGATTTTGATTAAATTTTAATAGTAATTCAATTTGCATTAGTACGGTTTTCAAGTGTAATAACATTCTATACATATAAAGAATTTGTTGCAATCAATTATTCGCTGCTGAAAAAAACAAGTTGAAAAATTAATAAAACTTTCTCATTATTATTTCATTGTAATAAAAATTCTAACATATTTCTAAAATATTTCTTCATCCTAAATTATTAGAGAGGTTCCTAAATTTTTTTAACTCAACAAACCCCTGCTAACGTTTTTATCTTTATTGTCAACCTCAATACATCCAACTGAAATATTTTTTCTTTTTTTAAATTACAAATGTTGTAGCTCCTCCCGCATCGTGTTTCTGTAATGATGTAATCCAAGACTTTTTCTTTCTGGTGTACGAATCTTCTTAAAGCTCGATATGTTTATTTATGGAAGTTTATGTACTTATGTTTGTATTTGAAAGTGTTTTACTGAAGAACAGTTGTAAGGGTTTTTTTTAAGGAAAATCTTGTTTATATCTTAGATTAACTACTTATGTCAACGGTCGCGGTGCTCGGCTTCCCTGCCACCCACACTCACCACATAACATAACTACTTTTGCTCTTTTAAACAAAGATTATCGATGTCTCTATAATTTCTATATCATAATTTCTATATGTAAATTATTCGATTAAACAGGATTTTGTAAATGAACAAATCTTGAGGATCATCGTGTCACTTAATATTTCTGAATTCATATTTTCTTTTTTCGGCCTTACCTATTCAATGGATCAATTGCAATTGGGAATTGACCTAGATTACACCCCCATGTATCACCTAAATACATTATTTCTTCTAGGTAGGGACGACTAAGGCAGAGCTTCTCAAGCTTTTTTGCTTTTGATATTTGCAGTCACGCGGCACACCAAGCATTTTTACTGCTTCTATTACTATAATAAAATCCTTTCCAAAAACACCTACGATTTACAAATGAATATAACAGTATTTTAAACACTTAAAATATATTTTTTAAATCGATTTGATTTGATACTTTATTAACCTTAATTGTTAGAACATTTTTAATCTAGTTCATATTTCTGTTTGCACAGATTATTTATATTTTATTCTCGATACGACAGTTGCCTAATGTGAAGCTAGTTCTTGATTATAATTTTTCTGGCGGCATACCACAGAAATCCTCACGGCATTTGAAAGAGAAAACAAAATGGTCTTTCTGCTGTTTCTTGAACGATCCCTTACACGAAACGTGGAAAGGAGGAAAGTTCTTACGTTCATTCTACCCGTCCGTCACCACCTCTGCAGCCCAAACTACAAGTCGGACAGACATGAGGTATACGTCATTCAGCTCTTCTTCGTAGCAATGATCGTACAGTGTTAGTATATTGCGTTACGGCCAAATTAGCTCAATAATTAGTTACTTCAGTCCGAATTCTGAATATGGCAATGCTTGATTAGCAATATCACTTTGCTCGAGGGCCTTTTTTTTTTTTCCTTTTTTTTTTAATCTTATTTTGAGTTTTTTTTTTATTCTTCTATTGTAGGGCCTATATCTATATAAATAAAAATGTAAATGTTCGTTTGTTCAAAATCTCCGAAAGTTCTTCATCGATTGCTTTGAAATTTTGACACAACGTTGCATTCGAATACGCGTGTGTTTTTACGAACCTATTATATAGATGTCACACCTGTGACAGGTAAAAAAACATGCTTTTTTTGACAATCCCAAATGTTTGGCGCCAACCCGCAATACATCTGAGTTAAGCGGAGAAGCTAGAACGGGCTGGGAAGTCGTAAATTCTCCGATCTCGATATTAATTTGCTAAATAAATAAAGTTTTTGTTTTTAATGCTATATGTGCAAGAGTTCCGGAGCGAAGGGACGGTACCTGATTAGTATTATATATAACAAATTTACTCTTTTAAAAAAAATAGTTACACAGTGTAAACGTTCACCCAAACAAACACAAAAAATCACGTTTAATCACTGGCATTTTCTTAGGCAAGACGGGCCTCAACCAGGGGCCTAAGTGTTGCTAAGGTATTGACGTAAAATGTTCGCAGTGCCAATGATGGCTGTCTTTTGTAATTCAGCTGTTGTTATTGCTGGTGCTCCAAGTCTGGTGTAATAGTCCATAAATTTAAGTGATAGTGTTCCTAGTGCACCAATGATGATTGGCAACACTGTAGTTGTTTTATTCCATATTCGTGTAATTTCAAGTGCCAGAGCCCTGTATTTGTTGATTTTTTCCAGTTTTTGTTTTTAATGCTATATGTGCAAGAGTTCCGGAGCGAAGGGACGGTACCTGATTAGTATTATATATATATATATTATATATATTAGTATATATATATATATATTATACGTATATAAAGTATTATTTGTAGAAAATGAAGCATGTACGGAGTCACTATGGTTTTTTGTATAGTATGAAGTCAGTTTATTATTATTATTATTAGTTGGAAGTAATGATACGTGTTTTTTTTTTTGGTTGGAAACTTTTAGAGGCTAAAATTTTCAGTCTTTGAAGCGGCATTTTTCATCATTTGTGCCAAAATACCTACCTATGTCACTGCTTCTTTCGACTAATTAAAAAAATCCTAAATAGATCACAGCACTACTTTCGCAGCGTTCGGAATATCAAATTATATTCAAAGGACAATTAAAACTCAAATGAATATTGCTCGTTCAATAAGAAAGAATTACAAAGTATAGCGTGGGACTTTGTATAAACCCCATGAAAATGTGATCTCGACATCATTTTTCGTAAATTTCTTTTAACTCCACTGAGATCAAAACAGGATTATTTTTTTCTTCGTTCTAAATTGAAATGTCATGTTGGATATTGCTTAAGGAAACTAAGCAAATTTCTTGATAAAAACAGCGACGAAGAAGAAGCCTTTTTTTTTAATATATATCGGACGAGGATCAAGATGAGTTTTTGATAGATTGTGAGCGGAAGAAAAAATTACATTTTTGTTGGTATAAAAAAAAAAAAAAAAAAGAAAAAAGAAAAGAAATAAATACAGAGATAAATAAACAAAAAAACAAAACCTTTGCTTTAAATAATTATTTTTTTTTTTAAATTTTGTATGTGTGAGAGTTTTATTATTATTATTATAAAAAAAAAAAAAAATCAAGCACAAGTTTCAGATTGACTTTATTCGGGATTTAAAAATGATATTCAGAATTTCGGATTTTTATATATAAAAAGAAAGAAAGAAAACTGCAATAAAGTTAATTTTAAAACAATATCTTTCTGAAACAAATACATTTTGTTAAAATAAAAATACATTTTAGGAATTAACCATAAAGATTAGACTATACAGGAACGTTAACTATAAAAACTCAAAAAGGTCAAAAGGATAAAGGACCCCTCAAAGTCTGTAGTAGATGAAGGTGGTTTTCAAGGCTTCCACAATTCATCCAAACACGTCGAAATGCAGGTTGCGAGACCAGACCGATGCTTTTAATCACGAGACACAATACGATGCGCATTTAACTAGATTAGACAAAACTCTGCGACGTCTGGCAGAGAAAAACTAGAGGAAAAAGGCGCAGAATCACCGGGAATCGAGCCCATCTCTCCCGACTATAAATAATACTCTACTAATTTACCTATAAGATATACTTGACTTGACAACTTTCATACCCGTATAGTAAGAGCGTGAAATAAGTTCGTTAAAAAAAATTATAGTGTTCATTGAAAATCACTGATTCGCGCACAGATGGAAACTACTGCTCCAATTTATACTAAAATCAATATGGATCTTCCATGTAACAACCTAAACCTATCTCTACAATGTCGGCAGTCATCACTCGTTAAAGCCTCGAATGGAGGCGAAACCGGTTGTGTTCTCTGTAATTTTTGCACAAATGTTTTTTTTTTTTTTGTCTGTTTCAACCTTATGAAATGACGAAATAATCTGCAAATACTTAATTTGTTGGATCCAATTAATTTTAATCATATGTCAGCTCGTGCAAAATTAATAAGATTAACATTCGCAGATTACTATCCTTTGTTTAAGGATCGACTTTCACTGTTTCAGTTGTAAATGGTTTTCTATGGGAATTTTTGACACCGTCTCGCACAAATTTCTTCACAAAGACCGATGAAAAAAATAAAAAAATTTAAAAGATAAAACTTAACTTATCCCATGACCATAAACAGGCATGACAAATTGCAAGAAAATTTATCCAACGTTCAAAAGTGATTACAGAAGAGCACACACACACACACACATGACCCTTACTTTACTAGAAAACAGACTAACAAATATCAAGGGTTAATGAAATTTAGTAAGAAAGTTTGGGGGGGGGGGGGTAGATCGAAACTGCTAGAATTCAAGTTTGCTTCCTTTAGGTTAAGTCTGGAGCGAAATGGTTGAAACAACCTGGGTGTCCTACGGCCCAATGATCTTTGGTCAGTGGTGTGCGCTGTCTTAGTTCACAGTGACAAATTATGATGGGCTGCGAAGGAGGGGTGGGCGGGAGGTCATCAGTGTAATTAATCAGATGTCAGTTGCTGATTTCTCCGAGGCATATGTGCACTCAGGGAAATTAAGCTAAAGACGGACCCCACCCTCCGACGCTAACCGCCGGCTGTACGAAGGGCTCGAGGCTTAATCTGGTGCAACGGTTGTGGTGTCATGGATTGAACGCCACACCAAATCGGATCAAAAGCAAATAGCACCAGTGTGGTACTTGATTACGGGCGCTGAAACCAACTGTTTTATAATCAACCGTTAGAGATTAAGGGGCATTGCATTAGCCCAAAACTTTTCTTTCTTGAATTGGTAATTATGTTCAACTTGTATTTTCACCACAAGAATGACGATTCAAGGTAGGCGGAGATTAAAATCTTTTGCGGTTGAAAGTTTACACCCATCAAAGTTTTCGTAGGTTACAAAAGTTTGCCGATTAATAAGCTAGCATCAATTCTTGCCGGCATTTGATCAGAAAACGTTATGAAAAGCACAACAATCCAAAACATCTGTAACTAGGGCTGCCAGAATATTCTGTAAAATATTTACAGATAGTGACCGTTCAAATCAAAAGAAAAAAGCTGAAGGTGTAATATAACATATTGACATATACGTATATTAGCAGCTATAAATTTGTAGCTATTCTTATGTTGTCGTAATCTACTAAGCTTAAATAAAGAAACAGAATGTGGGAACTTACAGATTTATTTCATGATAGTTTTATATATTTAATTAACTTTTTAATAACAATGATTGTAATTTTTGAGGCTTATTAGTGAAATGTTAAACTCTAACAAAATGACATTAAATATTACTAATATTGTTAACAAAAATAATTCCACACAACTTAATCTAACGGGACAATATGTAAAAATTCGCATTTTTGTTAAGTTTTTTTTTTCCTAAAAAATTTATTATAATTCTTTTACTACATTTTTTTTATATATATTTTAAAAACTTTTTTTTTTAGCTTATTTTTTTTTTCTAAGGAAAGCTAGAGTTATCAGATCCCTTACTACCTCTTCTCCAGTAAACCTTTAATATCGGATAACTTTTGAACATCTGGGTAAATCTTCTTAAAACTTAGTATGCATATTAAGGATTACAAACTATCTTAACTTTTATATTTGAAATCTTTGGTCCTTATGGAATAACTAGCGCGAGGAGGAGAGCAAAAATTCCCATAGGAAGGCATTGGAATCTAAATAATGGATCTTGTTTCTATTAATATTTCATTATTTTAAACAATGAATTTCAACTCTACTTTAGCTAATCCATTAATTTTAGCACGGTTTGAAATGATTAATGTTAATGTTAATTAATATTGCTTTAATGGATTAAGGTTAATCCAATTTCGACAACTTAAGTTTTAAGACTGACCACAAATAAGCATTACACCAATTTTCAAGAAAATCGGCCCATCCGTTTTAGCGTGAGACGCAATAGAAAAAAACTGAGAAGAATTATTTCCACGATGAACAAGACGAGTTCACCTGCCCAGTCTCGGAATCTATTCAAGTCTTGCCTCAGTTTAAAGTGAATTAATTGGTAGTAGTTTGTTTCTAGAGGAGAAAAACAAAGGAGGAATTGAGTGTGTAGAGAATCGGCTTAGAATGGAGTAATTGACTTAAGAGAAAGATATGAGACAACAATTCTCTATTTAAAGCAAGCGCTGTAACTAATTCACTTAATGGGGGCAGTTTTGTATTAGTGTCAGGAGACCGAGAAAAAGAAAAATTAAGTTAGTATAGTCTTAATTAGAAGAAAAGAGAAGTTTATGGGTCGAAAACTAATTAGTTAAGCGACAATTGTCACATTTTATTACAGGTGAATAAACGAATGGTTTTAATTAGCCACTGTTTTTCCTATTATGAGTGATATTCACGAGTAAATGTTTATATAAGACTTAAAAAAAAGAAACTTCATTTTTACTAAAAAAATGCTTTAAAACTAGAAGCAGATTTTATCTTGTAGCCGTTCCCAGTACGACATTAATTAGCTCCTTTAAGATGATGAAAATTATTAATAAGACAAACATTTGCAGGAACTTTTAACCGTATTAAGAGTTGGAGGTGATAACGTCTTTCGTTCCTATCAGAACGCCGTCATCAGGTCTTAAATTAGATATACGTAGCTCAAGAGGCGTGAAGAGAACGGGGGAGGATAGCATGGTTCTCGCCGTACCCCACAAATGAAAGCTGCATAATGAAGAAACAAAAAGTTTGAAGAACTTGGCTGTTTTTCTTACAATGTGATCAATATGACTTTTTTTTTTTTTTTTAGGTCATGGAAACGACAAAAAACGAATAGCCTAGTGTTTATTAATATTTAATGTTTATTAACAAATTCTAATATGGGCTTAATACAAATAGTACACTTAGCATTTTCTGAAAAAATTAAATGCTCATTACTTGAGCTGTCCAAATCGGATTAATCATATCAAGAAATCTGTCTCTATCCTACCGTTCGTGTGTGCACTGTAACTTAAAACTATTTATCTTAGGAAGCAGAAATTTTAGGAATAGGATTTTTTCATTATTACAAGAAACAATCTTATTGATTTAGGTACAGTTTGAGATTTTGGGGTCCTTTTGGAATTTTGATAGCAATTTGACTTACTCAGGAACTTAAAGAGCCAACAGGTACTATTACGTAACTTCTGTTAAACGCTATTATTAACATAAATTGATAAAGTATCTGGGTAAGCTGAAACTTGACAGATAGCTTTAGACTATTTACTATCTATCTGAATCAAGAATATCGAATTTTGATTTACTTTCCGACTTTACTACGAATTCAAAAGTTGGTGCGTCAACCACAATTTTCTTGGTTTTATTTTAATATTAAAGATTACTTGGAAGCTTTACATGAGAATCTGAATAAGATGATGAATTAAATTTTTCAGTAGACCAGGTCGCGTCTCAACAATCAATGATGGAGTCTCAAGTCTAACCTACCTGACATTAATGGCACCTTCGTTCATTACTCATTAATGAAATTCGACCAAAATTTTATCTTGTATTCTGAAGCTTCACTTCCGTAATTACTCCTCTACTGTATTTTTTATTACTCTAATTTGAAAACAAGACGTTCGAATGAACTTTAAGTCCACCTTCTTAAAATTTCTTTATTATAATATTTTTTTTCCTTAAAAAAAAACTACAAAAAAACGAAAAGCACGCATTTACATTCCAATTTCAGTATCTATTGAATACAAATAGTACATTTATTTTCCTTTTTCTCATAAAAATAAAAAAAATACATGAATTAAATGTGAATTATTTACTTACTTAAATCGTATCAAGCTACACGGAATGGAGTAAGAAGTTAATATTCATTCTTTATATTTTATTTTTTTCTTATATTGCGAGCCTTATACCTTAGTTATCTTAGTTTCAAAAGGCATATTCAAAGGGTTTTTATTGAAGTAAATATGATTTTATATTGAAGTTATTATCCTTAAGTTTCAAACGGCATTACTTAAGAAAGTTCTACTGTGCTTTATTTTTCTAGTAGCGCCATATCCAAATGTAAACGTATATTTTCGTAGTCAAATTTCCGATTGTTTGTAAATCCCTTGTGACTACCTTCTAAAGCTGTGATAAATTAAAGAAAATCAAGTTTTCTTGTAAAAAATTTCTTCAAACAAATACATTGCATTCTCTATCATTTCTCATGTTTAAAAAAAAAACTTGTTCCTTTTTAAGTGTTGAATAAGTCAGTCGCTTTTCCTTGTAATTCAGTTCCACAAATCTCTAAAACACTGTTTACAAACATCTGGGGAAATAGCCATTTACATAATGTAACTGGAATGTCTTTGGGCCTCTTCCCATTTCATCCACCCCTTCCCATTTTCCAAGTCGTCTCTACGCATTTTCTCCTGCCTTTTACAAAAAAAGAACTCGGGTTTTTTTTTGGTTTTTTTTTCCGATAGACTACGAGTAAAGCAAAAAAATCACAAAACCAAATAAGAAAACAAAGCAGAAGAAAATAGATGACTGGGAAATACGGATTTCGCCTCTAAGTACCCAAGACATTTAAACGAAATTGCAAAATTGTTATAGCCTAACTCAAAACAAGTCAAAAGAAAGGGTTAACGTGCTGACAAATTTCACTGAAAATGTCTATTAAGCCCAGCACAGAATAAACAAAAACAATTGCCTTTTCCGATTCA
>JAFIDM010000004.1:45606922-45685295 GCA_023159025.1 Thereuonema tuberculata
AGTTTTAGTTAAAACGAGAACGTTTTGACTAAAAAGTAATCAAAATAATCTTTCAATCTCAATAAAATTTGATTAAAATCGATCCATCCATTGTCCACTACTAACGGATGGTTTGTCGAAAAATTTTTGTCGAACGATTGAATATAAAAATCCTATCAACTTCAAACCAACTTCTTTGTACTTTATTATTAATGTATTATATTGTAACAGTTTATATATAAATCTTTTTTAGAAATCATTTATTTGTAGTAATTATTTATCTGTATTTGTCTGTATTTTATTCATTTTAATCGTTAACCGTTGTTTATTCCTTTTCTATTTCCTAATTAATTGCTGTTCTGTTAATTTTCAAATTCTTTTCCGTTGTAGCCGTTAAATGAGTTAATTCATTCAAATTCGTTATGTTCTTGTCCAATCATTATATACATTTTTAATTACTTAGCCAATCAAATCAAATTATGTAAATACTATAAAAACCAATGTTTCTCATGTTATAAATTAATTCAGTTCAGTTCCAGAGTTTGATTCTTGGTCTTCAGATCCTAAAGACTCTCCAACAAACACCATTACAATATTAATTATTGCTGTCCAATAAAGCTTTACTGCTAAGTATATTTACAATGAATAATCAAGTCTTCCAAATATAATCGTGTGATACAATTGTAAAAATCATTATAAATTATCTGTCCACATGTAACAACTTGATACTTAAATAAAATTTTAATTTAATCTCTTCTTACAAGCTTTGTAATGTAATAGGAATTAAATTCTAGGGTAACAGCAAAAGATATCTTGCTCAAACGATTAGTAAATATCTATAATAGTGGAAGAAAATTGGATAAAGAGCATTAAATAAATAAACAATGATTGTGTGTAAACTTCGTAAACAAGAAGATCCTGAAAGAACTTAATGTTTATGTTGATTTTTTTTTTTTTGTACATCAATAAAAAGTGCACTCATAACTATATTAAAAAAAATATTAAACATTTAAAATTTCCAATAAAAAAAAAAGCTTTTTTTTTTCCCTACGATATGAAACGTAAACACAAACGAAAAGTCTACGTTTAAATTGTAAGATATATAACAAGTGCAATTTTTCTATTTTCAGGAGAAAAAGAATAATTAAATTTGCATTACTTTTCAAAATTAATCCAATTTATCACACCACGCGCCAATTAATGGACTAGTGAAAAGGATCCATCGTTTAAAACATCAATAGAACTTCTTTGTTTAGGTTCTAATTCTTCTAGAATTTTTTGTCGTGTTTTCGCGGTAATTTTACGGCAGAATTTCTTTTTTTTTGGGGGGGGGGGAATAATGTCTACTTGTTGAAAGCGAAATGATGACTATTGCATTTCTTTAGAATAGCATTTCCTATTTCCTATTCACGAACTGCTTGAGGGTTCTTGAAGATATTCACTGAGTTCACAGTAAAATTTATGTAATGGCATCTCCGTGAGATTGTATGTATAGATTTTTTTTTGTTTGCCCGCTGCAATTAAAATAGTTTTTGATTGAATTACAGATGGGTTTCGGGATAAAAAAAAAAAGTCATGTCGAAAAATGTTCGCGAGTCAAAGTAGATTTAGAACTCTGCAGTATGCAGTGTTTTGAGATGTACAGTAGCAGAGGCAGCGGAAATACTTCTCGACTTAGAAGAGGAGGGAGCGAGTCAAGTAAAGCCATTACACTAGCAGAAAAATTACTAGAATAATCCTTACTTAATGAGACAATCGCTCATTTCTGACTATTTGGCAGTCAAGTTGTCGAGTCTTGGTAAATGGCATTCACTGACAAGGGAGCTAGTGGCTAAGGAGGAAGAAATGGGACACCCTACGGGACACAGTCATTGTCTGAAGAAGCAGCAGCTCAGGCTCGTTTGGGAAATCTTGCGCCAACCAAATGACTGACTCTTCATTCAACCCACAAAGATCAAACAGAAGGAATCGAACACAGGCAAACAAACTCTTTCCCCCGTCTGCTACGCAAATGATGGAATCTCCTAAAAAAAAAACCAACGAACTCTCTCAATCACCAGACAGAGAAAGAATGAAAAAAACCCCAGAACCATCGTCTGTTATGATCCTCATTTTTATGACTCGCTATACGTTCAGGAAAAAGATTACATCGTATGTTTATTGCAATTTTTTTTCCCTTTTGCTCTCTAGTATTTCTCCGGGGTTTTTTTTTATATGTACATCTATCTACATGTAAGTGCAGATATTTAGGAGAATTCTCTCTGAATCTTTTAGATCCTCTTGAAAGATTCTCTTCTGACTGCTTCACTTTTTATTTGCCCTACAGTTATCGGTGGAGCTCCATTGTCAACAATAAACGCAGTGGAATTTATAAAATTTAAAGTTTCTTTAGTCGAAACAAACTTAAACATAAAAGAGAATACGTATTAAAAAGGCCAATATTTTTTAGCCTTTTTATTATGTTATTTAGCCTAACATATAAAATAAATACATAGATATAACATCAAGATCGAATGTCAATCAGTTTTTATATACTACAAGTAATTTTACTGAACTATCACATATGATTTATGTAATTTGTGGATAGTTTCTATGTTTTAATTTATAGAAAATATCTTCATTTGATTGAAGATCACGTAAATAAATAGTATTTTTTTTTATTAAATTATAATATCTACATATAAGTCATGATAAGTTTGAGACAATTAGTTTCAAATTAAAATGAGATAAAATTGACAATGATGCACATTTTATATTGGTGGGTACTGTAAAAACAGACCACTTAATTGAATAAAAATGATTACATTTCCATAAGAATAAGGATTTTGCCTCCAATTCTGGTAAAGCAATGGTGACTCGTTCTCTTCCCATAAACGAAGATAAACTAAGAAATTTGTTGAAGTCAAATCTTTTAATTCTGTCACCATCTCCGAATATCTTAGGTCCTTCGAACGACAACGGGATTTCACGACAATATCTTCTATAATAAAAAACTAACAAAATAAAAGAAACGAGAAAGATCTGAACAGGAAGTAGATTCTGCATTTATTTTATAAATAAAAATTTTAAAACAATAACTAAATTCCTCGATAATTTTTAAAGAAACAGACAAAAGCAAAAAATAGTATCAGATCAACAGAAAGCAGTACTGAAAGTAAAGACTCCAGCGATCACCAAACAACGAAAGCGAAATTGAAGAAGCAGAACGATGTTGTCCGCTGCTTCGCAATATCCACTCCTCGTGAAAGTTTTTTTTTTTAATTATTATTATTATTATTAAGGTATTACGTTTCATGTTCCTAAGAGTTATTGCAAGGACGTAAAGACTCCTGCGATCACCAGCATTTGAAGAGTGCTGAGGTCAAAGACTAAACCGATGTTCGCCAGCTTTAACACCTCCAGAAGAAACTCGAAACCCATTTGACAGAGGGTTGGGTGGACCTTAAAGCCGTCTGCAAGAGAAATAACCGAGTAAAAAAGTGTCGACCAGGGCTGCGCTTGAACCCAGTTCTTCCAGCACCTAGATTTTTAAATTTCCAGTCCCCAAATTTAAAAAAAAAATTAAAAATTAAAAATTCTCTTTATTATTTTTCTTCTTTTTTAAAAAAAATAAATAAAAAAAAAAAAAAATCTTGCTTATTAAACCTTCATGCTTTGACGCGTATTGCAAAAAAACATCTTCCGGTCTACTGCCAACAATCGATTATCGGCTGAATCGATGTGCGAATCAATGAATCCTCATTAGATCCTATTAGCGATGTTCCAACGCACGATTGAGCCAGAATAATAAGTTTGCGCGAACCGAATTCTTGGTCAAACGTGTAAGACAATGCTTTCCTTCGATTAAGTTCCTTAATTGATTTATTCATCACTGCTTAACCCTTTAATAAAACACGAAATCTCTGACGAACATAATAAAGGAATGTTATTAGCGGGAAGCGGAGGAATCTTCATTATTGCTGTAATTAAAATCCATGTTGTGTTAAGTTCACTTGGCAGGATTTAAACAGGTTTTAATTGGCTCCGATTAGAAGGTCGATCGTTAATTAAAAAAAAAAAATGAATGAGGGGAAAGAGAGAAAAAAAAAAATGGAATCTTTCTTTGAACTTAGCTAAAAATTGGTACAATTATAAGAAACAAAAAAGTCATTAATAATAATTTTCATTTTTTTTTCTTTTAATTCAAATTTCGTTACAATTTAGATCCATATTTATGGGTAAAGGACCAGTAGCTCAAATTATAAGATGTATATGTACGACTAGAGGAGCCGGCTTCGTTACCCGGCGGTGATTTTTTTTCCATCGTTATTTCACTCAAGAATGTTCCTAGAGCTTACCCACCCCTCTGTCAGGTTGCAGCGGATTTCTTTCCAGGGGATTAAACCAGACAACTATCGAACTGTCTTATGCTGATAATTGCTAAAGCCTCTACTTCCTCTGTTGCTCAAACAATAGAAGGATATTTATATATCTTTATATTTATATAGGTTGACCATTGAAATCCGATCCATTGAAATCATTAAATCTGAGGGTCTCGATTTAATATTATTTACTGATGTGTTGTTTTTTTTTATTTATTTATTAATCATTTATTTAAAACCTATAAGTATTTTTTTAACTTATTACAGACTTTGTAATTATCTAGCTACAATAATGTATAATGTAAATAAAAGGAAAGTAATGGAGGAGGGGAAAAGCAAAGAAAATGAAAATGAAATTAAATAACAGAAAGGCGGCCGGGCGTAGGGCTGACCACTCGGCCTCAACTTCCTCCAGTTGGTCGCGAAACGCCGGCAAACTTACTCCCCGCGATCCTAAGGGCCTGCATTGGCCTACAGTGGGATATTTTAAATAGTTAAATAAGTTACTTTTAAATAGTACACTATTTAAGCGTCGTATTTATTTCTTTTTTTTTTTTTTGGTTGTATGGTGAGGATAAGTTGTTTTGTTGTTTTTTTGTTTTGGATGGGTTGGGGGGGGGGGGGGTTATAGGGATGTGGGTTGGTTGGTTTGTAGATTTTAATGGCGCTAAAGCATCTCTGGCTAAGCTGCGCCAAGAAAGCTTAAAGAATGTGGGTTCGCGGGTCAAAAATGTTTGGGAAGGACTGAGGTATCAGCAAATTCTGAAGTAGGCTACACTGCACGAGGCAGGGATGTACAGGAATGCGGAAAAAGTTGAAAGTCACGGTAATCAAGTTATTCCGAATTAGCGATTGACCTATAGTAATAGTTTATCCGAAGAATAAAACTGGCCGAAAGCAGAAATCTTAAAAAAAATAAACAAATAAAAGTTGCTTAGACTTGCGAATAATGGCGATTTTCTTTATCGTAAATAAGCTCTCCGAAGACAAGATTTCAAATGTTTCTAATCAACGACTGAATTTATAAAGAAAAGATGTTTGTGAAATGAAAATTGGACTATAATGTATAGATTAAATTAAGCGTGTAACAACTGTAAGATTAGGGTAACCGAGCAATTATTGAATCAACCTGTGAAACAACATATGGCTCATTTTTAAACACTAAAGAGAAAATAAATCGTCCATGCCAAAACATCTGCTTGATAATCGTGAACATGTGTGCAAATGACAGAAAGTCAAAATTTTAAGACAAAATCGATAGAAAATTCCAATGAAAACCAAACCTCACTCAATAGGAAGATTTAAGCAAGTTAATCAAACAGTAAATCAATGAATACATAAATAAAATTTCCTAAAGAACTAAAAATAAGCTTGTATATTACTGTTAATATATCTTAACATAATTATACAATTAAGAAATTTACATAAAGATTATTAGAAAATGTTATAATGGCAAATTCGTTTTATGACAAACCTACAAATAATATTTTACAAAACTTATCAAGATATTATTTCTATGAACTTGTAAACCGACAGACAGCGTTATGATCGAAATGTCAAATTGTGGACAATGTTAACTACATCGTCTATCTTTATTGAAATCTGAGTTACGAAGTTGTCAACTTATCAACTGACGAGAGGTGAAGTCTCTAAACAGATATGTCCTGGAATGTTTAACAGATCTTAATAGAATTTAGACATCGGTGAGGGCTAGAGAAGGAATTAGGAGTGATACCTCAGATTTAGAGTTGTACTATTATAAAAATGCAATATAACTTATATCTTATACTATAATATATAAAGTTGAAGATTTTGTATGTTTGAACGCGCTAATATCAGAACTACCAGTCCGATTTGAAAACTTTCTTTTTGCCTTAGACAGCCCGTGTATTGAGGAAGGTTGTAGGCTATACAACGACACGCTAAGACCAATAGGAGCGGAGCAGTAAACGTCAACCAACGGGTGCGGCGGCGGGGCGGCTTGGCCGCACGACGACAACCGAACATTACCGAGAAGTGCCGAATTTAACGCGGGTGACACCGCGGGGCACAGCTCGTGTGTATATAGGCCTACAACTGAGTTTTTACCAATCAATGAACCATTTTCAAAAATC
This sequence comes from Thereuonema tuberculata, assembly GCA_023159025.1. NCBI lineage: Eukaryota > Metazoa > Arthropoda > Chilopoda > Scutigeromorpha > Scutigeridae > Thereuonema > Thereuonema tuberculata. The sequence goes on from JAFIDM010000004.1 coordinate 45,613,377, forward strand.
TCAACGATAAATTTTTCATTGTAAATCGACCCTAGGAGAATAGGGATTAAAAGCATGAAGTAACTAACACAAAAACTTAATATAAAACAGATCGAAATAGTACAAGTGAAGCACAAGAGAAAACAATAAGTTATAATGAACTTAAAACCTATTTCTTTAAAGTGTTATTTCTAAAAAAATTTTGATTTTTTTAAAAAAAAATAAGTAGTGAAAATAACAAAAAAGAAAAGCCTACGATTATAAGCCACTAATTGTAATCTCTACTGAATAAAAATAGTACAAATTTTCCATTTCTGAATAAAATAAAACAAAATAAGCGTTGTTTACTTAAAATGGTCTAAAAAGGGTTAATGTTAATCGGATCAAACCACGTGGAATGGATGTAGGATGTAAAATTCAGTTTTTAAGATAACGAGATACAAAAGAAACAGGACGGGAATTCGTTATTTAAATTTCAATGTTTTTGAATGGGATTTTTGTTTTCGACAAGAACTTTTTGGAAAAGATTTCTATTTGAAGTTAGATAGTCCCTAAGCCTCGAATTTACAGACCAAGCTTCAAGAAGATCTATTCAACCGTTCAAAAGTTATAAGGAAGGAGCACAGACTGAATGATTTCATGACCCATTTTCCTATTCTAAAAGTAGAAAGAAAGAAAACAAAAGTATAGAAATTTATAATACTGATACAACAGATATCTGAACTTTGGACACGAGATACAGTTCAGTCCATGAAAGAAGAGCTTTTGATGACGTAATTTCCTTATAGATTGATGCTTCCAGGACGTACCAACGCCATATAATTGCTAAAATCCGTAACTGAATCTTATAGACATTACGAAACCATTCTGGTTTTTGTATTTTCTACAGTTACGAATACATAATAATAATTAAAATTGAAATAGTTAAAAACGTTCCACACTATTTCTTTTGCCTGGTTGTGCAAAGTTTGTCCTTTCTTGGTCACGCTTATGCGATCACAAAACGACGCCATCTTGGACTGCCTGCTCGGAGTTCAAGTTGATGACGTCATGACTGGTGACGTTTGTACCAGACACAATCGATTGCTATGTAATGAACATATATGGCAAACCCTTCTTTTTTGAAAACTACTATAGTAGCTGTGGTACTGATGCGTTAATCTGCAATTGGGATGCAATTTGGATGAGAGGAAGAGACTCTACAAGGTTCAGCAAAATTAGAATGATTGGTGCGAGTACTTTTTTGTTTGTTAGATAGTTTGAGTTGCAAGTGGGCATCTGGAGTAGCATTGTGACTTGTGATATGTACTTTTGACATCATATCCTCATACTGAAATGAGGATTAACCATAATGACATCCATCTAGTACTAGAAAGCTTTTCTTTTGTTCTTAAATGAAAGAGGAATAAAAACTGAATTCATGTCTTCAGAAAGCTATACAACAATGATAAAAGAGCCGATTTCTACCACAACTACAAAAAGCCCTCTTAAGATAAATATATGGATGCTAAATTTAACAGTTGTATTTCTCTTACAAAGAAAGAGTCAAGAAGACGAAGAAGGATAAAAAACAAAACGAAACTTCGAGAAAGACAAACCTATTTGCATTCTGTTGAGTCAAGGAAAGGAACTGCAAAGAGAAGCGACTCTCCGATGGATCATAAACAAAAACAGTAGCAAAAAAATAACCAACAAAAAGACATCGGGACTGTTTGTTCTCTACATCTGAATTACGCACAATGGATTCGCAAACTATTTTCGCTTTCATTCTTGGGTTTTCAGTCTTCCTGCTTGTTCCTTTTTTTGGATTTCCTTGTTTTTCATAATGTTTCCGTATCTTTCAACAAATTTTATTATCTTGTCATTGCTAAACTTTCCATTTTTTTTTCTTTTCATCTCTTCATTCATCGTATGCAAACTTTTTTGAATTCTAATTAAAAAATAAATCTTCACAAGTAACAAAAAAAAAAGGAGTTACAAAAGAATTTTTCTAGCCTTTTTCCTAGCAAGAGAAGTTTTGTCACATCACTCAGTCTGTGTGTGTGTGTGTTTCCCTTCCTATAGTCTGACAAATGAGAGGAAAATGGCGGGCAAAATTGGTATTTTGCTTAGCGATTACATATGTCTAGTTTCTTCATCGCACTTCCGTTTTATTTTACAATTCCTTTATTTACTTTTTTTTATATTTATTTTTGATTCTTTATATTAATTGAAATTGTTAATTTATTACTTAGCTGCTTTACGAGCTCATGTATTGAAGCGAAGGTATAAAAGAACTGCTTATTTTAAATGAAATTTAAAATTACAATTCTTCCGCGACTGCTTCCCAGAGTTTTGTTTTATTTTCTTCACCTGCATACATCTTAAAATGCACGTAAACGTTGTTTATAATCTAATTTCTAAGTTCTTGAAACTTGTTGTTTGTTAACAACAAGTTTAGCGTGCGGAAATAATATTAACATCACAAAAAAAAACAAAAAAAAAAACATACACGCACATGAATAAGATCTGTTTTTAGATTGTTGTTTGTTAAGTCTAAATCATTGTTTTAAAAAAAAACTAATTGTCCTATCTTTGAAGGAAGTGGATCCAATATATGTCAGTTAAATAACTAATTCACTATTATCTACGGTTAAAATTTCTACTTCCTAAGGTGGTTAACATTAGAGACATCATGATTACCAGGCAATAATGGCTGGTCTAAAACTATCACTTTAGTCTTCCGAGAAGAAGACTTCTGATCCTGGTTTGTCCGTCCGTCCTTCCGTATCATTAAAATCTCATTAAATTATCATTAAGCACAACAATCACAAAATCGCAACAATTGCGCCTTTTACATTCGCAACAATCACATGTATAATACAGCTCAGCAAAATCACAACAATCACAATAACCGCAACAATTGCGCCTTTTGCATTCGCAGCAATCACATTTATAATAATAAGGAAATTAAAGCAATATCAATTATATTTTCTTATACGTATCAAAAGACGTTGCGAAGCATTGTGATTGGTTTACTACTCGCTATCCCTACCTTATTTTTTTATTAAAATCAAAATGTATCTGATTTATAATAGTGGAAAACTATCATTCAAGTTTGAGCATACTAGAATATTTAAGTCATTCTCTTGATCAGAGATAAAAGAATAGATTACGTTATCAAGTTAAAATGACATTATAGACTTAAAATTAACTGAAGCTGAAATAAAACTTTTATAACTAATAAAATTTTTCAGTTTTAATCCTTTCGCCCTGCAAGGAAAAGGGGTATTAAAAACGCTCCTTTATTTCTTGGGATCTACTCTTATCATTGAAAAAAAATTGCCATGCGGGTATTAAATATCCATTAAGCAGGACTTATCTGAGCTTAATTTTTGTTCTTAATTAAGTTAATGAATCACATTGATTTTTTTTTAATTATTGATTTTTCCTTTAGTAGTAGGATAATGAACCATGAAGGGGTGGGTGGAAATACCGTTTCTTCAATTAAGTTTTTAAATTGAATCAATAGATGGGTTTGTATTACGATATTCATCTCTGAAACTGATCTTGATTGCGATAGGAACTGAACTTCAAGGGTGATAGGATAATCGTAACCCTTACAGTGGTTAACCATACAGTGGCTCTAAAGCTTTATTCCAATAGCTTATCTTATCTATGATATCAAAAATAAAGACTTCCTTTGACCTAAAACTTAATGCAAAAACTATGCACATGCATGTGTTTATCTTGTGTTAATTCAAGGGACAATTTAACTAAAGGAATTTTAGGGAAAAAAAAAAATCACTTTTAAGCAAAAAAAATTGTTGGTTTTTGTTATAATTACAGGCTTTCTGAATGCGAAAGTTGATTCGGATTTTTGTTTTGTTTTTTTTCTCATTCGTATACTTATTTCATCTTGCATTGAAATACCTAAATATATCTAAGTATCAATTCTGAATTCAACTTGTTTATACTTGTATTAAGTCAACTAAAATAATATAAATTATATAGAAAATTATTTTAAAATGGAAGATACTTAAGTATATTTTCGACGCTTTATTTCAGAAATTGCGATAACGCAATACGATTTCAAAAAAAATTATATATGCTGTGTATAGAAATAAATGTGTAACCTTTAGAATGTGCCAACAGCGATTTGTAAATTTTTTTAAGTTGTGGATTTTTCTACAGAAAAAATATGCTTAAGCATACTTAATATAGTTGCACTACGCTCCACAAGGCCATCTACCGTCGAAGACTAGTCGACCCAACTACTATCTGGCTGCGTCTCGAATACTCCTCTATACTCTTTCACTCTTCAATTCCTTTCCTGCAAATTCTAGCAGCAAATTAGACATTATTCTCGATACTTCATCTCCTAAAAGCATTAAGAATTTCAGATCTCTCAAGTATCAAGGATAGATCTGGTCCTATCTTTTGGAATCCTAATTCAAATATCAATGTGGAAATGGTATTTGTAGCCTTTTGGTATTTGGAAATGGTATTTGTAAGGCTTTCAAAGATATTCGTAGATGAACATAAAATACGAATTCTTAATCGTTTCAGACGTAAAGTTGTAAAAGAAATTAAGAAATTAAACTAAATGTTAAGTTTTACTTTCTACTGAGATAATAAGTTAAATTCTGTTTACCTTAATTTTATTTTTACATCAACAACATTTACATTATTTAATAAAATTGTCAAAAAATTCTAAATTTAAAAAATAGTCTTTCAATAAATTGTTCATGAAATGAATTAAGGATTTAATATTCATTGAAGAAGACACAATGCTGTCTCAATAGACAGAGTAGAAATCCAGCATTGAGATCCCAATGCTTTTCTGTAGGACTTTTTATCGCCGTCTAATGCTAATTTCTCGACATGTACCCGTTTAGGTAGGAAATATAAAAGTAAATATAAAAGTAAGATCGTCCCTTGTCCTGGAATATGCCTACCAACTTCCAAGATGATCCATCCAATATTTTAAAAGTTATTAGGGTAGACACCTACACAAACACACTGACAGATTTGATAGGCCTCACATTCCAAGTAGAAGGTAGGCAAAGGAATTCAAAAGAATTTCCCCTTTTAGAAGGAAAGACAAGGTTAAGTTTCCCTAAGTTTCCATTCCTTCCAAAAATCTCTCACTGGAAATGAACGGAATGGATTACGGCCCAATGCAATCATTGCAAATGCAATTATCGACCCGAATTGGATTGACCTGAATCGGCAGGTTGCCATTCTTGCAGCGGATAGCAAAATCTCATTTATTTCCATGTTGATTCGGTTCAATTTGGGATTAGAGTCGAACACAAGCATCACTTAAAGGGTAGATCATAGCAGGGGGGGGTTTTGAAAGTGGCGCAATTGAGTTCAGTTTCACACGGAGCGACAATTCAAAGTAAGGGTATTAGATTAAATTCTTTGGAATACTTATCCGCTAAGAGTGAAACTCTAGAATCTCGTCTCCACCCAAAGGTACCGAGGCACTCGATGCCAAGAAAATTCGAATCCTAACTTTAACTGCTTTTTTCTTTTTTACTTAACTCTTAAGACGATAAGAGGGATTTTGTTGGATAATTAAGGAAAACAAACTCAACTAAAAACACGTCTTGACAGATCGCCTTGAAAACAGCCGCTGAAATGGCATTTGTTGATGGTTCCGAAGATCCATCTGAAATTGATTGATGCAATGGCGCTTGTATTTCTGCACTGATTAATGTCTTACTGTGTTTATGAATGGGTACAAGAGTCTCATCGAAAGAGCCTGTTTTCGTAGTCCTAAAGCCAGCGCGCGCCATAGCCAGACATAAAAAAAAAAATCGATTGTTGACGTATCAACTTTCGCCTGAACGCAAGGAAAGAGTTCACTGCAATCGTAGTCTTCCGTTACTCCAGTCTCCCTCTTTGGGGGTCTCATTTGTACGAAAATGAATTGGAAGCAGATTAGAGGATCTGCCAAGCTAATCATTAAGCTGTTATCCTTCCCCAAGTAAACAGATGTTTTATCATTATTATTATTATTATTACTGATTAATATTACACAACTTTTACAATAAGATTTAGGACTGGTACATTTGGGTCCAAGTCAAAAATCAAATTCAAAAGCATTTACCCATCAACAATTTCATCTATTAAAATACGTAAATTTTGAACTGGGATTCGGTGTTTTAAAAGTTAAATTGTGAAATTTGGTTGCTTATGAGCCCAATTTCTATCAGTTCTACATCGGGTTCATAATTTCTTTAGCCTAAACGTATCAATTACGGTTTCTAAAATTCGAATTCCTCGCAAAGTGTTCTGAAATCGCAGGGATCTGACATGCCCTGATCGAAATCTTCTATTAAACTCCGCACTTCCTATTGTAGTTTTTGAGTTTCCTTGTTTATTGTTTATAAACACTGAGCTATGATACCTACACTAGCAAAAGTAATTCAGTGCTTCAGATCCTATCTAGAAAAACCAAACAAAAGACATCCAGAAGATTCCTAAAGAAGATAGAATACTTTATCGAAACCTCGTGTCTCAAATGTTTGTAAAATGAGTCACAAACTCTATATTTTCTCCTTTACCCTATAAAAATCCAAAAATCCAAAATTCGTGTCTCAAATGTTTATCTAAATATTCTGTTTCAACATTTTTACAACCTAGGCGAAGTTTATAAAATTGGCATGCTTTTTCCTTTACCCTCCAAAAATACATGTTTTCCTTTTAAGGTTTAAGTCACCTAGAATTCTTTAGTCTACAGGCCGACAGATGGTTCTTGATGATCCCGAATTTTCGCGATTTCACGTGATTGACGCGAGAATAGCCTCTATCCATGTCTTCTCACAAAATGGCGAGAAAGAAGGCTTATCGACTCCGGGAAAGAAGCGGCCACGAGCAAGCCCCATTACTGATGTAGACGATTTTGACCGATGCCTTATTCGCCGCTGCATCCATCGCCTCTACGCTGAAGGTAAAATTCCAACTTTAACATTTTTTTTTTTTTTTTTTTTTTTTTTTGTATAAAAGCTTAGTGTGTGTTAAAAATTTACATTTATTTAAATAAGAAATCACCAAACACACAAAAATTGTTAAAAAAGTTTATGAAAAAATAAAAATATTTTAAAAATACATTCCAGGGCGAGAGCTTTCGGAAACTGTGCGTTTCCCTTGTCAATCCTAACATTTTTTCTCTAGCATTTTCCTAGTGACAGACATTCACAATACTACATTCCTTGAGACCTGCTGAAGAGGCTAATGGCCAAATCTCGTGATTTTCGTGAACGCGATCATCAAGAACCATCTGTCGGCCTATAGTTACGCAACTATAGCTAAAATCTCTATTAGATAGAGTTTATTCAAAATGTACATTATTTTAACACTTTCATTCGTGCACAATAAAGATTGCTTTGCTGGTTATTTGCCTCGTTCATTCATCTCTAGACATAAATGTTCCTTCCTGTATTTCTCTCCTGATTTCTTACAGAAGTCTTCTACATGTCATTCTTTTCTCATGCGGAAGGAATTCTACAACATTCGACAGTGAAGAGGAAAACAGAACTTCAAGTTAGATCTAAACAACAGTAAACTATAGATGGTGGGAAAAGTTCAATAGTGTGAGCATTTTGCAGAGTCATCAAGGGGGAATCCTGACGTCTCTGCTGACAAATCACACAGCGACTGCGAAACAAAAGAAGATAGCTCGCGAAGAACCATTGAACGGTTAAATTTATGCGGATCAGGGATAGGTTTGCGGTCGCACTGCTGACTCAAACATTGCATCAGTGATAGAAATCGTAGCCCGCCCTTCCTAGAATTAACAACAGAAGACTGGAATTCCAGAAATTTCGTGGATATTCAAGAAGTTTTAAACTATGTGCTTTTAAAATGATCGTAGAACTCTTTAGATAATTGTTGAGAGTACGTAGAAACAGACAAATGAAAAGGGGATGGTGTAGTTGGAGGTCATAACCTTGTCAAATAATATCACTGAAAATAAGGTATGGTGAAAGAAAACAAGAAAAATTATTGAAAGTTTCTTTATAAGAAATACAAAGAATGAAAATATCAATAGATATGAAGAATTAGAAATAAATAAAGTCAGTAAAATTGGCGAGAGATATAATATTATCTAGTATAAATAAGAAACACAAAACTGTAAAATTTGAAGAATTGTTTTTTTTTAAAGAACGAATAAAATTGTTATAATTATATTATAATGGAAAGTTTAGGTTAATTTGCATATGAAAGGAGTATTAGTTACAAAATAACCATCAAAACATGTCCAGGATGTGACATGGCATAATCTTTAAATTGTTTGTTATTTAAAACTTGACAAAGGATAGAAGAACTTTCCGAAAATTCGTTAGTAAATGTATATTTTTTTTATATATATTTGGTGCTGAAGATGTTTTGGATCTTATAATATGATAAGAAGAAACGCTATAAGGAAGAGATATGGACTTAAGTTATTTAAATTTCACTGATTGCTTAAGAAAATTTAGAATAAAAATTTAAAGCGATCATGCAATAAGAATAATAAAATAATCACTCTATTTTATCGTAAATAATAAAATTTAAAATTATTTTTATAATGGTTATCCATTTCCTCCTTTGTTCAAGATAATACTACCTTGATCAGATCTTGGCTATATTACTGTACATTATTTTTTTTTTAAATTCTAATATTCAGTTATAAGTTTCAACCATGTGAATGCTAAAACATCCTTAGTTTTTCCTTAAGGATCTTTTATCAACTGGACTATTCATTTAAAAAATTTTCAATTATTTATTTTTTGAATAAATTTTTATTTGTTTCTAACAATTCTTTTAACACTAAAATCCCTACTCGAAAAATAATTCCCTACTAATATGAGTTTGCTAGTTATAAATCAAAGACATAAATCAAGAAAACTATAATAACAGAATAATAACTGTAGGAACAGAAAACCAGACTTGGTGATTATTTTTTTAGAAAACGGAATTCAATTGAAATAATAGAAAGATCGCAGATTAAAAAATTTAAATGATAAATTCTTGCATAGGCGTGTTCTCATATTACACCTGCTTTAATCTCAACAATTTAGCAAAAAATTACTGAATTCGTTTAGTCTTTTGATTCTACGTTGTTCCATGATTTCAGCTAAAAATATCAGACCAATTTCTTAATCTATCTCCTTACATTAAAGAAATGTTACATTTTATAACGCAAAAAGAACTGGATATTCTTCATGAAGATTTTATTCCCTTCAACTTGTTTAAGCTTTATTATTTGCTTTAGAATGAATGAAATATGGGAATATTCATTTTCATCTAGTCTCAGAAAAAAAAAAAAAAAAAAAAGACATAAATTTGGTCTCTTGAGGGACGTAAAGCTTTATATCAGTAATTTAGTATAAAGGAAGCCTTTAAGGAAGAATTGTATAAAATCTTGTCTCCAAAGAAATCTTTAAAAAAGATATACTCTTCTAAAAGCCAATGCATAAAATATCTTTTCGGATTTTTTTCTTAAATAGATCCTTATTGAATTTCTTAAATTATGTAATTTTTTTTAGAACATATGTGTATATGTAACTTATATATTAGAGTACGAAAATCAATTAAAGTTCGTTAATGCAGTTCGTTACTGGGTATGTATAATTAAATATTTTTATTAACCCTATTTTTTATGAAGTTCTGTATCTAATGTTAATGGGTTTCTTTACAGTATTACTTTACAACTATAGTCTAGTTAAAGAATTGATAATTAAACATACTTTTTAAAAATATATAATTGTACTTTAATAAATATTCATGCCTCACTATAATATTCTTAAAAATGTCTTTAAACCATAAAACTTAAACGTTATAAAAAGACTTAGGAGAAATAAAACTAAAAATAAATAAATAAATGAAGACGTCATTTAAATTTTTAATTTTTTTTATATTTTTCAACCATTTTATAAGATCTTGTTTAATAAAATTTTTCAACCAATCGAAATGATTCAATTATGAAGTATTCCATTTGAAGAAAATTAGACTTCTGACTTCGGTACAAATAGTAAAGTTTACTTAATATATATATATATATATATATATATATATATAAATAAAACACAAATATTCAAATATTTATTACCAAATAATAAGACTTTCTTGTGGAGTATAAAAGAAAACGCTTTTAAAAAATGCTGAATAATATTTTTCAGTATTATTTAGACAAATGTTGAGCTTAGAAACTAAAAAAAAAAAAAAAAAAAATAGACTTTATCTTTTTACTATGTGCTTTATGTGCGTTTCTGTTTTCTCTGTTATGGAATAATCTTGTACGCACGTTAAATTTAATTTCAATCTTTTTACTATTATTGAAAAAAAAAAATGGACCATTTTAAGAATTTTTTTTTTTAATTTATTAAATTTTTATCTTTCGATTTAATTTTGATTTAAAATCGAAAGATTCAACACACTCCAGTTTAAAAAAAAAAGCCTTAAAATATTAAAAAAATTATATATATACGTAAATTTATTCAATGTAATGTTTTATATACTTTATTAAATGTATTAACGGCCATTTGAATTATATTACATGCAAGCTATTCAGTTTTCAATTTTGTATCTAATAACTTTACTGTGGCCAAAACTGTAAAGTATTTATTCAAAACTATTATTTTCTGCAATTATATTTTGTTACAGCAAAGGCGATGTGTATTTTATTTATCGAATAACTGAAAGTCGGCTTTCCAAGTTGCGTATTTAACTTCTTGAATTACTGATGTTAATCTCTATTTTTCTTGCAGTTTACAAAACTGCTAATCAACGGATTCGTTAGGTAATCATACGTTTGGTGTATTCTGCTTTACCTGCCTGCAGGGTAAGTTAATGGTACGTTGTTGGCATCCACGGTTTATCTGTTGGGCGCAGATGTGGCAATACCTGCCTGCCCTTCTTGTAGTACATTGCTGCCGGACGACACTTGCAACTTGCTAATGAACCTCACGACACGGTCATAAAGTCAACCGTCGTGTAATACCAGGTCATAAAAGCCCCTACAGAAGCCCAGCAGAGATGATACAGAAACATTTAATTACAGCCCTCCGATGAGATAGGGAATGGGGGTAAAAGGAATGTTAATATAAGGTGGGTAATGATCAAGTCTCTATCACAGCAGGCGAAGAAAACCAGCAGTAAACGATGGACTGTATTTCCAACTCCAATATCTAACAAAGAAACGTTATTAAAGCTAAAAAAAAAAAATAAAAAAAAATAACGGGGGAATAGATAATAAACTTTTAATTATTCAGTGCTGAAACGATGAAGTGTGTAAAAGTAAAATTAGGTTTATAATTTTTTTTGCCAGGTTGCGCATACGTGCTTTCTTATGTTAAATTTTTATATCCCTTTATTTAATTACACGTTAATAAAATTTCGCGTTTATTAATAGGTCTAACTCCTATAAAATTGGCATTAATTATATTAGATTTTAGCATTGATGCTCTACGTTCTCCCGCGTTTACAAAAACTGCATTTTACTGACTTAAGCAACATACTGCAAGAAAGTTTAGAAGTTATCACTTCTTAAATCTACATTCAATTATTCATAAAAAAAAAATCCATTTTCCGATTTTATTTTTAGGCTATATTATTTTTTTTGTATTTGTGAATAACCTGCCCTCGAGTTGAAAAATAAATGTGTTGTTCAAAATGCCTAACATTTGTTTGTTTTGGCCTTTTTCTATTTTGAAAATATTTATGCATTTTGTATTCTTATTTACATTTGAACATTGAAAACATCAATTCCAGGCCTGAAAAGTTATCTTTTAAACGAATTCCTTCACTAATTTTTTAGCGTAATTTATTTTTCAAATCACACAAGAAACCGAGATTGTGTTTGCATCTCCCCCCCAAAAAAAAAATAAAATAAATGATCACTTTTAATAACTTTTGAACAGGTGAAGAGATCTTTGTGAAACTTGACAATTGTTCCCATAAGACTACAGCTCCTGTATATTTGAACAAATCTTTTTTTCAACCAGAATGTAAATGGCAGAGAGATGAAATCACGAGATGACTGAAAATGACTTGTAGGAGATGAAAGCTTAAGATTCGCTTTTAAAGTAACATTCTGATTGGTCTCTTAAGAGATCACCTGACTGGCTTCAGTCAAAGCTCCCAGAATCATTAAAAACCGAGAAAAGAATTTTTTTTTTAAGAAGTATTAACATAAATGAAGTTCTTAAATCTCCGGAATTAATTTATTTTGGCCTTTTTCTCGTTTCAAGTATTTTTCTATGTTGTATTTTCTCCTTTATTCATTCGGTTAACTTTATCTGAGGTGCCATAGTTCCAAAATATCCCTTTTATTACTTGTCTTTTGTCTAGCAAAAATATAATATCCGTGTGCCATCTTCTTATATAATTTACATAATAAGTATATAATAAAATCAGAAAAGTTTACCCTAAAATTTTAAGACTGCTACATCATATCTAACTATTCTTTTTTTTTTAATATATTCAATTCTGATTTGAAATAACTTAAAAATAACTTGACGTAATAAAACATGATTTAGGTATTCTTTTTTACTACAAAAAATCCCAAAGTTTCCTTTTAGAAAATCCCGTTTTGTTACAAAACCTGTTAAAATAATCATATATTCAGCAGACTGCGACTCAACCTTGTATGGTTCCGATTTCTCATCCGAAACCTTTTTACCCAATTTGGTTCGTAAAGGCTTGCAGGCATCAAAGCAAAGTAGTAGGATAGGAAAGAAAAAAAAAAAAGGAAAGAAAAAGGCTTAACCGTCCCGGACATATGAATAATTTAACTTGTACGATGAAGGTATTAGGAAAATGGCTCTGCTGGTATAGCTTGGCTCAAGAAGCGCTACTGCACAGAGCTGAAAAGGATGCATATCTCCTTCGTGCAATGAGAAAAGTGGGACGATATCCATGTGCATAAAAATTATTTATTAATGCTATGGTTTTATTTCACATAACGTTTTCTGGCACAAAAGAAAGTATCACAGTATTAGTTCAATTTTAGATTATTTTGAGTAATCCATTTTCATAGTAAAACATTTAGTAGTAGTACTTGTCAACAAAATAACATTTGTGCTATTATGTCAGTAATATTTAATGTAATATTTGATAAATGTTATAAATGTATTTGATAAAAATTTGATAAATGAGATGCTCCTAAAATTACCATTTTTTCGGTTTATTTATAACCTAGAAATTATAGGAATTAAAATGCGAGAATTCAATTCACGAGAATGCAAATTAAATAAGCTGGATTAGAATAAAAATAGTTATAAAAAATTCTTTTCTATTTTGTGTGTTTGTGGATTGATTTACATTTTTACCTTTTGTAGTGTGATTCAGAATCAAACTTCAACACAGCATTCTCGAGGTCACTATAAATCAAAGATTATATGAACATTTATCCAAATCTCCAAAGGAAGGAATCTACAGAAGTTTTAAGAAAACACATCAATAAAAACAGCCTAATAATTTCAAGAAATCAAGACAAATTACGAAAAGCTTATCTATAACTTCAGGACCCCCGTTTTCCAACATGGCAATTGCCTCTCCCTTATTCGAGCTTTTAACATACATGGGTCATTCCACAGAAAACGTACCTTTTTACGTACAAGGCAATTATTTACTTAAGAAATATTCAAAGTTCTTCTTTCAGTGGTTATAAACAGCAATACAAACGAAGGAATATATGAACATTGGTATTCTTTGTTCTTTCATTTTATTTCTATTAAATTTTTAAACAATAGTGAAGATATGTATACCTCCGTTACGTGTCACAAGTGCTTCGTCAGAAGGGTGGTTAATTATTTCATGAATTTAAGGAAATATTGAATAAGTGAGTCACATTGTATTTCTTACATTAAAAGGTGAACTGCAGTTCGACATAAAAAAAAATGAGAAAATGTTAGCTTGAACATATGTTTTCAGGTTTGAAAGTTTGTCACAGACTTTCCCTGTATCCTCCGTTCTGAAGATATTTTAATTAAATTCCCATTAGATGGCAATAGTATTTACAAAGAGTGGATGAAGGAGGAAAAGACGCCACTTTGTTTTAGCTCTATCTTGAGTTTGGAGTAAAATAGTATGGTTTAACTATATTCTATCTAACAGTTTCTTCAGGATTCTCAAGACGGTTCAAATCTTTGTGTATCCTCCGTTCTCAACTTAGACAAATAAATAACATTGAGAAAATACATAGAACTTGTTGAAGTTATTCTTAAATACGATTCAATTACATTTTAAAGGATGTTCACGAGCTAACCTCACAATAAGCATGACAAACTAGGGAAATTTTGCAGAAATGTATCCTCCGTAGATGTATCCTCCGTTACATTAACATTGAATGGAGGATATTAATTTCGTAACAGAGGGTACAAAATCATTTATTTAAATACTATGAGTCTCAATAATTGATTTAGTGTATGTACTATATTGTTTATTATCATTATCTCAATAATTAATTTAAAATATTTATGATTTTGGAATATTTGTTTATTATTATCGGTAAATTTCTTTTCTGCTATTTTGCGATAAGTTAATGTTCTGTTTAACCACTCAGTTTCAGAATAAATTGAAATTTTGCTTAAATTATGAGTTATGCTTTTAAAATATGGTAGATTTCATTACTGTATCTTATACTCTGTTACTGTTGTGTATCCTCCGTCCATATCAAAATTTTATTTTATTCCTTATTTCATGAAAAAGGAAGAAACAATGTAACAATTCATTTTATAATTCATAGAAGCAATAATACTGCTTAGAAAATAAATTTCAGATTTGTTTGTCAATATTTTTTTTTTTAAATTTTGTCTCTTAAAAGGTACGTTTTCTGTGGAATGACCCACATTTATATGAACATACAATGACCTCCAGAATGCTGTGTTGAAGTTATGACGTTGGATTCCGAAAAATCCTTTATGTATGTAAAGGATCTTCAGAAACAGGAAGAGAAGCAGAAGGATATATACAAAATAGAGTCGGATTTTATTAATATTTAAATTAAGCAAAGATGTACGCCAGAAATTTACCTCTAAGAATTATATGCTATCATAGTAGACAATCGCCATAATTTTGAAAGTACTCGTAGAAATTAATAGATCTTCAGCAATCTACATCAACAGTAAGTTAATGAAAAGAGGAGTTGGTGGAGCAATAGCCACAAAATACGGTTCCATATTTTATTTTAATTTTTTTTTTTTTGTTTGCTTGGAGGATATTACCTGTCTTATTTTTATTAGGCCTATTTGACTAGAAGATAACTCCATTACAATTTTTGTTTTGTTTTGTTTTGTTTTTGGTATGAAGGGGATTAGAGCTGCGTTTTTATTTTTTTTTTGTTTTGAGCCTTTGGACGACATTTTGATCACTCGCTCTGGTTTCCAAAACACCTAGCTACGTCACATGAAAGAAACTGACTGTTTAAATTGGAAGACTTAAAATAAGGAACTCCAAGCATTTTTAAATGAATATTTAATAATATATAGCAAGTCTAAGAACATCTTAGCAAGAAAGCCAATGACATACGTTATTTTATATGGAGTAATAAAAGATAATGTCGAAAACTAAAAGATGTGCGTGTTCTTAATTTCTACTTGATTAGTTGGTCATATACATGTCGCATTGACTCTGTCATTAACATGCAACCGAACACTGAAAGATGCCGCCAACTTTACGGTCGCCCATTACTCGCCCCATATATAAAACATCTACCGAGAGGTGATTATTAGATGAGATTGCCTTTCTGCGATAGCAGCGCCGGCTATCGGCGACAGAAGGATTAATCCAAAATAAGCCGTGACGCACGCGCAAACCCTCTAAACTACGCGCCCGCGCGCGTAATCCTTGTAAATTATTATATGCATAAATCAAGCTTTAACAATATACGAAATAGGCTCTGGGTGGCTTCTGGAAGTGGTAAAAGGCGGCTCCAAAAAAAGACATACCACAAACACTTGCATAGAAAGAACATTTTTGTGCACGACAATAAACACCTGGAAAACATATTGTAAACCTAAGTACGCCTTCAGATCTTTTCATCACGTCATAAATCTTAAAACAATAAGATAATCACAGGGGAAAAGCAAGCAATGAAACATAAAACAGCTTGTTTGTTCTGACAAATGAATCTCATTCCCCTCCACTGCCAGAGTTTCTTTGGGAGATGAGGTAAGAGGTTTTTACAAGTGAAACAAAATTATGGCGAACATTAACCTGAAAATTACTTCTATTACGATACATGTTCTACGATGTTTACCTGAAATAAATCAGTCACAAGAAATTGTACAGAAATAACAGTAAATTCAAGATAAACAATAACTTAGCTGATAGCAACTAATACAGCTATAGTGGTTTTGTTTCACGGTTTAGCTAAATTCACATTAATTTTGTCAAGAAAAGTAGGTTACGAACAAATGTTGTTGTACAGGGAGATAAATTAAAAGAACAAAAGCAATAGATTAGAAGAACTTCCTGAATGAACTTATTCTTCTTATTTATGTTGCAGGGTTTTGATTCTGTTATTATTATTGTTATTTAAAGTCACGAAAACAATATCAACGAAAAGTTGTTTGTTTTTTGTTTGTTTGTTTTTTTTTAAATAATAATTTAACGTGTGCACAAATATTCGGGAAAAAAATACGCTTAAAAACACACTAAATGATTAAAAACTGATTTTAAAACCGGACTAGTTTTGGACTCTCTTACAGAGTCCTTTGTCAACGTCTGAAAACAACCAGTGGATCACCAGTACTTAAACCAAATTGGACCAATCAACATCGATCGGCCAAGAAAAGAAACAGAGAGGCATCAAATAACATTTCAAAAAAATATTAAAATCATGGAAATAATAACTCTTCTATGATCAATGTAGCGGAAGAAGCTAATTCCATGAGATGAAACTAAAACCAGAGTAACGGAAGATTTTTAAAGTGAAATTTTATCCATTTGTTGTTCCATTCTTCTAGTATACAACCACTTGATGCTGTCATCTTGGAATAAATTTACTTTATATTTTTGTTCTGGTTCTGTTATTTTAAAGTGTTGGGTTTTTCCCCCCGAGAATATTTTTTTTTTGTTTATTTTTCAAAAACTGTAAGGAATATCTTGCGGCTTCCAATCACTTGTTGTTGTTGTTTTTACTTCATAATCGGTTTTACTTTTTTAAATTTTTATTTATATTTAATTAATACTACGAATTAATTTCTTTTGGGATACCGATCATTATCCAACCTCACGTACTACATGTAATAAAATACCTCGTTCAGTGCGGATTCAGTTAGTACGGTAGTTTTTCCTAATGTGCGAGGTATGCCTGTATATATTTTCCATTTCCTGAACACTTTCTATCAATTTTGATTACATCACGCCCTCGAATTTTATAAAACTGGTTAATATGCATTGTTAGAAATTCATTATTTGGATTCTGCTGGTTTTTTTTTTTTTTTTTCCCTATTGTTTTTAGTCTTCTGATACAAGTATCAGAAGACTTCTAATCCCGTTTTGTCTGTCTGTGGATAAGTATCATTAAAATCTCATTAGCAACAATTGCGTCTTTTGCATGGGCAACAATCACATTTATAATAGAGCTCTACAACAATCACAATAAACGGAAAAATTGCGCCTTTTGCATTCGCAATAATCACATTTATAATAATAAGGAAATAAAATCAATAAAAGCAACAATTCAACATAATTATGTATCAGATACAATTATTGTCTCCGATACATTCCTATGTACGGTATATATCCCGTATTACTACATATTAGTTTCCTATAAACAGCTAAATATTCACTTAATAAGACAGAAACGCTAAGAGATCAGCGCGGCCAGTGCTTATAAGCAATCTGAAGCTGTACGGACGCCAAAACGGCAGCGGCAGGTCACAAAAGTGTCGTATCAAGCGAATCAGTTGCTGCAAAATGGCGACAATTCAAAACTGTCAAGCGGAATGTGACTGCATATCATGTATGTTCAAATCCTACTTTTCAGAATTAAAAAAAAACAAAAACAAAATTGAAATTTTTCATTTACTTTTCAGTGGATATTTTGTCAGCATAGAATTAATTTATCTTAATACTTTTAAAACTAAACTTATAACATGCATACAATACTTGAATATCATTAATATCCACATGATTTTAGAATAACTAAAACATATGTACTAAACACATTATAGTATTGTAAAAATCGTAATTTGAACTGTTAATATTTTATTAGAAGATGCTCTATTTCAGTAACCTTACGTATATCTCATTTGTTCCAGTAGATTTCTTTAAAGTCTATTTCAATTTGCAAAACGACTTTCTTTTGCTGAAATAAATATATAAATATATAAATCTCATCTAGCCAGAATTTCTCTTAAAATCCCATTTGCTTAATTATTTATTTCTTAAAACATTTGAAATAAGAAATTTGTAATGAATAAGCAGTTCCAAACATAATTTACAAAAAAAAAAAAAGCAAAAATCAATATCTCTCCCGTGTTTGCTATTCCCTTTCAGACTTATTTTGTTTGTCGAGAGCTGTATAAATTAAGATTTATAAATTCCTAATCAAAGCACAAGAAATGAACTCATTAATAAGGGATTGAATTGGAAATTATAATGCAGTGGTAAAATACAAGAAGTGCAAGAATGCAGATAAGTAAGACAAACATAAATTTAATGTACAGATTAGAAATATGTTTCTAATTATCTTCTTTTTTTTTTTTAATTTAAAAAATATGATAATTTTTTCAATATTTTAAAAAGCAAATGTTATTTTAGAATTCAATTATAAAAGAGCTGAATCTCACTTAAAAATGCTCTTTTCTTTTATTATTATTATTATATCGAGAAAGCTTCAAACCATGGGTTTCCCCAGCTAAGACAATATGGCGGTTCAGGACCAAAACACATATTACCAAGCGTTAAAAAAAAAAAAAGGTTTGGAAGAATAGTTAGGGATGTGTGGTTGTGTCCATGAATTTCCTAACTATGCGTGTTGTGTGAGTAGCCTTCTGGAGTTGTGCATAAGTGTTTTTATGAAGTCCTAGTGTGCTGAGACTGTGGTGCAATTTGTAAGACACTAGACCAGTGGACAGGACGATGGATACAACACGTACTCGGTCCTGCCTCCACTGCTTCTGGAGCTGTTGTGCTAGATCGGTATTTACTGATCTTGTCTGCGTGAGTTTTCTGCATGTTCTTGCTGATAGGCACTGCAATATCAATGAGGTAGGTCTGTTATTATTATTATTATTATTATTATTATTATTATTATTATCTGCAATCGTTTTTGTAAAGGAATTTTTTAAATTCAAAGTTCATATTCCAAATTAGCAGGAATCCGAAATTTTATAATAAATAAAGTAGTCTTAAAAAAAAAAAATCGTTTTATCCAAATTCGCAGTAACCGGAGTCGTTTTATCCCAGTATCTTAATACAAGAATTCGCTTTATCAAAATCGATAAACTGAGGTGATTTATCCGAAACACTAAAAAAAAAAAAACGAGTCGTTTTATCCAAGATTCGCATTAAAAGAATTCGTTTTATTTAAAAGTCGCAGTATCCAGTCTTTTTATCCAAAATTCGCAATAAAAAAATTCGTTTTATCCAAAATTCGATATAAGTGAGTCGTTTTATTTGAAACTCTCAAGTCCTTGTATCTAAAATAAATGGAGTCCTTTTATCCCACAAGTGCCAAGAAAGGTTTCATCTCAATTCGAAAATAAAAGGACTCGTTTTATCCGAAATTTAAATAATTCGAATCCGCTATAATATAACCTCTCATCTTCCTTTCTTTTTTATTCGTAGAATGATTTGAGTTCAAAAAGCGAACTTTAATGGATTAATAATTAAAGCTAGCTTATTGTCTTCGTCTTTGTGAGACCTGTAACGCCCACCCGAAAAGAAATTTTCGGAAAAGAAATCCACGCTGAATTATTAAACACTAAAGCCCCCCCCCCCCACCCCCACACAGTCGACTTGGTAAAAATTACGGAGTTTACGAATGAAAATGGTAGGATTGGGAACCTCCTGCTACAGTTCCGTTAGCATCCACTCGCCCAACCATTTAAAACTGAATTTGCCGAATGAATTTCTACCTCTTCTGCCGCGAAAACTGCAAAAGGCAAAAGGGAATGTTCAACAAAGCCCGATGTAAACGGTCCTTAAGTGGCTCTTTTCCTCGCATTAGGTTTGACTGAAAATGCATGAAAAGTTGAAACTCATTTCGACGATCGATAACCTGCTGTCAGATTTGCGCCGCTATCCAGTTATTATTACGAGGATTTTTGCGTTTTTATGAACCCAAAAAAAAACATCTTCCGATAACACGTGAATCTGTGTTTTAAGTATAAAATTCTGTTTCGATAAATCAAGGAATGTTTGCTATTCATTTTTATTATTTTTATTTTTTTTCGTCGTCTTCATTTTAAATCCATCTTCTTCGAGCGCACGAAGCTAAGATTTCTTGCAGATTTTTTTTTTTTCCGTCTGTAATTGATTTCACCTCAACATCCCACAATGGAAGTCTATTACGCTTCCGTTTTATGTATGACCGCCATTGTCATAAAGAGGCTGGAATGTTTATTAAGTAGCTCTATTATTGATTTCAGTTTTATTACTTTATTTCGTAATTAACATTTAGAAGCAAACTTAAAAAAAAAATATTTATATTTTTTTTAGGAGAAAAGATTCTGAAAATAAATAAAATTCTCCAAATAATAATATTCTATCGATTGCCATTATTGCAATGCTAGAGCGATGTTAGCGCGTGCTTATCTTGCGCGTGCGCTGTGCTAATAAAAAAAAATCCGGAGACCTAAGAGACATCGATTGTAAAGATGAACTTAATAACATTTTAATAAAGATATATCTTATTTTGTTTTTAACGATATAAAGAATTTCATTTTATAATTCGGATTTTATGGAAACTTCGAGTCTTCTCCCCCTCCCCCTCTAAAAACCAACCAACCAAGAGAAAAAAAAAAAAGTGACGATAATTCATGATATTATATAGTGAAATATTTTCTTAATTCTTCAATAAATAGATTTTTATGTTTTTAATTTATATCCATGGAGGTTCCATTCCCTTTCCCACTAAACTTCAATTTCACCTCCGTTATGAGACCTGCAGTGTTCATTCTGACTACTCTCAACTGACGATCGCCTAATAAGCGTGAAACAGGCTTGTCTTGAGATGTCAGTTTGAACATTGATCTCAAATTTTAACTTCAAAAGAAATTTACGTAATCTAAATAATTAAACATCATTATCTAAATTTTCAATTTGATGGTATCAAGATATTATACTACCATTGCTACTAATAAAATAAAATAATAATGAATTTATATAATGTGCAAATCAACATAAACACTTATTCCAGGTTATCAGAATCAGTTTTAGACAGTTTTCAGGTTTGTCTTGAGATGTCAGTTTGAACATTGGTCTCAAATTTTAATGTGTTTACATATATTTTAGGCGCTTTTCCTTTAATTTGATGCACATAAAAATTTCATTGAGACTGGCAGAGCCTAGCACATGATTTTTTTTCCTTTATTTTTAATGTGTTTTTATGTTTTTAGTTTATAGTCATGGAGGTTCCACTGCTTCTCTTATTCTTTTGAAGTTATCGATTTCTTTTAAAATTACTGGTGGTTAATTTGCTGCAGTTATTCTAGTGTATCTATAACCATACGAGAACGTGTAATTTATTCATTCTACGGAAGAGTATGATCGAGAAAATATTAGGCCTAGGAAGCCAGAATACACATTTCAGTGTTTAAAGCTACTTTCCTACGAATGTGAGGCTCAATTCAGTCACTGCGTACGTGTCTCCCGGCCCTAGTAACTTTTGAACCACTGGAGGAATCTTCTTGAAACTTGGAAAACATATTTATGGACGAGAGACAATATCCCTTTTTTTTTAACCCAATGTTTTCAGTGTGGATTCGAGAGATGAGCGCGAGAAAGTTAAAAGCACTGAAACATAAATAAGGATGTCTTAAGCAAAGGATATTAATCCACTTACAAAATATTTGCGCGAGCTGTAATATGATTAAAATTGGATTGAGACAACTTAAGCAAATGTTTGGGAATTTACGTATTTTTTATTTTTTTTTTTTTAAATAGAAAAATATTTATTGTATTGTATTAGCATATATTACAATTTACAAAAAATATAAATAAATGGAGACTTTAAAATAAAAACAAAGGGAAGGTAATAGAAGCTAAATTTAACGTGCAGTGAATTTTAATCAAAAACAAAATCAGAAAACAAGGGCAACACAAGAATAAATAATTATTGTTGCTTTTTTAATTTCGGGGGTCACTGCCAGGTGTGATGCTGGCTTTCACTTATGATCTTGCCTTTCTGGGTTCTTCATCGAGGAGGGCGGATCAGGCTGATGAGTCTCTTGTAGGACGAAACGGCCGTTCCCGATTCCCTCTGTTGAATCCGTTTATGTATTCTTGTGTTGCCCTTGTTTTCTGATTAGGTAATATAAGATTTTTGAGGAAAGTAGGCTTCGAGTTCTTAGGGATTTTATCATGCTTATAGGACAGTATGCTTCCTTTACAAACTAAGACAAGTTAATTTGTTGACGGTAGGATATGACTTCCTTAGAACACAAACACTTGGTGCGTTTCAACGTACACAAACGCCCTTCCTCGGTACAACTTCTTGGAGATGAGAAAGAAAAAAAAAAAAAAAAAACCCCGAACTCCCAAAGCTGAGAGGAAGGAAAAAGTAATTCTGTATTTTTCAGCGTGGTTCGATCTGGAAGTAACCGAAGGGAGAGCGAGAGCTATTTGCCTGGCTGTCGTCTATGGAGAAGGAGTCGGCTTCAGCCACTTGGGCCAAATTGCGGAGCCACAACGGATTCACTGGCGAACGATTGGCAAGGGTCCCACTTCGATGCTGCCGTCATTAAGCTTACTCGGGCCTGACGAAGAAGAACAACAAAAGGAATAAAAGAAAAAAAGAACCTTCGGAAAACATTCCAACTGCTAAACTTCACCGCAGTAAGTCTTACAGTAAATATTCACAACTGTAAAATAAGTAAACAAACGGACAACGGCAAAGGGAAAGAAAAAGGAAAGAAAAGGACTTGGAGAGGGGATTGCCTTCAATAATTTTCTACCTTTTCCAGTGCTACAGTTTAGAAAAGGTATAAAATTTATAGTTCTATTAAACAAATTGTAACTGTATAAAATTCTTTGAAATTCATTAACAATTTCCAAAACGTTCCATATTGGAATTCGCCAGTTATATAAAGATGATGACGGTAATTGATGATATTATATAATGAAATATTTTCTTAATTCTTCAATTAAATTGTGTTATTTCTTAATACCATAATTTTTATGATCTAATCAATTCAACTATAGCTCCATAGCTCTTCAGAGTTATTACCTCTCATCAGCCATAAAATTTGAAATATCTTATTTTAGATTTTATGGCTGATGAAAAAAAATCTGCAATATGCTGATATTGTTTCAAATTTTTACCTAGGTACGTAAGTGAATTCAATAGGTAAAGCCGATAGAAAATTTGTTAAAAAACGATACAAAAATGATCTCGTAACACATTATTTTGTTTACTTTGTAATTTTATATTTATTTAAAAAATTCGCAGTGTAAATTTAAATCTATAAATCCTATTTAAATGTCTTTCACTAATCTCTTACTAGCAAATATGTCCATCAAACGTTTCGCTATTAATGGAGTGCCTATATAGCGGATGCCCAATTTGTTTATTTTGTTTTATATATTACGTTAGTCTTTATTTCGACTCCGGAAGCAACAACTTCTTTACTGCGATTTCAACATCCTTTATGAATTCTGTAAAATAAAATAATTTACTTATTTAATTTTACATAAGTTGTATATTTCATACGATCCATTTCGTCTTAACAATATGGTAAGTTTCCAAAATTATCGATCTTCCGGAGTCCATTGGGTTTGTTTACACCGGAAGTGCATTTCCATCCCATCCATTCAATACCCTGTGCCTGACATCATTGAATATAAAGCAAATGACTGAGGACAAGAACAGACATTCCCATCAGAGTAGATTAGTGACCGTTAGGAAAGGAAAAAAACATTTTTCTTTATTTTTCATTTGGAGAAATTAATTTTTATTATTGCTATTACCATTTTTTATAATATTTATGAGAATTTATTTTCTATTTAATTTTTTTGGCCTTCTCTGATACATAAAAATGATAACAGACAAATAGCATATGAATTTGATTTAATTGACTGCTTATTAAGTTTTAATAATAATCAATATATTATTAACAATGAATTTTTTTTTTTTTTTTTACTTTTTTATTTGTAAAACCTCGTAAAGACAAAAAATATACATTTTGTTCAAATTTCGGGAAAGCTTATAGTATTTTTCAAGAAAAATAAAAATTCCCTTTTTTGGTCATTACGTAGCGATCGATTTTGTCTGGAACAAACGTCACCAGTCATGACGTCATCAACTTGAACTCCAAGCAGTCAGTCCAGAATGGCGTCGTTTTGTGATCGCATAAGCGTGACCAAGAAAGGACAACCTTTGCGTAGCCAAGCAAAGGGAATAGTGTGGAACGTTTTTAATTATTTCAAGTTTAATTATTATTACGTATTCGTAACTGTAGAAAATACAAAAACCAGAATGATTTCGTAATGTTTATAAGATTCAGTTACGGATTTTAGCAATAGATGGCGCTGATACGTCCTGGAAACATCAATCTATAAGGAAATTACGTCATCAAAAGCTCTTCTTTCATGAACTGAACTGTAATATAGGAATGTATTACTAAAATGTGATCCCTTTGTTTAAATGGAAAGGAAGGATTAGAAATTAAAAAAAAAAAAAAATACATACAGACGTCCCCGCTTTTCAATTTTTCGCTCTTTTGACCTACATAGTCATGTTCCCACCAGCATCATTCAAATGTACAGTATATTCATCGTCCACGTATACAAGAATCAAAAGAATTTAAACAATGGTTGAGATCTAGTGTTTAGTAGGTGACATCCTACAACTGCTGTTACACGCTTAATTGGCGATCATCGGCTGGAAGTAGTCACCAATAAAAAACGAGGTGACTACTCCCAGATGATGATTACCAATTAAGCCTGAAACGGTCGTTCTGGAAGTAATCTAGTTATACTAACAGTTGGTCTTAACAATTGTTGTTTAAATAATTTTAGGCTAATTGTATATGTGTAATTTTTTTTTTTTTTTTTTTTTATGCTTAAGGAAATTTATTTGAGGCTGACAGAGTTGCAGCACATGAACTTTCTTTTTTTTATTTTTAATGAATATTTATTATGTTACTTTTAATTATGAAGGTGATATATTCTTCTTTATTATTTAAGAATCAAAATATTCAAAGGTTATCAAAATATTTAAAGGTTAATTTAGTGTGCTTTTATATACAAAAGAAAAAGTCTCATCCCTTTAGCGACCCATTTGGGAGCTATTGTGATAGCGATCAAAATCGGTAGCTATTGCGTTTGTCCTGTCCGTGTCTGTCCTCCCCTAACAACTCCCGAACGGAAGATCGGATCGACCAACGGACTTCACCATCGTGTTCAGAGTAACAAACACCGTAAGAATAGGGTATTCCCCCCTCCCCCCAATGTTCGAGTAATTTGGCATTAACGTTATCTTTGGCTTTCCTCTATTAGCTTAAATGTTAGAAATGCAACCATTTCATTTCAGTTTTTAGCTATAGCTTGATGCTTAATATATCGGACTGATATACTGAAGGTTGTCGGTTCAAACCCGTATGTCTTATTTTTTTTTTTTTCCCCCTCTTAAATCTTTTTTTCTCAATGTCCGCGTTGGATTTTATTTTTTGGTTTTCTTATTTTCCTAACTTTTTTTTATATTTTTCCTTAGACGTTAATGTCCTTCCTTTTTTCTATTATTTTTAATTTTTATTACCATGGATCGCCCTTAAATTTATGCTTTAGCACAAAATTATATTCGCTTGTTTATTGTTTTGTTTTTTTTGCGAAAATAGGTATAAAATGGTATAAAATGGATCTATTATATGTTTATTCAAAAAAATTATAAAATATTTCTTTTACTTGATTCGCAAAAACAACGCTTTAAAAAAAAATAAAATAAGAAGGGCTCTTGGAAGAATAATTTACAATTTGGATTGTTCGTTTTGAAAGATGAGACTCGTTACACCACAACTTTTCTGTCGGATTCTGTTATGTAATACGTCTTTCCGTTGGCCTATGTAAATACCTTTCAATGAAAGTGCAAATATAGGCAATGTTCAGTAGCGTCATTTACGGCAGACGTTCAATTTCCGTCGCAGACACGAAAAAGACGGCGAGCCAAATTTATCGGCGGTTCACCTTTATGTGGCTTCCGTCTTTGTTTCATTTGTCGTTGTATCACCGATCTACCCGTCCCAAGAAAGCTCGTTCACCATTTACGGGACGAAAAGAGAAGGAAAAAAAAATAACGAGGGAAAAAAAAAAAGCACCCGAAATGTAAGAACGAAATCTGGTGAAGATTGAGAAAAAGGGGGCTATTATAAACGAGGAAGCACCGATCTTTCTGCTTTAACGATTTCTGCCTTAATGGACGCTTCTCCCACTACCTTCCCATCCCTTTCGTTTTCTTCTTTTCTTTCATTTCCGTCTAAACACTCCTTCTTTCTCCTCCTTTACTACTCTCCCACTTGAAATGCAGAGCATTCATTTCCCGTACCTTTCGCTTCGTGACGTCTTGCACTCGCTGGTGGGGGGGTGTGCCTTCGCCCACGTGGCTACCGACGCCCGAGAAACAAATACACGCCAGCATTCACGAATATTGCTTCGGGAAATTGCAATACCCGCACTGAGCAAACCAATTTTTGAAACTGAAGTGCTCCTCGCCAAAAAAAAAAGAAAGTATATATACGAAAAATTGTATCCAAATCTGCCAAAACTTTTAAACTCAACTCCTTAGAGTAAAATAATATACATTTAAACAATAGCTTCAATGCCACGAAAAAGTCAACAAAGATTATATAATTGCAGTCTATTAACATTACTCCATCATAAAAGAACTGAATTATTTTTCGGAAATGAACGAACCCTAAAATTCTCATATTTTTTATCTAATAAGTATTTTCCATATACTATATTTCAAAATTACAAAACCTACAATCATGAAATTTTAACAAGTGTTACACTAATGCAATTTCATCAAACTTAATCTAAAATCTTATTACATTCCTAGAAATAAGCTGACTGGTTATTTTTACTTATTTGTATAAACAAAATCTAAATAAATAAAAATGTAAATGTTCGTTTGTTCAAAATCTTAAATCTTCGAAAGTTCTTCACCTATTGCTTTGAAATTTTAACGTTGCATTCGAATACGCGGGTGTTTTTATATACCTATTACGTAGATGCACACCAGTGACAGGTAAAAACTTGCTTTTTTTTGACAACCTCAGGTGTGTGGCGCCAACCCGCAATACACCTGAGTTAAGCGGAGAAGACTACAACGGGCTGGGAAGTCGCATATTCTCCGATCTCGATATTAATTTGCTAAATAAATAAAGTTTTTGTTTTAAATGCTATATATGCAAGGGTTCCGGAGCGAAGCGACAATATCTGAGTATCATTTGCTGACCCTTACATCGAGGTAAGTTTTCTGCATTGATCTTTAGAAGATACGTAATCTCCTTCGTGATTAAATGGGATGCGAAGGGAATGCATACAAAACTTGGAATTAAAAGTTGAAATTCTTAATTAGTTATTCTAACTCCCTGACACATGTAATTGCTAATTACCAAGCAAATATATCTTTGCTCCAGGTAATACCGTACTACATTAGGAAACTAGTTTGAATTTTAAGGATAAGTTATTAACATAATGATTAAATTTTCAGAAATTGGGTAAAATAAGCCTATTTACATTTTTCTTAAATTTTCTTAAATGTTCCTTAAGTTAAAGGATATTTAGCTTTTCTTTAATTTGCCAGGATTATGGAAATCAATTTATCTACAGGCATCTTTATGGACCTGAATCTTCACTGTGCACATAGAAGCAAAGGATCAAAATAAACCTTCTTTCTCTGATCCTCCAGGAGCGAAATCCTGATGCCTGTTCCTTTTAAACATTAACGCAATAGGAAAAACTATTACCTAAAAAAGCAACAGACTTCAGTGGTAAAAAATATTCATGAAATAATTTAACGTGCAGGAAAATTATTAGGAAATGAAAACCAAAGACTGCACACAAATAAAGAAGTCACTCCTTTGTGTTCGTCAACAGAGGGAATCGGGAACGGTCGTTTCATCCTTCTTAAGGACTCATCAGCCCGATCCACCTCCCTTGATGCCTTTCTGGGTTTGTCATCAAGGGAAGATGGATTGCGCAGATGAGTCCCTAAGAAGGACGCAGCCGTTCCCGATTCCCTCTGTTGGCAAACTCAAAAGGCGTGATTTGTTTATTTATTTATGTGCAGTCTTTGGTTTTCATATCCTAATAATTATTCATCTCAACACAAATTCAAAAAGGCAATACGTAGATATGCTTTACTTTACTGAACCCAAACTCCCATCTCATGCTTTTCATTCCTCTCATTAACTATTCCTTATTCTTCCTCCTTATCTTCTTGCCTTTCGTCTCCTTCGTTGTTGTAGATTTACATTTTCCTGTATTTTTATCAATTAAATTGAGAAAGTTTTATAGATTTACTTTTTTGTTCTCCTTGGACTATTAAAAGTCGAAAATCCTTTCCTACCAACTTTATGTACTCCCCTCTGATGTGCAGTCGGCGCTCTGAATGCAACGTGTAAGACGCTCCTTTTATTGTAAATATTTCTCATCTTTTATAGCTAAGTGCGATGGCTTTTTAACTTCATTTGAAATCTGTATATTAAATTATTATGTTATTTTTTAATTAAATGATTTTTTCCAGTTAATATCAAGTTCCTATTACTTGTTAAATATTGTGATATGATTTAATATTAGTTTTCGTCAATTTGAGAGAGATGAGAACATTCTGGAAGGGGATTAGTCTGGAAGCAAACTGTAGTTTCCTAGAAGAACAAATGAAGTACTTGTATCGCATTTTCTTAACTTTACAATTCTGAAAATGCTTCCTAAAAGCTCCCAGTTGGCGATGGAAGTTCCTTTTCACCAAATTCCAGAATAATTGAGTTGAAATCAGAGGGTTATTTTGTTTCGTTTTTTTCTTAAGTTGAAAAACTCTATAACCTAAGTGATGTTTTCTTGTTTCTTTGTTTTCTCTGGAACTTTCTATTGACCGTCCAAATCCGCATTAGCTAATTGCTCAACCTGTGCCAAAGTGTAAAAATCTCGCCCCAACCAACAACACTCTCAGGACAAGAACAACACGAGAGGTGGATTTTCTCCACCCAGGGGTTCGTAAGTGGTGGACTGAGGGAGGAACGGGACCCAAGAGGCTGTTGAAACTTTGACGTGGAGAGCGTAAACAACTCTGATGTTGCTCCTTTGGGAGGATACAGCTTTGGCTGTGGGGACTGGGCATGCGCAATTTCATTTGAGATAGGTCCCCCCTACCCCCGACCCTGCTACAGTGACAATGAGACAAGATGGACGATATCTTTGACTTTTGAGAGAGAGTTCAGGCTAGATTTATGGAAGGTCATCACAGTTAATGAGAATCGTAGGAAAACACTTTTTCCTTCCCTTTTCTTGGCGCTCTTTTTCGTAAATGAGCAAGACACTTGTTTAAGAAGATGGATGGTTCGAAGGCTAAGCATTCAAAGGCGCATTTTTTTAATGAAATCTCCTTTTAAAGAAACAAAAAGTATAACAGCAACAACAACAAAGGAGAGCTTTTGCAAAAATATCAAAGGAACAAAAAAGCTATTATCTTCACGAAGGAAGGAAAATAAAATAAAAAGAAAAATCGATAAATTAAATGAAAAAAAAAATCTTTTGAAATGAAATAATTTTAATGGAATTTTTTTTTACGTTTAAGACTCTGGATAATGTTATGTTAGGATGTGGATCGTAGAAAATTATTTTATGGCAGTTAAAATATCAAAAAAAATTTTTACTTGCATTTTGAATTAGAAATAATTTAATAACACAAATATCATAAATAACTATAATTATTTAGAATATCTAAAATAGTATTCTGGTTCATATACGGAATTCGTCATTTTGCCCATTTGAATTGGTTTTTAAAGTTATTTAGTTGGATTAAATTAGTATTTTTTTTTTATTCTGGCTTTTTATCCGATTGTAGATATTCAGTTTCTGGAAAAGCTGGGACTAAGTTGAAATACTGTAGAATAAGAGATACAGACTAAAAAAATTGAGTCTCTAATACTGTCATGACATGATCTTTATATGTAACATTCATGGGATGCTAATGAGAAGGATGTTACTTCTGTTTCCAGCTTATTAACTGTCAACAGACGGAGTTACCTAATCTTGGTCAACGACTCACATATGAAGCATTGTATCATTAATAAACAAATAGAAAAGACAATAAAGTATACTATAAAGAAAAACAGTTGAAAATTCTTATCAAGGTAAAGAAAAAAAAGCTCAAATGTGCAAAACTACACTTTCCCTGTATTAATCCTTATTAAATGGATCCTAATTTGCAGATGAAATACCTTTTCTCTCTCACTGTCACTAATCTAAATTTTTATAAAATTTTCTCAACATTCTTTACATTATAACTTTCTACTTTATCTTTTGCATCTAATATATATTTTGGAAAGTTTGTTTGCATTTTCATAATCACGAAAGTCACGACCACGTAAACTCAGAGTAATCATCATCAACAACAGCACATGGTAGAGCTCGATTCATTGTTTGAGACCCAACTTAAGAGTCTGACATTAATGATAGAGAAAAGACAGAATTTTCCAACTGTCTACGGAATGCGCCACAACTTCATTTCAGGGAAAGACATTAGAAATGAAAGAGAATCTTAACATATAAAAATGAATGTTTCTTTGTTTGTTTGTCCCGTATGCGTTCCTATACCATTCGTCAGATTGCGATGAACTTTGGTGATGAAACCTTCACGTCCGCGAAGGTTTCTGAATTAATAGAAGCATTTTACGATATCTGGTGCGCGACTTGTTGCAACAAATGAATGTATTTCCGGTTTCAACGTTTGCAGTTTCCGGTGCGACTCGCATTTGCAATGACCATCAACTAAGCGCAGGGACAACTGTATGTGGCCTGCTCACGCGTCGGAAAACCTTCTGATTTATTCGTGTATGCACCAGACGGAAAAACAAAAAATATTGTATTTCCAAAAGCACTTCAATAAACAGAATTAAAGCACAAACACTTTCTTTTGTTGAGTGGCATTGCAACTCATGCCGAGTACAGCTAGTAAACAAATAAAATTTTAGCCCATATATTTTTTTTTATAGGACTAATTTTAAGTTCCTCGTTAAGTTTAATCTTGTTTCATTCATGATAATAACAATCTCTTCACAATTTTCATTTATTAACTAGTTTTTATTGATATAAAAGCTACACTGATGAAAATAAGTATCATAGGGATGGAAAACGAGAATATCTAAAAACTGAGTTGTTGAATGAAACTCATTTCTGTAATACCGGTATTTCTCCATGTGTTTAACATGCAGTCAACGTATTAATACGTACTCATATCCAAATCATGAACCCTGACTATTAATCAATGCTAAGTCAAGGTCATGACTTAGATCGTGCTTTTATACACAATGTGGGTGCAAAGTGGTCCTTCATAATGATTCCCGCCAACTCATGAAGCTGATTTCATCGCCAATGACGGACTCGATTTTTTTTTTGTTTCGCTAATCCTCCACCTGTCTATCAGTGAAGAAAGTCAATGGACAAACGGAGGAGGAAGAGAGGGGGGCGATGATGAAGAAATACAACGGCGAAAATCAAACCGAAGGTCCTTTTGATGCAAGTGGGGAGGGGTGCACTGACACTCCTGTATCCACACCTTCTCGATTGAAAAGGAGGGAAATTAGAAGAAGGGATGATAAGGTGGTTTAATGGGTAGGGGAGTAAATATATTTACAACCGCAGACAAAATATTTTCCGATTAGAAATGGTAGGGTAACTTTTTTCTTTAATAAATTTCGCTAGACAGGAGTGCAAAACAAAATACAAGTACGTAAAAAAAAAATAATGAAATGTTGAAAACTATTTTAATGTCCTGTCATAAAAAATTAAGCTCAATGATTGTAATAACTTATTTTTTATCGAATATATATAAATAAATAAAAAATCTTAGAAAATTTACTGAAATCAATAGTTATAATAATCAATTTTAACGTGTGTGCATATCAACTGATGAAAAATGGCAAACACACTGAATTAAGTTAAAAAGTTTACATGCAATTAAAAAGATGGACACAACCGGTTTCGCCTTTATTATACAAGGCTTCCTTAAGTATGAAGAAGCATTGCATACTATAGGCGAAACCGGTTGTATCTATCTTTTTAATTGCACATAAACTTTTTGACTTAATTCAGTGTGCTGGCCATTTTTCATCAGTTGATATGCACACACGTTAAAATTGATATAGCATTCAAAAAACAAACTTTATTTATTTAGCAAATTAATGTTGAGATCGTCGGAGAATATACGTCTTCCCAGCCCGTTGTGGCTTCTCCGGATAACTCAGATGTTGCGGGTTGGCGCAACGCACCAAAAATTTAAAGCGGAAAATCACATTTTTTGATTGTATCTTGCAAACGCAGAAACATTTGTGAATGACTGATACATCGTTCGATAGAACTTTCAAATACCAACATTTTCTGAATATAATGTTCTCTTTCAACTTTTATACTTTTCGTTTAAATTGAGAAAAAGCCAAAATTTGACCCTTTAAAAGGCGACATCTTGAAAACCAAAAGCTTTTTTCGAAGGATTTTTGTAGCATTTTGTTTGTCTTAAAAAGACAATATATTTATCTATTTGCATGACCAATCTATCACTTATAGTTTGATCACAAAATTGGAAAAACTGAAAGTCTTATGACAGAATGACAGACAGAATAACGTTTTTATAATATATAACAATACTGTATGTTATTTAATAAACGATCAAGTTTTCAAGATCCACTGACAGCTATTACAAATTTTATAATAGGACCAATGAAAATACAAGATTACTGTTCTTGATCTGCAAAGGAACAACTCTGCAATCAATTATAAACTAAAAATGATAGAAAAAAAAAAAAATCCTTTTTTGCAAAGATGAATTGTTATTTATTTTTAACAAACATTAATAAGAGCCAGATACTAGCTATATTAATAGTTAACTAAAAGCAGACGTATTTTTGTATTGAAATCTTTTACGAGTCACTCACTGCTGCTTAGGAATGCAACTCGGGCCTGTCGATGGCGGCCACTTCTTGAAGATTACCTTTTCTTTAGCAAACTTTCTTCTCGTCCAAAAGGAAAACTCCTGAGAGGTCTGTTGCATTCCTCAGGCTCTGAGGTGGTCCATTTCCCGCACTGCCCACCATCAATACTTCAAACCCCGGATCAGGATAGACGGAGCCATAATCCTCTTAGAAAGAACCTTCAGTTGTTGCTTCTTTTCTTCTTCCTGTGAATGGAACTGCCGTGGATGGAATTCAACCACCGACTGCCACAAACTCTGTATCCAAATTGAGTTCTAAAAAGAAATCAGGCATTGGATTGCCACCAAAGAATGCTGTTGCTACGGCGCTTCTTTCACTTGGATTTAAAATACAAACTTCGTGGAAATCGCTTTATAGGCAAACAGAAATGAATTAATGTAAATAATTCACAGGATAAACTCACCATTTTGTCAATTATTTCTCAGTGGTATTGAGAGATTGCAAGAAAAAACCGTTTTTATTTAAATTGGATGCAAGATTCCCAATAAACCTGAAGTTTTTCTTTTCTTTTTCATACATTATGCTTCGAAGTTCATGAGTTTACACCTTAACATTTAACTTTTCGTGTTCTGTTCTTTTTTATCATAAAGAATAAAAACAAAATATGTAAAATATGCTATATTCGTTTTTCGTATCATCTGAAATTCACTTACTGGGCATCTTCTATCCTAACCTCGGGAACCAGCTTCGTTTCGAAGGATAATAAAGGACAGTTAAAAAAAAATGTTTTCTTTTATCTTTACATAACCGAACCTGACCTAACCTATCAACTTAACATTAAATTCTATAGTTTGGAATTATTTGCAGCCATCCCAATTTAAAGTACCTGAAGATATTCCACTCATGCAAATGAATATCTTCAAGTAATCCTTTGCTTTTTTTTTTTTTTAAATGTAATTTGGATGACAATCGTCGACTCCCTGGAGATGATACAAAGCAAAGAAAAGCTGAACTGTTTCTTACTGTTCTTAGATAAGTTTACATTATTACTTTTAAAACGACGCAAATTTGCACAGCTAATATACTTTTCATGAAATAAATAATATCGATAGATGATACAGGAAATAAAAAGTAAATTTTTTGAACACTTCAATGCTAACATATGGCTTCCAAGCATATATTAGTATTAAAAATATATTTATCAGCATACGAAGAAAAATGTATATATCTATTTTTAAAAACTATACTACAAAAACGTATTATATCAATATTTGATATAGGGAGAAAACGAAATTGTAAATATGTTGTAATAGAAAGAAAAAGACATTGTTAGAAATTGGAAATAAATGAGAAAAGTAATTGAAAATTTTAATACAATTTAAAGATGGCACGAATTATATCCATGAAGATTTAACCAATGTTTTTTTTTGGGTTATTTTAATATTTTCTTTTCCTTATCGAGGTGCCAGACTGTGTATTAGGATCATTAAAACTGACCTTAGGGTTCGTTGAAACTAAAATAACCCTCACAGACTGAACTATTTGCTAGATATGTTAATCTCAGTCAACAATCTCTTAAAACTGTACATTTCGAGCCCTAAGATATATACACCTGTACTCATTAGCAAAAAAACCTGAATTAAATAAACTTTGCAAATGTTGCAGTTGAAATTATATTCGGTGAAATTTCTACGGTTTATTAAGGTTCTTCTAAGCTATTGCAGTTTGGATGTTATATATTTAGCAAGTCAGTTTTCATTTTACCAGGAAATTTTAATAAAAATTTGACGTACCAGCAGTCACATGTGAAATATATATTCTGTTTCAGTTAACATTCATTTTCAATATTGTGAATAAGTCAACTTACTAACAAAAAAACAAGGCAAAAAAAAATCGACATTTTTATTCATATGTTTTTTTGGGTTTCATAGAGTACAAGAACCAAAGCTATCTCATACATTTTCACTTGGATCCATTTTCGGTTACTTCTGAGACAGGATTGACCGCAGACCGAACTCGTATTTGGGTCATTCCACGTCAAATGAGCAAAAAATTTTGAAATTTCTTAGGTGACCCTCTCCAATTTTGATAAAATTTGGCGTAAAGGTACCTTCACTCCTTATATGAAAGCCTGCCAAATATTATTGTCCTAACCTTAAACATTTCTCAGAAATAGCATTCAGAAGTAAGGTCTGCAATTTGTAACTGGTTTTCCATAAACTTTTCGGGCATTTTTAAAGCTGTATAAATAAAGAACTACTTGAGCCAGAAAAACAAGCTTTCATAAAGCTTGAGAAGTATATATATATATATATATATATATATATATATATCATAATAAATAATGCATTAAAATTAGTTTGAGTCTTTTAGTTTTCCTGAGATAGGCGTACAAAGTAGGCATTTTATAATGTTATCGAAAACAACAGTGAATTTTTAATCCTTCATAGATTTTGAGAATAAAGCTGGATACGTATGAAATTTTAAACAGAAAATCTGTAGGTACTTTCTGATACATAAAGTAAATATTAAGCAATTCCGTTACTTTTTTAAAAAAAAATATGAGGTTCTGAAATTTTCCCACCTCTACAAATCTTAAGTATTTCAATAGGATATGACTCAATATCAGTTCAAACTTGTAGTCTGGGCTCTAAAGGTGGTGACAGACAGACAGACAGAATGAAAGTAAGAACTCCTCAACTTTACACTTTTGTGTACGGGATAGCAAACAAATGAAAGTAAGAACTCCTCAACTTTACACTTTTGTGTACGGGATAGCAAACAAACAAAACCCATTTTAGCTGCTTGAAGCTGGCCTTACTATCAATATTTTTGAAATTCAGGAAGTTTACCCTCACTTTTAATCTCTTTTCCAAACTTAGCCAATAACTCTTTTTTGTTTTGATTTTGGTTTTTGTTTTCGTGCTTCCAGTTGTCCTGACCTTTGGTTTTGTTCGACAAAAGCCTGTCACAAGCAGGTCTGTGCTGAGACCATAACAGAAGGGTCTGTGCAATTAATTGCTTCATAGACCCTTCCCTCGTCGCTATTCATCTACATTGAAAAGACACCCTCTCTCTTGACATGAGGGGGGGTTGTTATGTTTGTTCGATTTGGCGTTCACTGAAAACGATTGGTTAAAAAAAAAAAAAAGGATGAACTTAAAGTTCACTTAAAATATTACACGTTAATATCCTTCAGAATCTAAGTCTGGAAATAAGCAATAAATGGATTGAAAATTATCGTCTACCACTTCCTATTTTGAGATTTTTAAGAAATATAACTAACAATAACAATATATGTATCTCAGGATACTTATTAATAAAGTAAGATTTTTTTTTTCCCAATCACTTAAAACGATTACATTGCCATCTCTAATTTTCTTAATTGGAAACCCATATCTAAATTACTTATGCCGATCCTTAAAATTATATTGTAAAATTTGTATTGTAAAGTACGTAAATATTTTTAGAAATCATTTATTTGCAATTTTGCACAAATTATTTATCTGTATTTTATTCATTTTAATTGTTCCCCGTTTTTTATTTTAAAGCGTTCTTTTTTGTATTTTCTAATTACTGATGTTCTGTTTATTTTTAAATTCTTTTCCGTTGCAGCCGTTGAATCAGTTAATTTAAATTCGTTACGTTTTTATCCAATCATTCTTTACATTTTAATTAAACTTCTAATCAAATTCTTCTATGTAAAATCTATGAAAAAAAAACCAATGTTTTTCATGAAATAAATTAATTCAGTTCAGTTTTAGAACTTGACTCGTTGTGTCTCCATCTCAACGAGTCTCCCACAGACACCATTATAATATTAAATATAATAAAAAGGAGATTCATTAGTGTCTAAAAGAATTATATACACTCTTACTCAATTCATAAATTTGATACTTTTCAAATTTTATAGAAACTAAATAGATTGAAAATTGTCGTCTACCACTTCCTATTTTGAGACTTTAAGAAATAAACGATAATTTTCTTATATTCTTCTCAAAAAGAAATAGCAAAAAAATCTCTTGAGATCAACCCTTACAATTTTATATATTATAAAACTCTTTTTAAGTTAATAGAATTAAAATTATCACAGAAAGAGATTGTTCTGAAATTTCTAAAAGTCTCAAAGACTTCAAAACTGCAAAACTGACGTATGTGGAAGCGATTCGTTGTATTCGAAAGTCGGCAAGGCAACTAGAATTTTCTTTTCTTTCTTTCAGATAGTTTTTCCAGATCTGGCAGAACACGAAACATTTTTATCTACTAAAAGGACTGTTTGAGCCAGTGATACTCAAACCATGCACCGCGAGAGTGATTAACTGTGCCGCGAATAATACAGTTTAAAAAATGAAGACAAACCCATTTGTATGGAGATTCATGACACCCGCGGTCAATTAATAGCATAACCATGCATAATTAATAAAAATAAGTTAAGTAATAGTTTTCTCTAGTTTAAGTTACTTTTATTCATATGTTTAAAATATATTATAAGACGAAGTGCGCCAAAAGTTAATGTTCTACAGTGGCAGCCAGACAAAAAAAGTTTGGGAACCACTGTCTAAGCAATCACCAATATCTAAGAAATAAATTACAACTACGCCCTTCGAATTGGTAAGAATTGAATTTTTGTTTTCATTAACCTTCAGTCGATTGCCATCCTTGAAAAGGAAATTGCGTGATAAAATATATATGTATTCTCTCTTTTTTTTTTATTCAAAATCTCGAACTGTCGTTGATTTTGAAGACTACTTCATTTCAATTGAGATAGCTCACACGCAAACACCCAAATCCCTCACAGCAAATATAGATTATTCCATCAAAATGAATATCTCTAATAGCAGAAAATGGAATGGATTCAGAAAGAAATTTTATTTGTAATTTCCTTCTTCAATAATTCCTTGAAATTTTTCAAAATCAGTTGCAAGTTTATTTAATTCTGACGAGCAGTTTCATGCACAAATAATTCGATGAAGTTAAACTATCTAGAAACATCTTTTAAAATGTAATATTAAGATCAATTTCTTTAAGCAGGGACGAGCGTGATTCTCGTTCCTATACCGTACTAAGCACTCTACGTTATACAAAATTACATAAATTAGAAAAATACATAAAAACCTTTCATTTTCGTCATCGTAAAAATAATTAGAAAATTAGGCATGATAAAGACTCGGAGTATATTTCTCTGTACTTTGAAATGAAAAGTTAAATGGGAGTTCCCATAAATTATTCTTGCTCGGTTTTCGGAAAGGCTAGGACGGCCCTGATAACATTGACAAATTTCAAAAAGTTTGTATTAACTGTATTAAAATATTTCCGTTTGTATATCCTGTAATCTGCTTGTATGTAGTTAATAATGTAGTGGGATTTATTTATTTGTGCACAGATATGATTAGATGATTTAAAAACTTCGTTTTATCATTCTTAGCTAACTGTACCCGGCATGCGTTGCAATGCCACTCAAAGAAAGAAAGTGTTTGCGTTAATTCTGTTTATTGAAGTGCTTTTGGATACACAATATTTTTTGTTTTTCTGTCTGGTGCGTACACGAATAAACCAGAAGGTTTTCCGACGCGTGAGCAGGCCACATACAGCTGTCCATGTGTGAAGCATGGATTTTCCAAATTTAGTCCACATACTTGTAGCGATTGTCCCGGTGCGCACGCGCGCCAGATATTGTAAATGGTTCTACTAATTCAGAAACCTTCGCGGGTGTGCGCACAACTCACCAAAGTTTCATCGCAATCTGATGAATGGTAAGGAACGCATACGGGACAAACAAACAAAGAAACATTCATTTTTATATATTAAGATTATCGGAATTCAAGAGTAATCATTTTAAAATACAATAGGACTTTAATTATCCGAACTAAATGTGACCAAGATTTGTTCGGTTAATGAACCAGTTTGAAGACTCAAATAAACAAAAGAATACATAGTTCATATGAAACAAACCGTAATATCAGACCAACAATTATATTATTGTACGTAGTGTCATTACTACTGTATTTAAAAATTTAAAGAATTATAAAAATATTTGTAGCTTCTGTAATGATAGAGTAAGACTATTTCTATGTTGTACTGTGTAAATATCGTCGAACAAATAATCGGAAATAATGTATTAAATGCAGAATTAATGTTTGAGCATAGCAGCCAGTACAACTGAGAATTTTTTGTGAGGGGCCAATGGTTCGAAAATTGACTTTCTTTAATACTGTTAAATTGAATTTAAAACAAAATTTGATAACTTTAAAGAAATTTCTTTACTATATTTATTTCTTAATTTACGATTCTTTTGCCCATTATTTTATTTTGGTTAACTAACAGCAAGTGTTTTTTATGTATTTATTTACTTACTTTACCCTTACAGTTGGGTAAAACTTTACTTTTTTGCGCTACAAGCAGAAAGGTTCAAGTTACCAGTACGACCAAAAAACGTCAGATAGACATACATTTTGCTGATTTTTGCATTTATTATGAAGGAGTTTTTGATAAAGCAGAATTCGTTACAACTTTGGAATAGAAAAACAACTAACATAATTCAAAAATCAATGTCATACTTAGATGAAACAACAGAAACCCACCACCAAGCCGTCTAATAGCTACTTCGATTTAGTTTTTTGATCCACTCAAAAATTCTCTTATACAAATGGAATATCGTAAGGAATAAAATATTCTTCAAACATCTCTCTCTCTCTCTCTGCAGCCAAAAGTCGAAATTCCATTCGACCAAATAAGAATACTTCTTTATTTTCGTCAAAATTGTCAATTATTGAGCCTGGCTCTCCGTTCGAAATGGCATTGCCTAGCGGTAGAATACATTTTTAATGAAGGTTCCAGAATGATGATCGATGGGAATAGACATTT
This sequence comes from Thereuonema tuberculata, assembly GCA_023159025.1. Classification (NCBI taxonomy): domain Eukaryota; kingdom Metazoa; phylum Arthropoda; class Chilopoda; order Scutigeromorpha; family Scutigeridae; genus Thereuonema; species Thereuonema tuberculata. The sequence goes on from JAFIDM010000004.1 coordinate 45,653,516, forward strand.
CTTTTTTAATGCTACATAAACTGATGAGGCTAGTATTTTGAGAGTAACAATTTCTAAAGTAAAGCCATCTTTTAAAATTTTTATAAATTTCTCCACAGTTGTGGAATTTATAAAAGTTTTTATTAAAAAAAAAAACAATAAAATACTTCAATAAGTATGTATACAAAATTTTAAAATAGGCCTAACGTAAAACTGGTAGAAATTCAAAACTTTCTTTTTTTTATTTTCAATTTTTTGACTGACATTTCATTGCCGACATATAAATATCTCATCCTTTACGATATTACAATGGTTTTTTTTTTTTATATTTTTTTTAATGTAATCCTAACTAATATATATTAAGTGAAAATCTGTAAGCTTGTATGACGTTCAAACAAGCCTCAATGGCGCTACGGATCGGAATGAAATTTGCATGGAGGTAGTCTAGGACACGGAGAAGGATGTAGGCTACTTTTCATCCCGGTCCATCAAGTAGTTCCCGTGAGATGAATGAAAAAATTCCCAAAACTGCCCACAATGAAAAACTTCTCAATGCTGTCATTAGATGGCGCCACCGCAGTTTTAAATCGAGTGCGTTTAATTCTATTAGGCGATGTCTACGATGATAAATATACGGTACGAGTAATTAATAGGTTGGATATTGTTTACAATTTAAACTTTAATTTAGAATATAACATTAATTTCTAATGATCACGTGTTTTTGTTACCAACTGAGGAAGGTTTCAAGTCATGGGGGTGTGGAGAAGGTCACAAAGGGCTGAGAAGTCGTATATTCTCCGATCTCGATATTAATTTCCTACGTTACATATAAACCCTCTCATTTAAAATGACTTCGTTCAGGTAACAGTTTCATTTTGTTTCTTTGACAGCATGTACAGTATTTGTCAAAGACAAACTAAATCATTTTGCAAGTACTAAACACCAACCTTTTCTTTAGTTAATGGCAAAAATAGAAAAATAATATAATAGCTGAAATAAAAAGTTTGCTTGTCTATCGTTATCAGAGTAAAAAAAAAAAATAGAATTTGCTGTATTTGCAGAAAAGTTTTTGAGTCCTGAAAACCTTCACGCTACAGAAAAGGCGCAATTTCAAATGGCATTTTGACGCGTTAGTACTTTGCCAGGGCAAAGTCAAGTGTATCCGACGTACTTCTCGAATGTCGACAATAATCCCTGATGTACTTTCTCAAGTATCATGAAGTGCTGTAACGATTTCCTCTTTCTCTTTCTTTTCGAGAAAAAGGAGGGGGGGGGGGTTTGAATCTCTCCCAGCGAACCCCCATAAGGCAGTTTTAACTGTTACCAGAGAACAAGCATGAAAATCCCATCCCGTCTGCCCCCGAACATGCTGTTAAGGCATGTAAATTTGATTTGGAATTTTTCCAAGGCGAAAGCGTTATATGAATAACGGTCGAAGCGGCTCAAGACAAGCGGCAGAAGCGGGAAACACTCTACAAAACGGACCCGGTGCCGATTTCCAATCGAAGGAGGAGAGATAACTGATTGCCATTTCATCTGCCCACGCCATTGATCAAGTCTTGTGGCTACCGCTTCGGAGAAAAGAGCAGCGTTTATCTTTGAGCTATTTTTAGGAACCGATCTCACGACTGGGAAAGAAGTCTAAAATTACCTTTAAAATACAAATCACTTCCTGTGAAAATTATACCGATAATCAAAAAATAAAAATAAAAAATATGTTCATTACTCCACTTTCCTGAGGCAAGTGAAACTCAAAAAGTGTGTGCGTGTGTGTGTAGGAGAGACTTCCTATAGTATTTTGCAAAAAAAAAAAAAAAGGGTTTGCCATAAATGTTCATTATGTAGCGATCGATTTTGTCTGGAACAAACGTCACCAGTCATGACGTCATCAACTTGAACTCCGAGCAATCAGTCCAAGATGGCGTCGCTTTGTGATCGCATAAGCGTTGCCAAGAAAGGACAAACTTTGCATAGCCAAGCAATGGGAACGTTTTTAATTATTTCAATTTTCATTATTATTATGTATTCGTAACTGTAGAAATACAAAAACCAGAATGTTTTCGTAATGTTTATAAGATTCAGTTACGGATTTTAGCACAAGATGGCGCTGCTACGTCCTGGAAACATCAATCTATAAGGAAATTACGTCATTAAAAGCTCTTCTTTCATGAACTGAACTGTAGTAGATTTCAATCTTCATGAAACATGGCTTGCTAATTTGCGAACAATAGACGTTCTAATTTTTATCTCTGAAATTTTTCCATGTCGATCTTTGGAGAAATTTGCACGTGACAGAAAGTCCATAAAAACATTTAAAAAAGTAAACAATTGATTATAAAATTGATTCCCTTCAACATCCAACAGTGCAGTGTAATCCCTTTAAAATGCCACGCGTTCTGATTTCATTAAAATGAATTAGATTTAAGGTTTCCGCTTTTCTTCAGTTAAGAGCAAATGGAAGATTTGATGGTAGATTATATTTGGCAGGTAGGATAATTTATAAAACACGAGCTTTTCTTTTATACTTTTTAAAGTTGTTAAACAATACAAGTAAAAGAAACGCTAAGGAAAGTAGGCTTCAAATTCTTTCAAGATGTGTTGCATCCAAAGCCAATGTCTCAGTAAATCATGCTGCAATTTTGAATATCAATTTTGAATATGCCGATATCAATCAGCACTTGAGACGACCTCAAGAAATGTAATCTCATTGGATACCATCTTTACAAACAATGCAGTATATGTAAACACAACCGTGTATCGGCTTGAACTGTGTTTCGTTGTTTATGATTATCTAATGCAAAGTAGTCACAGTTCTCCGCTGCTTTAATTATATATTTAAATACATTCTTATTTTTAGATTTTTATTATTTGATGTTCAAAGTCCTATTCAGCAATTCTGTGTAAATAGTTTGAAGAACACTGAAAGGACAAATTGAACAATAGCAGTCTGATTGGAAACGGAGTTCCATCCAGACACTACCATTCAAAGCGTTCTTTGCGGTCAGTCTAAAAGCAGAAAGGACGATTACTCAATTACCAAAAGCTTAATTTAACGGAATTAATAAAGAAGAATTTACCCAACATTTTCTAGGCTTATCTTCGTTCTTTATCCTCCACGAAGTCGTAATCTGTCTTAAAGGGTTCAGTACTTAGACCTATCTTTTGCGCAATCTCAGTGCAACTTCGTTAAAGGTTGTATTATTAGGAAAGAAGCTTACTGGAAATTAAAACTCCCTAATTACGATTTCACTGAGCTATTATGGAAACCTATTCAAGCTAAATAAGCTTCTTCCAAAAGCCATGGAAAAACAAAATCGTAAATAAATTCCATTAAAATGTAGGACTCCATCCTTCTAGCATTTTCTACAACACTACCATAACCTTGAATCTGGTCAAGCCATGATGAAGGAGAGACTGAATTATTGATTCAAGAATCTGAGTTTGTTATGGACTAGACATGTTCCCCGCGAGAATTTGAAACCTGATCCTCGTTGCTCCAGAATAAAATAATAAACAGCATGTAGTTGACGTGCCAATTTCCGAATTAGTACGATTCAAACAGTAGTTGTATCAAAGAAGTAATAGTAAATTAACAAAAGACGCCGACACACAAATGTAGATAAAAAGTTTAACACATTTAAAAAGACTATAGTGTAGTCTTTTTAAATATGTTAAAGTTCTTATCTACATTTGTGTGTCGGCGTCTTTTGTTAATTATAATGTGCACACGTTAAACGTTTAAAGTAATATTAAACTTTCGGCATTTTCAGTAAGTTGATTTACGTAATTTTGACAATTATCGGTTCTTATGGGTTGAGTTCATGAAAATCAATTGGGTAAACAACCATTAGAAATTAATATGAGCTAATACTATTTGGAGAAACGACTGTAAAAGGTATAAACTGCAGTATAAGATTTCGCTTGCGAACATAATGGGAAACTTAAATAAACAAACAAAAGGTAATTAGATGTAACCTTATTACATGATGGAATGCCTTAGGTTCGCCTTCTTTAAGTTTGCCGGTAGCGACATCCGATTAAAATGTCGGCAACAGGGGTTCGGTGATGCTGAGACAGAGTTACTGTCTAATTGCCTAAATCTTCTGGGTTGATGCCTTGCAGCTTCAAAACTTATCCCGGAAAGAGAGGGAGAGAGAGAGAGGAGTGGGTGTCGTGATTGCGCCTCTACCATTTTAGCGCATGCAAGAGGGATTTGGTGGCAGAAGATTCGTCGGATTAACTGGGCTAAGGCTGCAGCAATGATGTTTACCAGTTAGACCAAACACCCCATTCCCCACTCAAGCAAGAGATGAGTTGTTTAATCTTATGATTCATTCGGTGCCGTCGATTTGTTGTTTTCTGGAAGGAAGAAAACTGTTTATTTCAAATCTTTCTTCAAAAAAAAAAAAGCTGTGTTCTTTAGTGGATACAAAGAGACGAGTTTGGAGAAGAGATTTTGGCAAGAGAAGAAGCGTCTGATTGGAACCAAGTCAAAAGTCAGCCTTGCCATTAATAAAGCAATTTACCTCAAGAAAAGTTTAATATCGTAATGCCAACCATAAACGTCTTCTTCTTGGCAATTATCAAACACCAAAACATAATCATACGAGAACTTGAAACAAGAGCCAAAAAAAGACCAGAAAAACTGCACTGCACTTTTTTATGTCATTAATGCAGTAGTTGAGTCTTTGGTGGGGATTGTGAATGTTGAATTTAGGAAGATATGGGTATCTCAAACCATTCAAAGAAAGAACCAGTCTTACAAAAACAAAACAAAAAAGCTTTTTCTATCTTATTTTTCTTTTAGCTTTCTACTAGGTGACACTTTATAAGAATAGAGCTGTGCCCCGCGTTAAATTCGGCCCTTCTCGGTAACGTTCGGTTCTCGTCGTGCAGGAAGCCTCCCGTCGCCGCCGCCGCCGTAACGTTTATGTTTACTGCTCCGCTCCTATTGGTCGTAGCGTGATGTTACATAGCCTACAACCTTCCTCAATAAACGGGCTATCTAATGCAAAAAAAATTTTTCAAATCGGACTGGTAATTTCTGAGATTAGCGCATTCAAACATACAAACCCTTCAGCTTTATATATTAAGTTTAAGATTGTTCTTTCGTCTCAGTACGTTATAGCATTGATGGGGAGGGGGAGGGGGCAGAAGATATTATTTATATTTTTAAAAGTTAAAGAATGATATTCCGTATTCTACTCCTTCTCGACACTATAAAATTTCTATACAATCCTCAGTTAAAATGTGATATATATCCGATACATGATTAGAATATCAATTTGCTGCAAAGGTGCTGTCGCTTTCTCATAGCCACAATCGGAAATAAAGTCGTTAATAAACGATAAAAAAATATACATCTTAAAATTTTGGTCGTAAACAATTGATAGGCTGTGATTTTTCACATTATTTTTACGGAGAATGTTTAAGTGAATAATGTTAACTTGTGTATGTCTATTTAGTTCTGTCCCAGTAACAGGGGTAGAATGATAGAAATTCCTAAAGAACTGAAAGCCTACTTTCCGTATTTATTTATTTTATTTTTTTTTATTTTATTCTTTTAAGATGTGAAACGACACAATCGAAAAACCTACCTTTATTTATATTAGATTGTAATTTCTATCTAATATAAAAAAGAAGAAATTATCTATTTTCTGAAAAAAACTATTTTAATCGGCAGTATTTTTACTTAAGTTGCTTAAATCCTATTTTAAGTAACGCATCAAAGCGCGCGCAACTTAGTGGATTACTAAACGGATAAACATCCATTGCCAAATTAGACTATGGTTTGGATAAATATACAATTCCTTTATTTCGGATGATTCTAAAAGAATAATAGTTACTAATTAATAGTTATTAGTTAAAGATTAACTAGTTTCTAAAATAATTATATTATTAGTATTTACCGCGAATACTAGAACTAGAAAGAGCAGTAGTATATACAGCACAAGCAGTGAAGTTTTTCAGGCAAACAGAAGCTCAGTGACGACAAATATAAGAATTCTTTAATAAACAGTAATTCTACTTTTTTAATTCACTTGCTTATTCGTTGCGCAGAAAAGCGTCATGTGACCTTGATTAGACCATTCGTAGGATTGTTTCCATGTTAATATTATAAAATGGTGGAATCTTAATGCATTAAAATACGTATTTAAACTTCTGTCATTTCCTTTTAATAATAATGTAGGCCTAATATCCTACCAAAAACTTAATATAATCCAAACAAGCAGAATTATTTTGTATAATCTGTGGAGCGGATGCGGAAATGGGGCTGGTCCCAAAATCGGGCAGGGACTACATCCCTCGAATTACAATTAAAAATCCCGCTTTATAAAGAGTTTCTTTTTTTTAATTTCCTTGATTTTATTGAAAAACAATATAGAAAAGAATACAAGTTAAAATGAATTCAGATTTTTAGCCAGTAAATACACTTTTACTCTTAAGAAAATGTAGAAAACATAAAATTAAAAGTTAGATTTTGTAATGGGTGTAGGATAGATGGTGGTGCCTCTGCCAAGTTAGAAGGGGTTCGTTGTTGGCTCGCTGTGAAGTCATTATGAGCGCCGTTTGTAGGCAACGCCAAAGTTACGCAGATTACATTACCAATGCTTCGAAAATGCTACCATTTCCTCTACAAGCTGCAGACTTAAAACGTTTTCTTTGAACTTTAATTGCAGTCTTAATTTGCATAACAGCTTTAAGGCTGTAATCTTTAACTCATAAAAAACTCGAGAGCCTATTGGAATTTTTATGAAAGTACCGCGATTAGGATATAAAAAGTGAAGGAGAGAGAGAAAAAAAAAATAAAACCTCGTAATTTACGACATGCAAGTAAACGAAGAAATAAACAAGATGTAAGATCAAAAAAAAAAATAGTACAAGTAATATAGAAATGAGATATAAACAAGTTGAAATATATGTAGTATTTCTTCATAATATAAAAGAAAAAGACTATATCAAACTATTTATGGTGTATGTGATAGAGTTAAAATACCGTAAATGATGTTAAGGGAAGGTTAATACACTGAGTTTTCAAAAGTATTCGGACGCTTCTGGATAAGTGCAAATTCGTCTTTTAATATCCAAGGAATTATAGCTAAGCATTTTAATGACTAAGGCTTATATATATATTTTCACACACACAAGTATATCCTTCCAGTGATAACACCGGTTAATGGTAAGAAATAATAGTCATGAGACTTCGACTTGTAATTTCATTTTAAAACAGCTGTTTCCCATTCATCGGTAGATTTTTTTTTTTTTTTTTTATTCTTTAAATGCCAGTAAAATGTATTTCTTTAGGAATGAGAGCGAAGCTAGTGAAAGATTTATTTGAAGTATTGTAAATGGTATTTTTTTTTTTTTTTTTACGTGATACGTAATTTTTGAGATGCTATTTCTGTTTTTGTCGTGAATAAGAACGTTTTCAATTTCAATTTATTAATGTTGTTTGATATATACAGTTTGATTTTCCTAAATCTGTAGGATAAATGTGGAAATACTACATCTTCAAAAGTAGAGCAGCCAGGTTCTTTTGGAAGCAAAGGCGATTCTTGACTGACATTCGAAATATGAGGTTCAATTTGGAGCTAAAACCATTGAAAAAAAAAATCACTACGGGTCTAAACTTTTCCTTCCAAATATTCTTTATCTGCTCTCATTTTGCACGCTTTCTTTGAGAACGACGACCGTTAAAAAAAAAAGCTTATAAATAATTTCTTAATGGCGCTGCCGTTCCGTGGTTCTTACAGAAGAACAATGGAACACAATTTTGCAACATCTGAGCAATAATTTTTTTTTGTTTTGTCTTTAGTTTTCTTGCTTTTTCGATTGAGCCATCCTGGCGCGCTAACAGATGCCATGTTTTTTCGTGATATTCACAGAAGAACTAAACAACGTTTCTATCATTTTATCAACAAACGTGAAATTTACCAATAAATTTCTTTTATAATCTGAATCTCTGTAAATCGTACAGAATCGTTGTTATTTAAAACTTCATCTTTTCTTTTGTACCTCTCATAATGTTATTCTAATTTCTTTTTGTGGATGAAGAACTTTACGTGGTGTAACCCCCCCCCCCCAACTCTCCACTGTGTGTGAGTTTGTTTTTTTCCCGTTATACAAATCGTCTATAACTAATATCATAATTTAAATATTATTGTGGTTTTTTACTTTAAAAAGCATTTTTATGTATAATTCTTAGTTTTAATAAAGTTGGGTTATCCCGCGCGAAATATTAGGTCCATTGCCTTAACTCGAAGCCCATTGCCTTAACTCGAAGCAGTGTCGAGATACAGTTATTAGACTGTCTTTTGTTTCCCTTGATACAGGCATAATCCTTACTAGATTAGCATTGAAAACTGACGACAGCGATGCCTGGTGGAAGGATAATGCTGGAATAGCGTCACGTCACTCAAGTGTTGAAATACGGTGGCAACTGAATGTGCCGTAAAATGCGAAGCGACGCAAATCGGGGTATGGACCTATAACTAAGTTTCGGCAAAAAAAAAAATATTAGGTTTCCTATTACAATTTAGAAAACCGGCTCAGAATGTTAGCAACTGAAAATGCTAAGGTGATACAGGAAGATCATTTTAGGCTTATGATTGAAGCCTTTTAGTCCCAGTTTGTCTGTCAGTCTGTGGACAAAAAGTATCCCACAATGCTTCGCAAAGGCTTCTGATACGTGAATGAAGAAAATTATTCAAAAGTTATTGAATTCAGTCTATTAACAAGATTTGAGCTAAGAATGACGATTATTCCCATATAAATAGGGGTGGGTAAGATAACACGGGGAGGCAACAGACTCGCGCGCGCATTTTTTAGACCACCCGGCGCAGTCTATTCTAACGTAAAGGTGACTCAATCTGTACTATTCTCATCCTTCTTTTTAAATCATTATTAGAAATTTAGTGTATTAACAACTTTTGAATAATTTTCTTCATTCACATATCAGAAGCCGTTGCGAAGCATTGTGATTGGTTTACTAATCGCTATCTTGTTTATTCCTTGATTTTTATAGTTTTAATTACAATGTAAGAAGAGAGATAAATAATCATCACTTCCTACAAATACTGATTTATTAGCGATACTTCCATACGAATTAGCTGCAGCTTATACACATTTCAACAGTTTTGAAAATAATTAAGAAGCACAGTCAAACTTGGATAATTCGAACTTATTTAATTCGAAATTCTGGATAATTCGAATTTTTTGCTCGGTCCCTGGAATTCTGTATTAAAATAATGTTAAAAAAATCGTGGATAATTGAATTTTATTTTGAATAATTCGAATTTTTCGTACGATTGTCCTTAAGATATTACGGTAAAAATTGTTCCTGAGACTTTTCTCAGCTAAGATACATTATTTATTTTAACGGACTTTCTAAGGAAAACAAAAGTAAGGGTTGGAATGTATTTTTGTATCAATTGATAGATTGGAATCATATGCTATGACTCAAAATATCTCCGTTCTTTTTTTGAAGTGATGAATAATTAAGCTAGTTAAAAATGTTTGATTTAATGAGAAAAAAAAATATAGCAGTATTCTTAGATAAAGTTTGTGTGTTAAATCTTGATCGTGGAGTTAATCTTTTTTATTTATCTCTTCTGTTTGAGAGAATGTATGTAATTCGAATTTTTGGATATTTCGAACTTTGTCTCTGGTCCCTTCAGCTTCGAATTATCCAAGTTTGAGTGTATATTATTATCAATAGTCTGTCAATTCTCGAAACATAAACACACGGAATGACTGAGTGGATGAACTTTGCTTCCGAAGGAAAGTAGGTTAAAAAATGATCGAAATAGAATTGAATTGAACTTGAATTGTAATGAACTTGGATTTTTATCCTTAAATTTGTAAAAGCCTCCAATCTACGAAATTTCATCAAAATCAAAACGGGCTGGAACTAAGTTATTTTCTTCAAACTGATGAACCGACCTTTCGTAAAGAGTTACTTCTCGAAGCCAACAAACCTTAAAACCATCTAAGTAAATGGAAAATTAAAAAGATCATCTTTTTTTTCTCTCTCCCTGTCTCTTTTTATTGAAAGCATTTCGGACCCAATAGTGCAACCACACGCTTTTTTTGCTGCAACAACTTCGACTCTTGCAGAGAAAGCAAAGACCCAACTATCACTTAAGATTCTACTCACACCGAGTTACCGGTATTTTTCCGTTTTCTCTTTTTTTCTCTTCCCCATCCCTTAGAGTAGAATAGGAAAAGAGGGAGGAAAAAAAAAAAAGAGAGAAAGAAAATAAAAGGAGAAAGACGGAAAGGCAAGAGACTTGAATCTTACTATTTGGCGAGAAAATTGTGAATGCGATTTCAGTGTGCGTGCACTGAGGAAACTCATTAGGCCTACCCACTTGAGTCTTAATTAAGCTGCGCAAGAGCTTTTCAAGTCCGGTCTTTGAGGCCCGGTTTCCGCTCTTTTCAATAAGGTCTGTGAGGATGAAACCCTTTCTTGTGTTGCCTTATTTACCTGAATAGTTATAAGGCGCAACGAGCAACCCGAGTGACAGTGGGGAGCTTTTTTTTTTTTTTTAAAACTTGGATGAAGTTTTCCTCAAGCTTTTATTAGATGTTCAGCTGTCTGAAAAGATATATGTGACGTCATCTTCAGTAGTGTCACAGAAAAGAATGGAACAAGAACACCTCTCACTGAACTCGGCGTCTCCTGATGTGACTTCCACACGTGGTACAGCTTTAGTTCCGGGTTATTTTATATCTTGAGAATACAGGAGATACAACGCTATCACTCTCATCTTTATTGTTTAGCTAGCTTTAAAACACTGAAATATCTCGAGATGTAAAAGCCTAAACCTAACTGAAGGAAATACGACTCAACTTACTTTTAAAAATTCAGTATGTTATTTTCATTTTACTATTGTCTTGACTGAATGCTTATTTGTTTAGATTCTTCCAAAATAATCCACTTATTCTTACAAACTAATAATTTTAATCGGAATAATGATCACAACTACAGTCTTAACAGATGGATGTTGACGATCTCGTTTGCGTGAGAATTACGGAAAACACGAGATCTGGACATTAGCCTCTTCAGCAGATCTCAAGGACTTTAGTATTTTGAATGTCTGTCACTAGGAAAATGCTACCTAATGAATTTATCGTTTGTTTATTGACTGTTTTCAATTTATGAAAAACTATATTAAAATTTAGTAAAAGTCTCCTGCATTCCCCAGTATTATAATTCATTCAAATATTTCAATTTACTTCGCCATTTTGTGAGAAGACATGGATAGAGGCTATTCTCGCGTAAATTACGTGAAATCACGAAAATACGAGATCGTCAAGATCCGTCTGTTGGACTGTATATAACTCCCAAATACTAATCATGATAAAAGTCTTTCTATAAAACTTCCTCCTAATATCAAATTAAATATTGGAAACCCAATTAACTGTTTAAATTACCTTGACTTCTCTTATATTTGTCACCTGTTTATAGAAATATTGTAACTAATACAATGTAATGTAGGATAATAATACTTGTGTAATCTTTTTAATGCAATGCTCTTTAATTTGAAAAGAAAGAAAACAGGATTAGAACAAAAAAGTTATTAAGAAACAATTTTAATTGAAGGACATATTTCTGGTACGAAACAAGACTTTCCAACAAAGATTTAAAAAAAAAATAAATCGCATCCTCTGTATTTTATGTTATCTAAGGAGATAAGTTACTTTGTAAATGGATATAATTACGAATATACTAATGTTGCGCCCGAATCCTCGTATTATTTTTCTTGTATGTTTTTTCTTTTACACAAACCCATACTGGAAGAAGTTTTCAGTAATTGTCTCTTTTACCATCCACTCCACCAACATGAAGACCTTTAGTTAGATTCTCATCAGTCATGAAGTCCAAATTATCTCTAAATATACAATAATACGTATATTTATACATTTCATTCATTAAACCTTCCTCTCAATTTGCACAACTTTACAACATTTGTATATCTCACACGCTTTCTATATTAGTATATAAAATATATAAAAAAAGAAAACAAAAAGTAATCTTAACGTAAAAGAGTAATATTAAAGTTATTACATGTAATATATATCATGTATCTCTTAACAGTATGTGTGGTTTATTATAATACTGTTATGTATACAATGTGCATCAAATATAATATTAGGGTAGCATTCTTTACTGAGAATAAAGGGTAACCATTATTTACTATTATTTATAAAGTACATTTGTTTTAAAAATCTTTTCAATCTCGGGACCATTATATAAGAATGGTATTTTTCAATCTCGGGACATATAAAATATGTAAGAAAATTAAAAATTTGCTATATTTCACCTATGGATTAACAATTTAATATTTATCAACTTGGATTTTTAACCAATGTTTTAATTAATAACTTACTGGAATAGAAAGATTGATTGACGGGCTTAATTATACTTTTTTTTTTTTTTGAATAACTGATTTTCGGGTTTTATCGTTCAATAGGTGTTGCATCAATTACAATCTTCTTGTATTTACTTTGTATTTTCTTGTTTTTCTTTGTATTTACTTTGTTTAACTTGTAAATATACGAATCAAAATATATGTATTCACTTTAAATTGACATTTACAGATAAATAATTCACGTGCTGGTGATAGCGTGTCATTGCACAACGACCTATCAACTTTCATGACATTCTGCTCGTTTTCCTGATGAGTTAGTTTTTTTTCCTTTCCATTCCTTCAAAGCAATGTATATATACATTGCTACATTTTCTTCGTACAAAGATGGAATATTTATCTATTTCCGAGTGAAATATTAGGTACTTTAAAAAATGAAGGAAACATCAAGTACTTTTCTCTTCCCAGGGGCAAAAAAAAAGAAGAAAAAAATGCTCGTAATGCATAATAGTACACGGAGATACGATGTCCGGATCACGTAAGGCGTATTTGTCATCGAGCCCGGGACTTCGGAAGCGGTATCGGGGACATTTTTCAAGAGCCGAATCTTCTTCCCCATCCCCGCCCTTACGGCCCATCGATGACGGGTCATTTTGCCGAGCTCGTTTCTCTTCAGTCATTAGACGCCGTCGAGAGACGACGCCCCAGAAGCATCTGACAAATGCCTGTGATTTACCTAAGTGCCAATGGAAAAGCCGCGATAATTGGCTCGTGCGCCAATCAATAACCAATGCCAATGGGAAATCCATACACCGCAAGAAGACAAAGGAATGAATATGCAAGGAACAGCGGCCGATCAAACAGAGATGCATAGGCTACATTATATTAAAATTATTTAGAGGAAAGGAATCTTAAAGTTGGCGTAGCAACTTTCGAATGCCTGCTATTGATAGCCTAAATCAGCATTTTATACCTTGTAATGACTTTGTTCGGATATTGTAATATTTCGTATTTTTTTTTTTGTTTTTTTTGTTGTTGTTGTTGGAAAGAATGAATCGAACTATATTTCAATGGATGGCTAGGAAGTTCCTATATACTATAATGACGGAATGGATTCACCAATCAAAAAAAGCTTGGAAATACTTCCAAGCTAAATTTTCCGCTTGCTACGATTGTTGCTGGTTCTGCAATAAAACGTTTCTATGAAAACGTAAAATGGTGTGAGTTTTTTTTTTCCCTTACTTCCTTACTTATATCCAACTAGCGGAGTACCCGTTCTTCGTACGGGTTACAAAAAAAGAGTTGTTCTAATGTGGATGAAGAAGAAATTGAAATTGATGTAAGATCACTTCGAAACTTTCCCAGTTGGTACAAAAATCACGTGATAGATACAAAGTACTGTTATATTTGAATTTTGTAACTCGAAATCCCTAACCTCCCACTCCTTTCTCCCCTTCTCCAAACCCCTCTCACTTCAAATCTTTCCCAGTTCGTAAAAAAATCAGATGATCATTACAAATCTGTATCTATCGCGAAAATCTATAGCTATTCCGAAGACCCGAAAAGTATCCTTAAACAATGTTTACCTATCCCCTCACCGCCTCGTTTCCATCCTAAAGTTCTAGTTTTTGCCTCCCGGTTAATATGTAGCGTTATTATGCACAACAATACTTTAGTTCCAATTGTCGCCACCAGATTAATATGTGGCACTATTCTGCTCAATAATATTTTAGTTCCAATTGTTGAACAACAATAGTTTTGTAGTTCCAATTGTCGCCTCAAGGTGCGTATGTGGCGCTTTCAAGACAGTTTATATACACATCCCCCCCCCCTAAAATAAAACAAACAAAAAAAAAACAAAAAACAAACTAAAAAAGGTTTTTTTTTTAACTTTTACATTATCTACAGTAGTCTACCCCCATGCCAAATTTGAAGTTTGTAGCATATGGGAAGTATGTTAAACATTTGTCACAGTGAGACAGACCTACACACATCCATAAATTTCACTTTTGTATTATGGCTTTGAATTTAAATTTAACAGGAGCTCGCATTTTAAGTCTAAACTTAGCCCGCTTTTTAAGATATGTAATTATATGATTAAAGAGTTTTAAAGGAAATGTATATTGGCTGTCTATTAACCATAGAACTAGGATGGTCAAGGGTTTCATGACAAGACAGACCTGATGTTAGCTGGAGAAAGAATAAAAATAAAATGGAGGAGGAGCCCTCAATTTGTTTTCTGTAAACAAGTCGCGAGCTTCCCTGGATGGCACAAAATTAACTTTCCCTCTACTTCTATTAACGATAAACGTCAAACTATCAGCGAAATTAAAATTCAGACTTTTTTTAGCAGTAATTTTCTTATCTTCAATATTGTTGTTTATAGAATCACTTTCTCTTCAAAGCACTAGAAATTATTTCACACAAATCAATTATTAGAGATAAAAAACATTAAATTTCAATCTGGATGATTTTCTGTTAGGAGTTAGAAGTAGAGGATTCTTGTGAGGATTCATCTTGAAGGAAAATAAAGAAAAAATTTTTTGCCGTAATATCGCTGGTTCTTTAATAATTGTTGTTGGGGGTTAATTTCGCGCGGTTTTTAAAGGGAGATTCTTTGGCATGCGAGGAATTCCCGATTCCCTTAAATTTTATTAAGCTGTAATCCAGTTTGGTTTATATTCACGGTGGGGTTGGAGGGAAGGGTAGGGGGTGTTTAAGACGGCCAACCAACCGTGTCTAGATTGAAAGGAAGTTTAATCCAATGGAAATTATTACAACCCATGCATTTTCCACCACCCCTTCCTCTTTAAAGGGTAATTGGAAGCTGGCGTTATCGTTTAATCGCACTGGAATGAGACCCGAGGGGGTCCTTTTAAAAGGCCCCATTTCACCACTTTAATGCCGTTCATTTGCTCGCGAAGACTGGGTCAGAGAGTGAAGCCAGCAAATCAATCATCTGACTACAGCGCACTCAAGAACACGAGGCGATTAATTGATAGAACATAACGCGCCCTTCTACAGAACAGACACACACACATATACACACACTTCAATAACAAATCAGAAATACACTTGCGTTTTCATATATTATAAAACTGAATATATGAAACATGATTGAAAGAACAAACAATAAATATTCGTATGTCTGTTTGACAGTTTTTAATTTAAAATTATAAAATATATTGCAATGGAAAAATTTACAAAGTTGCATTTGAAACAGCTGATGAGAACTGTAGGACCGAGATTTATACAAGTATAAAAAAGTCTCTCTGATACAAGTCTCTGTGTTGTGGTATGAGTTTCTGTTTTAATTGCATTGTTTGTTTAACCATATTAAGTATATAGAAAATAGATATTTTCCTAATTTTAATTGGAGCGTTTATCTATTCCTTATCGATATAAATATATAAATATATATTAAAAGATGCGTTAAAGAAACGTTCACACTTATGTGAATGTATAATTTTTTGAAGCACCCTGTATTTACTATTGTGAATGTACAATTTTTGAAGCACCCTGTATTTACTATAGATTATTTTCTGATAAAGATCCTTTTTCTATAAGATCTGAGTAAGTAACTGAGTAACTGAGTAATTACAAACAGTTAAATTACAACAACAAAAAATGTTAAGACTATTAGTTATAGAGATTTAAATAATAATAATAAAATATAAATGAGTACTGTTTGCAAATTTTGCTAAAAATAAAAAGCACACATTTTGCAAAGACAGGGAATGATAAATATGTCCAATTAAGGAGGAAAATTTCTTACGAAATTATATAATCAACATTTCAAATCAATGAAATTCTGTAAATTTTGCATCTACGCTAATAAAATTCCCATTTTATATAATTGTTCTAAAAATTATGTTTTAAAAGACGCTTTCCAACAATGCTTCCATGTAATACTGGAATGACGATTAGTCCAAATAAAAAAAAAATAAATAAAGTAGATCTATAGAGATAATAGATTTTGATATTAAAAAAAAGGAAATTTTATATTTAATTTTTGCTTCACAATTGTAATTTTTAAAAAATTAGAAAAAAAAATTAAATAAAAAAAAGAAAAGTTTTGTAAAGTTGAATATTTTTGGAAATCTACAAAACACCATATATGGAAATAACTTTTCAAATCTTTTTATTTTTAGGTTTTTCTTTGTATTATCTATAATATAAAATGGGAAATTTGTGGATGTATGTGTGTTTGTTCGAAATGTTTAGAAAACTTCCCAACATGCTACAAACATGCTTGAAATTCGGCATATGTTCATTCCATAGTGTAGACAATGTAAAAAGTATAAAAACCTTCTTATTTTTTGGGGGTGGGGGGGAAGAAGGATGACCATGAATTTTGTGACGTCACAATATGTTTAATATCGTGACATGGAAAGACATAAAAAATAAAATTGCAGTTTATACAAAGTAAATTTATATTATACAAACCGAAAACGTATATTATGTATCTATTTTCTATACAGTATATAATGTACATACTTACATTTTGTGATGTAATACCATGCTCTTGGAATAAAATATCGTTATATGTTATCTAATTTTATTATACATTCTAGTATTAAAAAGCAGTATAAACAATTTTTGTATAAAATACTGTAATGTACTACAAAACTATTGCATTGATTGGTTGGTTGATAGATATATAAACATTTCCAAAAAAAAAAAATTGACTTCTTTTTTATTCCTCTTCTTTTTTTTTTTCTCATAGATTTGCTTTGGGGGAAAAAATAAGAGAGAAAGAAAAGAACGGAAAACCGAAAGAAAAACAGTTGCACCTCTGAATAATTCATCTACTTCTGCTTAAGCGTTCTTAAAATTTATGAATAATCTTATTGAATTCAGTTTTCATTTCTTTTATAAGAACTAAAATCTATCATTTGATAATTCAAAGATTTGATTTCATACAATGTAGGCACATTGTTTATTCTGCACCACCCGCTTTATTCTTTTATTCTTCTTTTTCTTAAAAAAAGAAAGTCACGAAAATAAATTATTACCATTACCGAATAATGAATGTCGAACTGCAATAAATCCTGAATTTGCTATTTACCGTGGCAGAGTGATATTGAAAAGAATAATTCTTTATCGCATTGATTCCTTTACAGATTCAAATCACATCCATTTTCCAGTGAATTTGTTTTTTTTTATTTTAGGTTTTGTTCTTGGAGGTGCCACAATTGACGGAAATTATTACAACTTGGACTTTGTACGATCGACATTGAATGACAATTGAATGAAGAAACAGATCGGGACAATGGGCTGCTCAGAAATTAACATATTCATAAGAGATCGACTCACAGGCAGGAAACGATGCTTCTTCTGATGCTAATCACGCGAATTATGATATTAAAGGCTTTACAAAGCTTCTCGATATAGTCTGACATTAGAGCATTGATTGATATGTAACTAATCTGTTTTGGTGAAAGGTCTGTAGCAAATTAACTGTTCATAATTGGTTCTTTGGTCTTGATCTCTTAAATAGAATAATCGATTACACTAGCTGAATTATTACAACCTATTGGGAGTTCAGATTAGTAAGGCGTAATTTATTGTGGAAGGAAATGAACAAGTGAAACTTAATACTCTTTAAAAGTAAAATCATAGGATTTCATTTCTAATATAATTCTTAATAGTTTTACACTTAAACAGTTATATTTAAGATGTTGTTAGAATATGCGAATAGCATGTTGTAAATTTGTTTTTTCCCGCCTGTGTATGTTCGTCAAAATGGCTGACCATGCATAGGAAACGATTAGAATTCTAATGGATAGATTTCTATGAAATTTAGTATGTAAGGAAAATACGTAAAACTGATCTGCCAATCCTGAACTTTACTTATATGAAATTAATAGAAAAAAAAAAAAATTGCGTCAAATTCTTAAACGACATTGTTGTCTTGAATAATCGAAATTCAAGAACTTTATACATTGCGAATGTATATTTCTGAAATTTTCAGAAACCATTGCTGAGACGGTTTTAGAGCTTGGCAGCCAAGATAGTTACTGCCTCTCATTTTACGTAAGACCTGTCATTTTTATATAAAAAGTTGAGCTGAAATTAAAAGAGACGTTGAGCTGAAATTTTTGCATACAGTTCTCTTCAAGTCTTCACTTGTCTAGAGCCCAGCACAACTAGAAGCTATTTCTTGACTATTCCTGCAAAGTTTACAGTCTAAAAAAACTACAACAATTCCTCTCTTATCTAATCTGTTCTACTTCCTCTAAAATATTCTCAATATAGATTAGAACCAGACTCACTTTTTAAACTATTCTAAAGGTATAATAAATTCAATACATATATCTTGACAGATTTCAATATATTTATCTTTATAGAGTCCTGTAAGTATATATCTTTACAATTTCACTGCATCTTTTAAGTAGAAATTTCATAATTTGAGATTAAGTATTGTAGAAATTGCAGTTTTTCTTCAGTCTTTTTCTACTTGTTTAAAACATTACACATTGTACCCTATTCAATTTGGAATTAATACCAACCCTTCCCTACTAATAAAGAACCAATAAATAAACATTTTGCTATAATAAACGTTGTTTGTTGTTTGTTCCTTCTCGTAATAAAAACGAAACACAGACAAAGGTTTATATGTTATTTTCTTAACGCAAAGCGTAAAGAATTCGAACAGATGAAACTGTTTACTGGAGCTTCTTTCATAACCTTGTTCAAATAAAACTGGTTATTGGCTCGTGGATGGAAAAATCTATACGACTTTACTGCTATTTTTATTATTTCAAATATAACGGAATTGCAATGTTTAGGCGTAACATTAAATTTAGGGTAAAAAAAAAAAAAAAAAACTAGATAACTTACAAACAGATAAGAAAGTTTGTTTTAAAGACGCTCTAAGATAGGATTTTTTTTCTTTTTTGTTTTAAGTTTCTCTAACAATCTAAACAGTTTTAAACTGTCAACAAAGCTGTTAGGATACAGCGACAGAAATAAAAGTGGTTAAAAGCCAGAGAATTAAGCCTAAAATTACATTCATAAATTAAAATCCATAGGCAATTAGGTCTATCGGTGATTTGAAAAGGAAGATACAGAATGTAGTCACTATGGTTACTATGGAAACTTATTACTGAAAATAATTACTAACAATTAAACAAATGCGAGGAATTGATCTAAATCTAAACCATTTCTAAACTATACATTAAACTATTTCTGGGAAATTGGTAGAAAATTGGTTGTGTTTCTCGGTATATTTCTAATCACTATGTATTTGGACACCCTGAATTGACTAATTAACTTGAAAACGAAATTTTGTACGGTGGATCAAGGAACAGATTTCTAAAGCTCCAATTTAGGTTATCAATTTTATCAATGCGATTAATGAGTTTAACCACTTTTTAGGAGCTTTTTTTTCTTATTTGATGCGCATAGAAAATTCATTGAGGCCAGCGGAGACTGGTACATGGGTTTCTATTCTTTTATTTTTATTGGGTATTTCTTGTTTTTCAGTTTATACTTGGAGGTCCCATTCTTTTCCCTTCTCAGCAATGCGATAAAGAAAAAAAACAAATGAATTCGGAAACATTAACATTACAGAGTCATGCAAGGTAAGCATAACAAGAGAAGGTAAAGGTGTTCCACTACAGGCTTTGTAGGCTCTTTGTAGGTGCTTTGTAGGGTGTGCGGGAGATTTAGGCTCCAACGATTCTCGACCTACGGGATTAAGCCCATTGCCCAAGGATCCGAAAATCGGTCGTACGGATCCATGTGCAATGGGCTTAAGGGGAGCGTGTGAGATCAAAATTATCGTATTGAAATGAAAAAAGGTAAGGTGAATGAAGCACAATTTACGTATATGATGATTCAGTCCAAAATTTACATATTCAAAACACCCTCATTCACCTTACCTTTTTTTTATTTCAATTTGATAATTTTGGTCTCAAACGCTCCCCTTAAGCCCAATGCACATGGATCCGTACGACCGATTTTCGGATCCATGTGCAACGGGCTTTAGTTGGAGTCGGATGGTCAAACTGACGCCCCACCTTCAATCCCCGAGTAATACAGTACCGATTTGACAGAGAGCTGAGTGAACCATAGGATCTGTCTGTAGGAGTAAAAACCATGGAAAAATCCTCGATCATCGCCGGGATTTAAACCCGGGCCCAGGGCCTAAATCACTGGGCTACCGGGCCCACAGGAAACAGGAGGACGTTTGACAATGTTTATGGGGTACTAAATTGAAGTAAAAATTAAAAAATAAGAGGGGGAAAAAAATAAAAAAATAGACCAGAACGAAGGAGAATTTGAAATTGAAGTTTCAATAAAGATTGGAGGTGAAAATCATAGCGAGAAAGGATAGCAATCATTTTTCAGATTACACGCAGAGACAAAACTAAAGAAATGATAACTGTAATTCTCAAATATCTTAAGTTCAAGAATATTTGGCAAACGTGTATTTCGGTAAATATGTAATGTACCGTTACTACGAAAGTTCATCTTTAAACTTAACAGAACGTTATCAGAAAACACACACACATAATGTGTAAATCACGTTATCCGCTGATTCTGATCTCGCGGATATGCTTATCCGCTTTTATAAAGGTAGAACCCATTTCGCCAGAGCCGTCGGGATACAGGGTTGCGACCTACCAGGGACGCCTCTGTGGCCCTCATTTTTTTTTTTCACCAGTACATTTTTTTATTCATAAAATAAAATTATGAAAATTAGTATCTTTCTTAAAAATAAATATATATATTACCTAGATATAAGTTGTTATTTTTTTTTTTTTAACTTGGCGTATGTTTCGCTCACGGGCCCGATACACCACGCGACTGCTGTATATTTGGCGACACACGTGGTCTCTTCGCGATCAGGGGCAATGTCAAAAAACTTCAGAGGCGCCTATCTCGCACTATCGACGGAGCTCCACCAAGGGAAGCTGCGATCTTGTTCTCGCGGCTTCTGTTATATTAACAAGTTATGATAACGTGTTCTCAGTGGACTTCACAATAATATAATGCTGTGATTAAATAATGTAGTTTTAACGAAGGATGTTCATAAATCAACTTATTCTTTCAGGATGTACGGTGTAGTTGGTTTTATTTATTCATAATATTTTATTTAACTTTTGCATTAGAAGTTAAATTTTATCAACAGCATTAATAATTGGAAAACATCCAGACGTTGTTTTACGGAAATCTTAAATATTCATTAGGTCATTTATGCAAAAATACAACAACAAAGAATAGAACTGTGAATTGATCTCGAAAAATATGTGTAATATATTTTTAATTTATAATGCGTCCCATTATTTTACGTATTATATCATTCTTAACTGTTTTTGAGATTTTTAACTTTATTCACATAAAGTATTTTTTTTTTTCTAAACTGTAATAAAATTGAACCAAGTCAGTAAAACCGAAGCAAGAAATACACAGCTGGAACAAGGACTCTTGGGGGGCACTGAAAAAAGATTAAAGAAAAACTCCTCCACTCCAAAGAGATTCCTATCAGAGCGGTGGCTATCCCGAAACAAGAAACCAAGCGATGCGGCGCTGTGCGCGGAGGCGGTTGGGACAATAGGGGGATACAATCGGTGGCCTGTGTGTAAACAGCGGAGTGGAACACTTGCACCGATCGCTTCCACCTTTAAAGTCACAGGCCGCTCATTGATTTCCCCGCTGTAGTTGAATGACCGGACGAAAGGTGGCGCGGCCTTCAAGAATGTAGTTCCCGCTCAGCTGAGAGAACTGACTCTTTTGCAGAGGGAGCATTCTTCGTTCTCTTCTTCTGCAATGGAAGGGGATTTAGATTTTCATACAGAAATACGTAAGACAGAAATACAAACAATTACATCCATTTCAAATTTGGTCATTTTCCTGTGGGGATTTGCGTGGATATTTCATTCTCAGGGATTTCAAAGAATATTTCAGGGATATTTGAGCAACAGTAAAAGATCCAAAAATAAAGTGATGTCCAAATACATAAAAGATATTAAAATAAAAATAAAAAAATTCAAGCAAATATACTTAAAAAAATGATTAAAAAAAATCATTATTTAAATAAAAGTACGGTATTTTGAAACTCATATTCTACTGTTCGTATAAAATGAAAGAATTAAAAAAAAAATCTTATAAAACCCTATTTAATATTGGAAAAAAAAACCAGAAAGAAATCATTAATTAACTTTACTATGATTTTTCTTATTCCGACTCGACCGCAGATTTCAGACTCTGAAAACAGCAAAAAAAAAACAAAAACAAGAAATAATTAAAAAGAACATAGAATCTACTTTCCTTAAAACGTCGAGATTATTTATTTTTATTTATTATTTTTCTTTGTTTGTTAAACTGCGGAAATAAAAAAAAGCACTCTTATAAATAAATTGTAATATCTGCTAAAACTTTTTTAAAAAAAAAAACCTTAAATTTTCTTTTTAGTAACAATATAGTTGATGATAAATTTTCCTTTTGTTGACAAGTAATTAAATTCGCAAATATTTAAATTTAAGTTAACGAAATTCATTCCAACGACTCATGGGGCTCAGACTCCCGGTTTCGGCTCTGGAGGGCGTTACACGTACATATACATAATCAAATCCTATAAAGCGAGCAGTTCTTGTAAGTTTTGGATTTAAAATGGGCCCAAGGAATTTGATGAAATGGAATGAATCTATATCGTTTTTGGAGTGCGAGAAAGCGATTTAGCTAGGTCTCGATATCGGGAAAACTGATTTATGGGTAAAACGATTGACTTAGGACCTGGGTACCAGATTATTTCTACAGTGTTCTTACTTTATTTTCGTTTTATATTTATTCTTGCAAAAATCTTGTTCTTTTTTTACATGTAATAAATTAATAAATTTATTGATCGTCGGTGTCCATTTCCCCGAAAGGGGGTTAAATAACGAGGGGACTTCCACAGTATTCTTATTTTATTTTCGTTTTATTTTACCGAGCAAAGCTAGGTCTTCAGATACTCTATATATAAATAGGAACCGTAAAAGCTACTCCCTAAGGGTCACTACAAAAAGCATAGTGTCGCTGAGATACCAATATCAGTTGATCAAAATTAAAAACTGTGGAAAAATACGTTTCATTTATTTCCAGTTACACATAACTACAGTTCAGTTCAGGAAAGAAGAGCTTTTGATGACGTAATTTCCTTATAGATCGATGTTTCCAGAATGTAACAGCGCCATCTATTGCTACAATCCGTAACTGATTCTTATAAACATTATGAAAAATTCTGATTTTTGTATCAATTCTACAGTTACGAATATATAATAATAATTAAAATTGAAATAATTATAAACATTCCATACTATTTCCCTTGCTTGGCTATTCACAGTTTGTCTTTCTTGGTCACGCTTATGCGATCACAAAACGACGCCATCTTGGACTGACAGCTCGGAGTTCAAGTTGATGACGCCATGACTGATGACGTTTGTTCCAGACAAAATCGATCGCTACGTAATGACCATATATGGCAAACCCTTCTTTTTTGAAAACTACTATAGCTTTCTCAGAGAGCTTGGGTTTGCCGTCCTGTATAGTATATAGATAACGTTTTTGATATATTTTATTATGATAACCAGTCTACTTTAAATCATTCCCATTAATATATTTAAATCAAAGCCAAACAATGGAAAGAGCTTCTTAATATTTTCCCCCAGAAATCCGGCTTTGACAAATTTAATATTGGAATAATAATCATCCAAATTCAATTCTGAGAAAGTAAACATGAAAGAACAAAAGGAAAAAAACATAAAAAATAAAAACTGATTTGTCGTTCTCCGCTGTTTGTATAATTTATTAAAAGCTTTCGAAGTCCCGAATCGACCAAAGTCTTATTATCGCTACAAATAATGAAAAAAAAAAAAAAAAAATTCGAAGAACGGAAAAAAAAAACAAAACAATTATACAAGAGATTGCGAAATGGAAAACAGAAATTTTCCATTATATTTCTTTTTTCTTTGTCTCCATCTTTCATGTTGAAAATAACATGCAAAAAAATTAGTTAAAAAAAAATGGTTTTCTGCAAACGAACAATGTTTTACCTTTCAAACAAATGAAAATATTGAACTGGTTGAAAATATTGAAAATTTAATTTATGCAGAAAGTTTAGGTGAATATATTTTGCTGAAAAATAACTACAGACCTCTGAAGGTTCACGTAAATCAATGTATAAATGTAGGGAAACTTTTTGCATGATACACTTTTTCTTAAATTTATTGGGTTTATTAAAGATGATGTTTCTGTATTTCAGTGACGTTAAAAGGAAATGTGACTGCAAACACATATCCTATTTTGTTTTTTGTTACACGCAAATGATATTAAAAGGACGCGAGACTAATTTAGCCTATATTTTTAGTATAACATACTATTTTATGCTATAGGTTATTCGGTCAAGTTGTTTACAATTGGATGCCCAGTACGTTTAGGCTCCTAGCGTTTCTTGCCATCGGCTGTAGTTGAGACCGGATGGCCAGTCCGATGTCCACCCGCCTTTAACCCCCCGCCCCCGAGTAAGAAAGTCGGTACTCATTTGACAGAGGGCTGGGTGAACCCTATGGTCCGTCTGGACGCGAAATAACCAAAGGAAATTCCCCAAAAATTCGACATTACACGATTTAAAATAACTTTTATAACGGTTAAAAACTTAACAACAGTAATGAAATTTAAATTTTAAACAATTTAAAAATTTTATTAGGGGTTGTTCAGGTATTACGTAATCATTGAGGGGGTTAAAGCTTCGTTTCTGTTTGCTGAAAAAAGGGAGGGGGGGGGGGGGGGGATCAGGGAAATGCTTACGTAAGACAGAAAAACACGCACTTTGATATAATTTTGACTGTTTCAACTTATCGTTCAGTGGTATTTACTGTTAATGATTTGGCAAATCGTACATAGGCACAAGGTGAGGGGGATCGGCGATCTGCTTATATTTGGTTATAAGGGGAGGGGTGGGTCTAAAATGACTAAAAATATGCTGAAATGGCCCCTTATTGTTGTCGTTTTAAGTTTCCTTTGATGAATTTTGTGCTTGAGATGACAATACGCGGCTGGCGGTCAAATACAAAGCTATCCACTAACGAAAAAATGTTTGCAAAAAGCGAAAATATTTAGCCTGAAAATAAGGCATTTTATATGTAAGCTTATATGTAGTAAGCTTATATGTATTATAATAATCGATCTAATGATGAATGTTTTTGTTGATTTCACTTTTCAATTCCCAAAATAAAATCCTATTACAGCAAATACGGTTAAGTGAAAACTCCGTGTCACTTTGCTATTTCTGGGCGGTTTTTGTGGCAGAAGAAAGAAAGAAACTCACTAAGTGAAAATGGCAGTTGTAAGCTCTCTCGAGATGCGTTAAAGGTAGGTACAATCTCAGACTCCTAGCTTTCTCTTTCTCTCTTTATTTTTTTTATTCTTTAAAAAAAAAAAGGGTATCTTGAAAGTCGGCAGACACTGAAGTAATCATCCTTTGTTAGGAAAAATAGACCAAGTTCAGTTGCACCGAGAAACGCTATGAAAAACACAACCTTTTAAATACGGCTTCTGTTCAATCTCAATTGAAGGATTCTTGCTGAAAAGTTGAAGTGCGTTTCGGATGCTACTGTGAATGGAAGAGAGAAAAACAAAGAAAAGATTCTAAAATATGTCCTCAGTTTCAATATGTTGCTATATAACGATGAAATTTATATTTGTAAGTTGCAGATTTTTTCTTATAGTTATGTATTAACAAAAGAAGAAATAGATTAATATTAGACAATTTTTTACACCGGAAATTTCATTTGAATTTGACGTATATTGATCATCGGAAGCGCAGTGGTGCCTCAACAGAAAAGTGAATAATAAAAAATTCACTAATGAAAAATAAGTGAGAAAATTCATGTGCCGGCAATGCGCCGAACTCATTAAATTTTTTTAAAGCATAAAAAATTCAAACTGCGCATTTGAATTATCAATAAACAACAATGGTGAAACCAAATTGTCACTTGGAAACAATTTGGTCTCACTCATTGTTGTTCACGTGTAATGCTTTAAAATAAATAAATAAAAAAATAAACAAAAGATATGTCCTTATCTTACTTCATGAAGGTAAGGACCAAGATTGATAAATTAAGATTTTTTTTTTTTTTCCTGCCAAGGTAACATTATAATTATAATTGTGTAAAGATTATAAAACTCAAAACCAAATTAAACTGTTCCTTTCCTGTTTGTATCCCTAGTATGAATTTTAAAGGTTGTAGTAAAACTGAAATTACTAATATTGAAATAGTGGACTTAACTGGGTATTTTTTTTTTTTTTTACTCCACTGTCACTTATTTTTAAGATTTGGAATCTGAAGTCCATTTATCGACGAAATAGCGATGACACACAGAAATATTAAATAAAGGAGCTGTATTTTCTTTGTATTTAAAACCAAAACTCTTATCGCAGGTGCTTCTCAAGATTTCAAGGAAAATAGGTAACTCAAAGTTTATGCTTTGAGAGTTATCGAAAATTAAAATAATTCATTAAAATTTTATCGCTAAAACAACAAATCATACGTAATAATAGTGGCCTAACAGAAACAAAGCAGATGTTAATGTCGTTGTTATCAATGTTAATAATGATCACAAAAAGATTTTAAAAAGTCCTACAAGTGACAATATAATGAATTGGATACGGAATTAAAGTTTTAACATACAACGACAAAGCAGTGCGAAACATAAACAAATATATCTGCATAAAATGCAAAATCTTATTAAAATTTAAGTTTTAAGCTAAAAAAAAATTAGAAAAAGTTGAAATTTAAAACTTAAATTACTTAACTACTAAAAATTAAAAATTTAAAAATAAAGCAAAAATTATTACTTAATTTAGTTTTTTTCTTTTTTTTAAGAGATTTTGACTGAAAAATTTAAGTAATTTCTGTAAGAAAAATCACGATGAATTAGTCGCTAATAAGGAAGAGAAAAAAGAAGCTTTTTGCCTTTGAAGATAATGGTGGAATTAATTATCGATCATTGAATAAAAAGCGCGCGCGGCTTCATTGTTAGTAATAAGCAATCTCAAGATTTAAGTTTGAAGTAATTATTCACCAATGATCGAAAAAATCACTGGAAGAAGACGGTAGGAATTAGACGACGAGGGAATAGAACTTATAAATCTCATCAATTACAGAAAATAACAAGAATAAAAATCACTGAATCATTATCGTCTGTTTAAAAATACATTCAGGGTTAAGTTTCGTTAAGCGTAAATCTAAATCATTTTAGGTGCTACGGGCAACTCATTATCACCCACATCCTGTAATAATACATAGTAATTAAAAATAGTTTATTATTTACGAACACCAGTAAAATAATTATAGCACATTATTCTTTGGCAATTAAGATTTAATGTGAATCACACGACTGTTACTCAGTGTAAAAGTTTAATAATAGCACAAAATTTAACTGAAAATCATTGTTTTAAAGGTTGAGTACAACTATTAAAATTTAGCAATTTCTGTAACTTAACGCCTGGCTCTGTCCGGGAGTGCTTCGAAGCAATTTCATTCTTCAAACAATTATTCCGGTATCCGGTATAGTTATTTTGATATAGAAAATGTGAAAGTAAGGCCGGATGCGCAATAGTTTGTATATCTCAGAAGTATAAAATGTGTAAAAGATAACTAATACCTCAAACAAGTAGCTTGTGTCTTACAGTGATGATTTATTAAAAGGAAAATGACAAGTACAACAAAATATCTTGCACAGCTATGTTCAATTTTGAAACTACACGTAAATTTTAGGCAATAAGGGTTTTGTCGTTTAGAAATAAGTAAAAAAAATAATTTAACTTCATTTGTAATGATAACGTACATATTACATAACAGGCTATGTTACAATAAAACTGTTTTAAGAACTTTATTGATACATCGCAGGACGATTCAGAATTATAATTCTTGGGATTTGAAAAATTAATCATTGTAAATCTGATACTGATAAAATAAGTTAATTAATACAATCAAGTTTCAAATTTTTAGTTCAGCGGTTCCCAACCTGCGGTACGCGTATCCCTTGGGGGTATGGGGAAGGACTTTCGGGGGTATGCGAAAAAAAAATTGAAAATGGCGGAAAAAGGCACATATATCAATAGTGCAAGACAAAACACAAGGTAAAAGTTGTCAAAATAATTCCAACCCTACGGTGAGGGGTGGTGCGGGTTTTTTCGTTGTTTGGCCATGAGAAAAGCCTCCCTAAATTAGTGGAATCCCTCCCTAAACAGTGTTTGACGACACTGTAAATATATACACATTGTTTGTTCAACTCAATATTTAAATCCCATTATTATGAACCCATTTTTTTTTTCAGTTACAACCTATAAAACTGATATAACAGCAACTACATTAATTACAATTATCTTGCTAATATTTTCGTTCATTTACGAAAATGGACTGTCAAGGGGTTTGCAAGTGAATAAAGGTTGGGATTTTTAGTTTTTTCTTAATCATTGTTGTGGATGTTTGCAGTGCGATAATAAAAACCTCAAGATCAATGAATGAAAAATACTGAATTGGTGAATTAATTAATATGTTCTTGCTCACTAAATATTTATATCTAGAATTACTAAAATGATTCTTAAATTTGTTTATATTAAATATTCGGTAGTTATGAAATATACTTATGCATTGTTGAAACAAATGAGATTTTTTTTTTTTTTTTACCATATTTGTGCTCAAAATATGTATTATTTTGTTGAGATTTGAGCTGAAATTGTATTATGCTTCTTATGGTAATCCTTAAAAGCGCATAGATTTAGGTTAAATTTTAAACTGTTGCAACGAATTCTAAATTTTGTTAATCAATAGTTTGTATAGATTTAGATTTAATATTAAAATAGATAACCACAGATTTAATATTATACAGACTCCGATTTTAATATTTGATTTAGTTGCATTTATTTGTTTAGTTTTATTGAATATAGATACACATTCAATAACATATGATATTTGCATGTAATTAGACAAAACTCTTCTAATTAATTTTAAGATTTTTTTTGATAATTTTTTTAGATAATGGCCGCATCTTCGCAGAAACAGTGATATGGTTTCTTTTATTAGCTTTTTTCAAATTCCACATCACTGTCGGGATATTTTGTTCTGACTCTGATGATGATTTTGTTCTGACTCCCCATTTTAGCCGTTTTTCTGCCCCTGAAAAAAAGACCATAAAAAAAATGGTCTAGTTAGCACCCTTCACAACCGGGAAGAGCAAGGAAAGGGAAGCGAGATTAGAATAGGCTAAGTTAAATGGAGGATTGACTTCATTGGTGTTATTTCAAACACAAGGAGCCCGGAAGGGGGGGGAATAAATAAAACAAATTGTAGTGAATCACCCTGTATATATATATAAATGTTGATTCATGCATTGTAAATAAATAATTTTGTAATAATGCTATATTAAATATATTAAATAGCTGTGTAACCTAAAAATGTAAAAATAGTTTTTTGTTTTGTTTATTTTTTTTTCTTCAGTGTTTTTTTTTTTTGCTTTATGACGTTACTCAGGAACAGATGCCATTCAATTAGGCAGAACTCGAGAAAATATATGTGGCATGAGAAATGTCATTCCCTGTACCTCTTGATTTCCTGCAATGAAGTGGATTTCACGAAGCGTCTCATAAATCCTCAGGGATTGGAGTCTCATTCCACCACACCAACAAAAAAAAAAAAAGCATGCCCTCTTCATAGAAATACCAGCGTTTGTGGTAGAAGTTATTCAACATTCTTCAGACGTATGTCCTGGAGGGATGGGAGGTGAAAAAAGGAGGAGGGGGGATATACTACACCTCCCGGTGCCATACTTTTCAACAAATCGTCCCCGGTATTAGCAGGTTTAAGTAATTAATTACACCTGGAGTTCAATTGAACAACTGCGAACACCCACGCTCACCGGGATACTGGAATGATCCCTACACCCCCCTCTCCCTCCCAACCCACCCACCCTGCCCTTCCGAATCGATGGAAGCAGCTCCGCGTGCGATCGTCAAATAGGAGACCGCTTCAAAACTTTCAAGTGAAACAGTGCTGTTCCGCTAACAGGATTGACATCGAATAAACATCGGTTCAAGGAAAACCACCCGTTGGTTTATCGATAACTTTACAGAAAAATAAAGAAAAAGAATCCGTGTTTAGTCAATGGGTTCCACATTTAGCAAGAGGAAGGTTAAAGAAAAATAAATCGCAACGTGAAAAAAAGGGGCAGTTATATGTCACGCGCCTAAAGGGTGATTCGGCCCATTCTCCGAATAATTCCTTTACATTACCGTATTTACGCATAAATAAGCCGCACTCTATTTATTTATTTATTTTAATGACTAAAAAGCAGATTCGATTGTTTTAGATCAGAAATAATTGGTTAGGGAAGAAGGACAAATTTTTACATCAAAAACTCAAAAGAGAACAGCAATTAGAAAAAAAAAAAAAAATGTTTGCTAAACAAATCGCAAATATCTTAGATTTCATTAACAACATTTATGTAACTTGTCAGTAGATTAGTTTGGTATAATACTGATAATTTTAAGCATAAACCTTACAATTATGTATCAATCCCTGGAAAATTCCCTATTTTATAAAATACATCGTCTGTAGTGATGTTTTCATAGCATCCAAAGATCGGGGGCAAAATATTGCAATTTTTTTTTTTGTTACTCGATGGGTCTAGTTTTACATTTCATAACTTTTCCTGAATTTCCTCATCTATGTAGGCAACATCCATTTGCCTTTAAATTTCGTGAAAATTATGAGCTCCTATCATGTATTTCTTTCCTTTTTAACATTTCCGAATAATATAATTATGAAATAGCATAAAGTAGATTTATCAAGTAAAAAACAATTCAAATTATTTCAAGGATACCATTAGTTAAATGTACGTAGAGAACCAGAATGCAGCTATTATCGCTATAGTATTTCAAAATACATAAGTCTCTTCAGTTATTTTTCAAAAATTCCTCGAAAAAAAAATCATTTTGTAATCTAGGATCTTTACAGATACAAATATCCTTTATGCGAAATTTCAGTTAATGAACTTAATGTGAACTAGTTACAACAGTGGGTTTTAAAAGACTGAAATAAAAAAATTTAAAAAAAGCGCGAAAAGTTTAGAATCCTTTCTTCTTCATTAAATACACTTTTTTATAAGTATATAAGTACTTCTTATACTAATGTATCTATAATAAACATTTAACTTCACACTTTGCAAACGTTCTAATCTAAATTAAATTGTAGAAATTCTCTTTCGATCTCTTATGAAGTATTAATTCACATTCAAATCAGTTTAAATAATATTTTAGGAATCACTTAGTAAACAACTTGGTCTTGCCCATTAAGATCAATTTCTCATTATATGTGGAGATTATTATTTAATAATTGGGACCTAACACACTTTAAGAAACACATATTTTAAAAAAATTC
>JAFIDM010000004.1:45685695-45717259 GCA_023159025.1 Thereuonema tuberculata
TACTGTTACTTAGCTAAATCCTGATGATGTTTTTCAAAGGCGTCTATTATTATTATTACTATAAACGTTTTTGGTGCGCTGCGGGATTTGAACAATGTGCGCCGGAAGCATAAAAGGTTGAGAAGTACTGCTTTACAGTGTGAAGTTAGCTGGAAAATATATACAGAAAATAATAATAAAATACAGAAGATGTACATGAAGCGTTTTTCACTATTTTGAAATGTATCTTGATGGCCCTGATCATACCGTTAACAAAAGTTGCTTTTCTATTTAAATGGTCTAATACTCCGTAAGAAATTTCATGAAAATCAATCCAATTTGCACGAAAGTTTTTAATTAAAATGTAACTACTTTATGAAGTAATTGACGTGACCGATTTGATTTGGATTTAAGGATAAATTTCTGTAAAAAGTTAAATACACTTTTTTTTTTTTTTTTACCAATTTTCAACAGTAAGTTTTCGGCGAACAAATGAACGGAGACACAGACAAGGAAAGCTAGTAAGTGCAGTCACAAGAACGTTGTTGGTAAAGATCTAAGAATACATGGAAAAGCAACAATTTCTTACGGAATAATTTAACGAAAGGATCATTGAGGTATAAAAAGGAATAGAAACAAATAAAAATCAATGAGCTGCTTTTGGAATCATTGATAACGGGAGTTCAAGACAGACTGTTTCCTGTTTATTAGCCATCATCAGTTGAATTTACCCCGTATCTGCAGCTGAGTGAAAGCAACAAAACATGAACAAAAGACACTTCATATAAAGCAAAACAATGGCTCTTCGTGTAAAAAGTAGACTATTAACAAGAAAATAAAAAATAAATTTCATCGTTTAAAAGTTCCGAATTGCGCCGCGGAGACCCGACTCGGGTATCACGAAAAAAACAGATAAACAACAGCTATGTTTGTTAAATGGTCCAATTCTCTGGTGACAAAGTCTTATTTTATCAGAGACTATTAGCTAATTCAACAGCACTAATTAATCGCTTGTTGCTTGGTTGGTTTTCTGCATTGTTTTTTTTTTTTTGGTCTCAACCCAGAGCAACACAATTTTAATTAAGTCTAGTTCGTTTATGTAAATTTTGGTAAGTAAAAGAAGGCGGTCATGGACCGCTTAGGGACTACGCAGATCTCGTCGGAGGCATCAGATCAAAGCTTCATTAAATTCTGAGGTTGATTTGAAAAGGAAAAATAAAGTCTCTAAATTCAATATTTACAAGCACCAATTAGAAGGGATTTTGTTTTTAATATTATGTAGCTTAAAGTTTTTAGCGAACGAACAGAAAAACAGAATTAAGAGGCCGCGAAAGAACAAACTAAAATTTACCGAATAATTGAATGTGTGTAAAGTCCTTCAACGTAGAAGTAAAATTAAAAATAGCTTAGAACAAGCATCAAATATTAAAAAAAAAAAAAAAAAAATAAGATTTTGACTTCCTCTTTCCCCCAAAACTCCTTTCAGGCCCATCGATGATAGGAAGAGAAGCAGCAGACCCCAGGCGAGCTAGAAGTGAGCCCCCCCCCCCCCATTTCTTCAATGATAATGTCCGGATTCGCCCTACCCCGATCCAACTTCCCTAAAACCTCCTTACATGCTTTTTAAAATTACATGTTTTTTGTTATCTACAACTCATTACAGTCTTAAAAGGCTTTAAGACTCTTCGGCTTGCTTGGAGCAAGCCGAATTTTAAACAAAGAAAATAACCATAATAATATGGCTGGCCGAATGGAAATTTGATAATATTACAGCAAATAATAACGAAAAAAAGAAAATCGTCAACCAGCCGCGGGGTCCCAGGCGACCGCCTAGATTCGCCCCCTCCTAGGGCCGGCCCTGGGAGCAGGAACAGGAGAGTTAAATATCGTTGATATTGTTAACTTAGAATTATTAATATAATAGATTATGACTAAAATCTCTTCAATGCTGTAATTTTTGTTTTGTTTTCTCCAATTTGAAAACTTTGAGAACACCTGGAGAGCTGTTCTTTCGTTGGCTTAGAGCAACTTTCTCTGTACAGGAATGTGTAAAGTAATCCATCTTAGTTCATCAGTGACACAATCACGAATACTCCACAATAAATCAAATTAGTTTCAAAAAGTTTTTAGAACAAATAAAAAAAAAGATAGAAAAGCTCGTAAAATGTAAGATGTGAAAAATTAGACTATTAAGTTTTTACTATAATTGGGTTGTTTGTGTCAATAATGATTTGACACTTGAGATTGCTAAATCTTGTAAGTATATTCATGCTCATGTTAATGATTTGTTACTGTCGGAAATTGTTTAGTTTTGAATCTGCTTGAAAAAGGAAGGAAGATTTAATATATTGAATAAATGTATTTTATTGAATATATTTTATTGGTGTAAGGATATGGTTATTTTTAATAATAACATGACGACTGGAAGAGAAGAGATTAGAGAACTTAATACTTATAGATGCTCATAAAATTTAATATCATTTTCAGAACGAACCTAGTTTTTAAGCATAAAATAAATATTACAGTAAAGGACGAGGAATTTGCTTAGGAAGAGTAGAAGTATAGCGATTTTAATAAAAGATAAAAAAAACAAAATTAAACTACGACATTTCGACTGTCAATTATTTTTAAAGAAAATATACGTAAGACATCAAGTCTTCTGTCGTAAATTCAGTTTTATTTACATCAAATTTTAAGAAGTTTTTAAGAGAAAATTAACTTATTTTAACTTTCAAATATATTTGAAAAGAAGTTTATTTATAGCGAATTAACTTTAGTAGTCATCGAAACCGTAAAATATGTAAAATATCTAAAATTTGTCTGACGAAAAAGTTCGAAAACTGGGACTTTGAAACGTCGCATTGTTTTAATTTTCCTTATTAATATATGTGTAAAAACATGGTCTCTATGTTTAATTAGTAAAATATGTACTAACAGAAGAATCTTTTCAATAATGCTATCAACTATGTTTCTGTCTCAAATTCTAGTTTTCTACAGGCATCAGTTATTTAAATATTCACAATTAATTATACAATAACTCAACTGTCCTTATTTTTCCTTGATAATCCTTCCTTTCATTTTTGAAACAGTGCCTAACGTTTCTTACAGTTCCTTGCAGAATCAAACCATTCTTACAGATTTGGGAACATCTTATCTTGAAGAGAAATCAAAGAAAGAGATGGGTGATTTCTCTCCGTTCAATTAATTCCCGTAATTGAAACCTTCTTTTCAATTAACTTCTATTAAATCTTTGCTTTGGAAATCTACATCAGGCAATGACAGCTTCCGAGGCGTTGTGTGAGGAATTCGGTCATGGGGAAAAACATGAGCGAATAAGTTCGGGCCTCGAAAACTCGAAGGCGGACTAACTTGGTACGTTGCGAGATACCAGCACATGTGGCAACTCGTCAAAATGTCATTATGTAAATATTGATCCCCAAGACTGCCTTGACGGAAAAAAGAAATTAGAATCCTATCCGGAATGGCTTTTGTGAACATAGCTCCGAAATACGATGTTGTGGGAGCAATACATCTTCTTGAAGCCCGCGTTGATACACCGAATATCAATATTTGACCTGCTATGAGCAGCTGTGCGAAAGTGATCTTTGTGAAGCTTTAATATATTAAGATAAACGTAATGATTTATAAGCTATTCGTTATTTACTTTTGAAGGATGAATTTCACATTGACAAAGTTTAATTAATATCCATGAATTTCTCTTTCGGAAAAATTAATTTACTAGGTAAACTAACTAAACTTACGAGTAATACACTCTGGAAGATCACAATCTTACGTAAACTGATTCTTTAGTTAGAAGTTGAAGTTACGGAATTAAAGTTTGCCTAAAAAAATTAAAATGTAACTTTACTTATTATCTCTTTACAGTAAAGACAGGGGGAAAATGTAAACTTTTCATTTTTTTATTAAGATAAAAATAAGTCATTTTCCATAATAGTAAAAAGACGATGTTAATAATAATAATAATAAAAAAACTGCTCTGTTAGCACAGGTAGCATTAAGCTTACATAGAAATTAGCGCGCGATTAAGTTTTTCATTATTCAACAGTTAATATCATTTGACTAGACTTTTCGAATACTAATTCGCCTAACTTGGGAGAATTTTTACTTGTATTCATTGACTGAGTATGAATACTGGGTCAAACTAAGGTCAGATCTCGTAATGCTTGAATCTGAAGTAAAATACTGTAATCCCTTATTATATATCTTGGTACTGCATGTACAACAATTTTCATTTATCTTTCCTCGTAAAATTGCTGTATGCTTTTCTAAAAAATTAATAAATAATTTATTTATTTTGGTTAAATTTAAAATATTCACTAAGCAGGACACTAATATTACAAAGAAATCTTGTTATCTACTAATCTTACATAGAAGTAAATCATATTTTTGGTAATAATGTCTTGTTACTTATTTAAAGGCTCTGGAATATACTTCACACAATTTTCATGCTTTTAGTTTGCTTTTTGCTACTCAGCAATAGTTTCGGGTGTATTTTGAATTGCATTCTAATGGAAATACCTCGGATTCATTCAAAGTTCGAAAAACTTGTTCTCTTTTCAATTCACTTAACTTATTTTATAAAATCTTGTGTTTTGTGTACTTGCAAGTTTAACAGTTGAAAATAAATAAGCAGTTGTTTCTTTCCTCTTCTCAAAGTAATAGTTTTTCTTGCAGAAAAAGAGGCCAAAATTTAAATAGAAACGAAGGGATAGAAATTAACGAGAAATTTATAAATTTAGCTGAAGAAATGATAAATTTGAATTCAAACAAAACCACAAAATTTGAAGAACTTGTAAATTAACATAGAGAGTTTTATTTATTATCTAATATTATTGAATTTATTATTATTATATTATTAGATTTATTATTGTTACAATATAGGTAATGTTATGATTTTATTTAAATTATTTATTGTTATTAGTAAATTATTGGTTCATTGTTTAAGTTAGTAATGACATGATTCTTATTACTGTATAAGATTACATATTTTGTTAAATTAAGGCTCGTTATCCTGTTTTGTTATTTTTAAAATTATTATTCCATCATGCAGATTGATAAAGGAAAGACGTATTATTCTTTCCGAAAATTTGCGTTTAAAGCATTTAAATATTTTATTTAAGAGTGATGAGGTGTTTATGAACTAATATTACTAAGAAGAGAAGAGATTAGGAGGAAAATGTATTTTACCAAGAAAATTACGGAACGACTATGAAGATGTTACAATATTGTTAAATCCATTTTTACAACTTGTTTATTTCCTTTTCCTTTATTTCTTTTTCTTTTCTTTATATTTTTATTAATGAGAAAATTTATATATGTGTAAGTCT
The DNA here is from genome assembly GCA_023159025.1 of Thereuonema tuberculata. Taxonomy (NCBI): domain Eukaryota; kingdom Metazoa; phylum Arthropoda; class Chilopoda; order Scutigeromorpha; family Scutigeridae; genus Thereuonema; species Thereuonema tuberculata. Next base: position 45,691,023 of record JAFIDM010000004.1, read on the forward strand.
TATGTACAGCTTAATGATAATAATATATCAATGATGAAATTCAATCTTCCGCAAATTCCAGTGTACAATAGAAATTTAGTTTTAATTTTTATCATATCTACTTTACAAAATAAAGAAGTCTCGCAGCAATTATAAGAAAGCTTACAGGTAGTCTTATTTCATTAAATTTTGATGTTAAGATTTTTTTGAAGATATTTTAATTTACCATGTAAATTCTTCAAGTTTACATCCGGTAAAATTACAACCAACGCCGAAAGGTAAAGCTGCCAAGAACAACAGAAACAGGTAAATTTCTTTTGCCACAAACTTTCTAATATGACAACAACGCATGAATTGGTTTAGATTAAATGCGCTGGATAAGCTGTCACGACGTAACGCCTGCTAACGACAGTAATTAACTACGCGTTTTCAAAGAAACAATTAACACCTGAAACAGAACTACAATACAAGGTATTTCGATGCCGCACTGATAAAACGAATTGGGTGGCTCCAAGGTCAGTCGTTTACATCAGTCCAATTTCAAATCGGTTTCGCGGCTCTACCATCACCTGCAGATTCGTTATGTGGGCGCTGTGGCCCTTGACTTTTCTCCCGGCATTTCATTACCGGAGTCCGCCGCAAATTAAGAAAGCGTTGAAGTTATCTGCAGAAGGCGACTCGATACGAAGAGAATGTCCTTTCTCGAAAAAGAGAAGTGAATCTGATCGAGGAAAAAAAAAACTACATCCAATTCGGTTTCTAACTAACTCAGCAGAAGAACATTGAATTCAAGAAGGAATTGTACAAATGAAAAGGATTTTAAATTGATTTTTTTCGGTTTTATTCGATACCTTAATTCGTATTTCACCAACACGTTCCACCATAGAACTAAACCACTAAATAATAATAGGAAAAATAATAATAGGAAAAATATCGCATTGCATGAGCGTTTTTTAACTGAATGACAGGTTTCTATCGCAACTTCTGCCTTCTTTTCATGACGTTATCATGATAAGAAATTTTCATTTATAGAAATTACTAAAATTAATTCTCCAAAACTCATTGAAAACTACAAGAAATGGAGACCAAAATTAAAATAACTAGAATTGAAACCTTGTTATTCGTTTGCATACTTCAAAATCAAGTCTACTAAATCTTGAACAGTTAGGAATAACCACATTTCTTGTAACTTACAATTTGGCATTTTGGTAGACATACAGAATTAACATCTGCTATTTGTAAGTCAAAAAAAAAAATATCATTTCCAAATTTATCATTTTTTTTTTGAACGAAAACAAGTTTTTTATCTTTTTAATTAACACATTTAATTCTTTTTACAGTCAAAGTTTATTACAATATTTGTTGTTGCGAATTTTTATAGAGTCTTTGAATCTCGGAGGTACCACTTTTCTCTTATTTGAACCTAACGACCTTTTATCAACTAACTATTCAATTTCCGTAATCTACTAGCAACGAATAACATTAGATCTAGGTCCTAAGATTTAAACATTTACATTTCGATTGTTAGAAGAACAAAGCTGCAAGTCTTTCATTTTCGTTTTCCTCTTTTCGTTCATTCAGTCCTCATTTACTATACCGAAATATTGTTGATACTACGAAAATATCCAATGAGAAATTTGTACAATTTAACTTTGGTTTAGCTTCATAGCTTATGTCTCCTGTAAGCTCTCTGGTGAGATAGACATTACTGACATTATAATATTGCCAATAAACAAGACGGCAATATTATAAGTTTCAGTTCCATTTTTATATATTTTGTACGATTTATTAAATTTAGTTTTAATGATTACGGATTCATCTCGTTACACAGTTATCAGTGTACATATAAAAAAAAATCAGAATTACTGAAATAAGTTTAACATTTTTAAAATTTCAAAGGAAATCTTGTAAAATTTGGCTGTTTATTCTATGAGTTTTCTAAGACTTACACGACCGTACTAAATACGTTATTATAAAAATGTTTATATTTTGTAACTCTGTGCATAATGCGGCATAATTCATTACTAAAAGTAAACTTTATTTTAGCACATATTATTTTATATTTCAAGATAAAATGCTTAAAAATTCTCAATGAATTTCACTGAATTGAAAAAACGACATGAATTAAAATAATAATATAATATCAAAATAAAGAATTATATAAACAAAAAAGTTACTTTCAAAATTTCTTTTTTGTTATCGTATCGTGTTTTTCAAATTTCCAACGTACGATTTCGTTATTCCATTTCACCTTTTCACAAAACTTTATGCTAAATTATTTTCTTTTTTTAGTAACTAGACGCATTTGAAGAGTTTCACGAAAATATTTGATTTTGTTGTTTGTTCTTACGCGCAGAACCACTAACAAATCACGCTCAAGCTTACGAGTTTACATGTGCTGGAAGATACGAGAAGAAATCGAATTTTTGAATCAATAACATGTCACGATACTTTCCGAGAAAGATTACGAAGAGCAGTTTGAAAGTTTGCCTTCATTTTTCGATTGTGTTTTCGCTACATTTATTAACGATTTTTTTAACTACTTTTTTTCGTCAAAGTTGTACTAATAGGCAAAAGTCACGGAGTTAAGTTCTGTTATGAAGGTTACTGATCTTACCTTTATTGTACGTAAAGACATCTGTCAAATTTATGTTAATTATAATATTTTTGGATTTTTTTTTTATTGACAGTAGCATTTTTAAATACGTAACTGAATTGAAGTAATAATTAACTTCGAAATGGAGTTGATTTTCTTTATTTACCTCAAAACAAGTGTATTCATAACTTGGCGCGATTTTGTGTTTACTACTAAGAACGATATGAATGGGTTGTAGAAATTACCTAAAACAGAGAATTTTAGTTACGGATTTTTCTGTTTGATATTTAAAGGTTCAGGTTTTGTTTTTTAACAATGAAAGAGCGTAAAAGCCGCGTATTTTAGCAAAAATAACACCTTATTTAAGAGCAAACCAAGAGGGACTTACCTACGCACTCGTTGGCCTCTCGAGCAGTTGCCCTTCCCCACGGTCGGTCGAAATGGAATGGCTTACACTTCTCGCAGTCTGTGCCGGCGGTGTTGTGCTTGCAGTCGCAGACGAGGGTTCCCTCTCGGTTCTGGATGCAGCGGGACGCGTGCCCGTTGCACTTGCATCGGCCGCCGACGGCGAAGTCCGACACGGCGTAGTAGTACGACTCGCGGGCGGTGTGGGAATCGTTGTCGTTCTCGTCTCCATAGGTGTTCAGCCGGTTGAACACCACCTTGATGTCGGTGGCGGTGACCCAGTCCTGGAGTACGGGGCTGTTGTCGAAGTCGTAGGCAGACGGGCGGCCCTCCAGCGTGCTGAACGCGATGCGGGCTCCCGTGGAGGGCTCCGAGCCGGCGTGCGCGTCAGTGCACAGCGCCTCCTGCTCGTTCGCCTTGGTGATGACGGCCCGGTTCGGCTTCGCATACATTTTACGGCACTGGCTGGAGTAGTACTGAAAAGCCTGCCAACTCTTACCGTTGTCCATGCTCTTGAAGATGGCCATCGAGTCCGGTTTAGCAGAGCAAAACTGCAAACTGATATACGTTAATTCGTACTTCTTGCCGAACGATAGGGTGAGTGTCACGTTCTCCGGGTATTGTACGAACGGCTCGGACTGCCAACAGGTCACGTTGTTCGTATTATTCAGATCAGTGAGGTAGACGGCCGGATGCTTCCGTTTCGGATGAGCAGCGTCGCAAATGTGGCAGTTTCGAACCACCTCGCCTTTCTCGTCGGTCGACGTGACGCAGTAGCGGGTCGGAGGGGTGCCGCAGGTGCTCGACGCTTTCACCTCCTTGCCGAACGCTGCGTTCACGAAGTCCGGGATGCAGCGCCGGGGGTTGCCCATCTCGTCGTAGCACGGGTCGGGCGGATTTTGCTGCGCCGCGAACATGCTTAGAAACGCGGCTGCCGCCGGCTGCCAGAGCAGCAACAGCAGCACCAAGAGCCGTAGGAGCGGCGGCGGCGGCGGCGACGAGCACATGGCGGGAAAGCGACGAAACGTGGGGGGGTGTCGCCACGCAGTCTCTCTCTGTCCGTTCAACGGCACCGCTCTGTACGCGTGGTAAAGATGGGCACGAGGAGCAAGTGTGGTAGGCAGCTGTCAGCCACGCGACGGCTACTGAGCCTTTGAGATGAACTAAAGCAGTGTGTGTGTGTGTGGTGTGTGTGTGTGTGTGTTGTCTGGGCAAGCAATTCGATCGATCGCCGTGCGCACACTCACTGCGTTCTCTCCTGGCTAATTTTACGTCGTGAGTTTCCCCGACGGAGACCGATGGGTGCCAAAATGGCCCGAATCCCGCGATCCGGAAGGGTAGGAAAAAGCGAGAAGATCACTTTCACAGGTTCAAGGCTTTTTTTTGTTACTTGTGCGGCAACCACTTGAGTAAATGCACCAGTACACTTACACCAAACACACAAACTCTTCACAGTTAAGGTACACTTCTGTTCAATGTAGTTTTACTTGATACGACACTGAATTAAAAACAATAAATATTCTTAATAGCTTTCAATAAAATTTCCGGTTCCTTTTTCAATACTTATCGCTTTTACAGTAATCCAAATTAATCCAAATTACTCTACTCTACTCTCACAAATCAGATGCCGATCCTTTTACCGCAGCTGAGGAAGGAAGCTGTTAACGTGGTCTCGTGAAATCCAGGTGTGGGAGGGTAGTGGGTGGTTGGGGGCGGGCGATGATTCCTGTCCTCTCGTGTGATGTCACGTTCAATTAGATCTGGGCCTGCATTGTGTCCGATCTCCTTGGATGACTCAATCCCTCAGCTCTCGCATTGGTTAGACGGGATCAATGGTTAAGCCAAACCTCTGTTGCTTATTGGTACGCGATCGGCCGACGACGAAGACGTGGGCCCAAGCACGACGCACTGATCATTATTTCCCCCGAACAGTTGGCCTCGTGCACCGGCCGAGTTGATCGGATATCCCCGGTCTATCGGCGCACGGAGTTACGCTGAAGTTCAAGCTTCAATCACTGAAATATTATTTGCAATAGCACAATCACAGCGGATCCAACACAATGATTAACGTATTATGGGTAATCGTATCCGAATTCTGTCACAAATTTAGGGAGGGAAAAAGAGATAATCACATTATCCATTTAAATCCAGAACATGAAGAATGTGCGTATTGATTTTTGCTTTTTTTATCTCTCCGGTGTCTTTCACGGGACTCTTTTGCCGATTATCCATGCATTACTGCGGCGAAGCGGACGTCCTCCCTTCGGGCTCATGGCCGGGGAAGTGAGAGCCTCGCTTCCGCAGTCGAAAACAGAGCCCGCCGATGTTCGGTGGTGCTGATCGGCGACGCTGGTTTCACGGTCCGCAGCAGAACAACGGTCCCAGACGGTCTATTTTTGCTTCTCTGGGGCGGCTAGACGCTTGTGCCTTGTCTGAAACGAGAAAATGAATAACGACGTCAGGATGAATTAGTTTGTGTCAGGATGGAAAGTTAGAGGAAGGAAAGGGGGTAGGGGAAGAGAGGGGGGGAAGAGTGCGAATTAAAAGTAAGGGGAGGGGGAGACGGCGCAAGACAGTGGCACGAGTTAACACGTTTCTAATTGCTCGCGACCTAACGCGCTTGTTATCGACACACGGGGCTAATTAGAGAGCGTCCGGCGTTCGCTCGTACTGCTCCTGACAGGAAGACGACACCACCACCTCTATCCGTCGAATCACTTATTCATTCACAACGTCTCCTCTGCCTCTTCGTTTCCCGCCTACGCGGTTTGGACTGACACTTTTTTTTTTTAGGTTTCCCCTTCCCACAGAGGCCTCCCTCCTTTTCTTCTATCGGTTGTCGAAAGGCGCTAAGTCTCGTTTCATATAAGTGGAGAAACGATTGCATCTTCAAAGATCAAACGGATTGACAAAAATGACGGGTATATTTAAAAGACGAAACTTAAGAAAAAATAAAAAAAAAAAAAGAACGCCGGAGTTTTTAAGAAGAAAGGAAAAGAGATAAGGACTTCCTTTTTTTGAATTAAAAAGTCTATCAATGACTTGCTCAAATGGAGATGAAGAACAACCTTCACTTAATAGACTAATCGGTTTCATTAATAGATAGCTTTAAAATAAGAAGGGTTTGAAAGATAAAGAAAAAAAAAATGAGAAGTTACTGAAAGAACTTAAAACATTCTTTTCTTAAAAGTTTATTACTTGAAATTTCTTAAAAATAATAATAAAAATAAAGTTCTGGAAATGATAAAAAAAAAGCCTATATTTATTTCAAATTATAATATCCACTGAATACTAACAATATAAATTTTCAATTTTTTTGAAAAAAAAAATTAAATAATCTTTATTTACTTAAATTGTGGAAATGAATATGAATTAGAATTATACCAAACCACGCACAAATTAATGGATTAGCTTTATTAGGGAAGTTTTTGTCGTCTTCTAGCGCTAATTTGTTTACAAGGGTCGTAATATTTCAAATGTAAAGATAATCTCTTAAATATCCAAACCAAGTTTCAAGAAGACCCATCAAGAGGTTCAAAAGGTATTAGGAAAATAGGTTAAAATATAAATTCTGACGGAATCTCAACAACTACGAAAAGATCGTCTTCAAACTTCATTTAAGAGAAAAAAGAAAAACAATTGTTGTCTCCAAGAAAAAGCACTAAACCTTGAAAGTAAGTAATTTGAAAATAAAGAATATTTGCTATTCACGCACGACTTCCCTTAATAGAGGTATTTTTCAGAGTGCGTTTTCTCAATGTAGTTAATTCAAATACTGCTTTTAAGGCTACAGAAGCAAGATCAATGTAACACAAACAAAGCTATTTGATGTTACTTATTATTATTACTACCGTTACTTAGTGGAATAGTTACTTCCAGGATGTTTGTTAATCAGTTGCTTTTATAGATGAATTCCGAATAAATCGGAAGTCATGATTCGCCCTTGTTCTCATTACGAAAAAGAATTGAAGAATCAGCGGAGACGTTTCCTTAAAAAAAAAATGAAAACTTATTTTTTATATATTTATTTATTTATTTGTTTGTTTTAAATCTGATAAGATTTCGAAGTGATATCATCATCTACAAATATGTAAATTTCTTCACTTATAATAATAATTATTATTATTATTTTTAATTATAGCTTGTCGAAGCAGGGATACACAGGCATTATCCTTTCAGCAAAAGAATTGTGGTTTATGAATTGGGTTTTTAACAAATTACACATGTCTATCCGGCTCTATTTCAGGGCTAGCCAGAATGTTAAAAAAAATATATAATCATTTCTTCCTAATTTTTTTTTCATCAAAATAGAAACTTCAACGTTAGACATGTAATTTACAACTTTTAAGTTCTCTACAAAAACCCATTTTTTTTTTTTTTTTTTTCCTGAAATACGACCGTGGAAAATCCTCGAATCCTTCACAGTTTGTGGATTACACTTAGGTATTTTGATAATGTTTGTGTTATATTTTAGTAAAGTGAGATCTAATTCTTTTCAACCTAAGTCAAATGTATCAAAACTATACAACGATTTAGTTGTATAGCTTGTTTTATGTATAACCTGGCTTGCGGGCTTCTGAAAAGGCCTCATAATAATTGATATTAGTTATTTCATCTTTTTATATCTCATTATAGATTCACGAGATAGGGCTTCTCCGTTGGGAGTCCTGCGAATGGAGCGTCCTGAAGCATGGGCTGCCGCCCAGGGCCTCGCGCTCCAAAATCAACCATGCAAAATTTAGTATGTTGTAGAAATAGAAAAGTATCTCAAAAATTTTAGTCAAAAAAATAATTATAGAATTAGTATAGAAAAAGTTTCCCAGTATCTCAATATCCAGGTATGCATATTATTCTTCCCTAGGGCTCTGAAATTCTAAGGGTGGCCCTGTCTGTAAACTCAAACTTCAACACCACTGGACGGATTTCATAGGGGGTGGAGCGAAAAAAAAAAGTAGTTCTTAATCATTGAACGATTAATGAAAAACAACTTGAATCAGCTAAATTTTTTTCAACGGAAATAAAGAACTAAATTATAAAGCCATTCCAATCTTAATTCCTAAACAATTAAGCAAAGCAGGATAAGAAGGGGATAACTCAGTCATTTAAAATAGATTCATAAGTCAATTCTAAGTCTACGTGATTAGCGTATTCATTCAGGAGGATTTAAATTTCTTCCTCGTCATCATTCACTTTCCTTTCTTCTCCTTCCCTACTGATCTGTCATCCCTTCTTCTCAACATCCTCTACCTTTTTCCCTCTCTAAAACGCGCCCAAAATAGCCTCGAAGCAATAGAAAGAGAGCTTCTTCTCCTACGAAGACAAAGTTATCTCAGAAACTGAATGGTCCGGAGCAAATTGGAATAAAATGGGTATTTTATTCTTAGAAAATGGTAACTCGGCATCTCAGGGCAAAGATAGAGGGAAAAAAATTTGGTAATAATTTACATAGGAAATAAAACAAGATAAAACATGATGATAGCACATTTTAAGTCAAACTTATATATTACTCAAGATAAATAAACATATTAGGTTCATCATCGAATTCAAAACGACTATTTTTATTATGATTTGTTAATCACCTTTATAAAGTATTTTTACATTTTACGATAGGTCTATAATGTTAAAATATATTTGCATATATATATGTTACATTAACATATACATATATATATATGGTACATTAACAAATTTATATTAACATTTTATACAGTAACAGGACTATCAATAAATTTACTTACGCTTCTGATAATTGATTATGATTTCACAATGTTTACTTCCTGTATAATTATTATTACTATTATTATTATGATAAAGGCGACCTTTACAATCAAACTTAGACCCTCGGACAGCTGTTTCGAGCTTATTAAGCTCTCCTTAGCTCGGACTATCCAAAACTATATATAGAAAAGCTGTATGGAGAAAAGCTATATATTCATAGAAATACAAGTGACCCCTCACAAATTAAGATGAACAAAATAAAAACATTATCAAAATGTGGAAATCAAATCCTTGGGCAGCTAAAAGCTCATCATAAAAGGTATTTGATCACAAAAGAAAATAAAAATATGAAAGAAATTAAAATTCACTATAACAAAAAATTTCAAAGAAGTTTTAATTAAATTTAATAAATTTCATTATTTTTTAATTTACAGTATATATTTATTCTTTTCTTAAGGATTCTTACTTGCTCGTTGAAATTATTTTTTTTCTTTTAATTGGTTTATCTATTGTTTAAATTTGATTCATTCATTTTTTATTTTTTTATCTTAATTTTGATTATACACTGTAAAGTTTTTCGTAAGCATTATGGAACAATCACATTATGAGGTTTCCTTTAAGTCTCCGTAATTTAACATAGAAACCTGCGATCGAAAATAACGTGCCATCAATTTAAATGTTTATTGAAATGTGACGTTTCAGTCCAGGTTTAACTGATCGGCCAAAAAATGCCCAAATAAAACAAACAGTCACTATTTGCAGAATTACTTTGTTCTTAGTATCAAAAAAAAAAAAAAAATGCTAAATTCTAAATTTTATCTAAAGCTTATATACCTTTGCCTAAATTCAGAAAAGTTAATTTATAATTTATTTAGATTAAAATGAAATTTCTTTTCGAAACAGATGAAAACAGCTTAAAACTGTCTCTTCAAAAGTCATTTTCTTTATTTCTGTCAAGGAAATCAAAGTCACACACTAGTGATTTCTACTTCTTTGGCCATGAAAACCCTTAAAAGACGCTATTTTAGTTTTCGGAAATGTTTCGGAGGACGATGCAAGGTCAATTCTTCGATTTCGAAAATCAAGTGAAGCTAAAGCAACTACAACTGCTTAATCCTCTGGCCGTGGTCTGGAAAGAGATCATTCCACGAGATCTCAATGCAGAGATTTAGCAAATAACGTTTTCATTAGAATTTAATCAAAACTAAAACCAGTTAGAATAGGACGACTCTAAAGCAAGTTTACTAAGAGAGTTTCGTATTGCAGTTGATCCTTTTTGAAGCAGAATTAATATTTTTAGATGGAACCAGCAACAAAGAACAGATTAGAATGAATCAGAAGAATGCAATGTTAGTTCATTCATTCAGAAGTTTCATGATCTGTGTAGGGATTACAGCATCAAAGACCTACCATTGCTCTTATCCTGACTCGTAGACCATCGTAGAGGTTATGTAATAGACTGAAAGTTAGTTCTACGTTTATACTATCTCGGAAGGTATCCTGGCTATTGTTAGTTCGGCTGCTTTTATCATATTTGTTCACTAATCCACTAATATTCTACCTTTGGTATGTTGTAATTACTATGAGATCAACTGTTATTCTGTTTTGGTAGGTATTACAATTGATAATGCAGTCTCCTATTCATTGTCATGATCCGTTATTAAATCTCCCACTGTTCTTTTAAGAATATTAGTTAATGCTAATAGTTTAAGTAGCGTTGACTCAATGATCAAATTGGTTAGTAATAAAAGTAACCTACAATAAACGTGAAGGAAACTTAGGAAAGGAATCCGGGAAGAACAGAACAGAAAAATAGAACAGAACAAGAATATTGTAGAATAGAATGTTGATGTAGCTATTAGAAGAAGATAAATTGATAAATTGATAAAGCTGGAAATTTAAAGATGGCGTAGAGTGAATGAACAGATCAATTACGTTTTAAAATTCCACTTGTAATTAAGTAGTAAAGTAAGAGTATCCTTCTGTTTCTATTAGCCACCCACCTATTTCAGTTGTAATAGAAGAAGGGGAAGATGTAAGACAACTTTGCTTAGGACAGTTGAGAAAGAATGTGGTAATTCCTGGAACGCAATGAGAAAAAGATGTTCAGAATAAGATTCTGCTGTCCTGAAGAAATAAGGATTTTATTATTATTAATTATACTAGCGATATCACTCTCATTTAAATAAAAATTAAATTCATTTTATTTAAATCAGATACTGCAATTTTTTTGGAAGTGGAATTTATTAATTCTGTTAAAAAAGTATTTATAAAAAATAAATTGTTAATTGATTTATATAAGTTAACAAAACTAAGGACGATATATCTTAAAAAATGTTAAAAAATCTTATCTAGGAGTCGAACCCGAATTCTAGACGTAATTATAAGCAAACAAACATATACATAAGAAAACATTAATAGATCTAAGAAATAATTTTAAAAATGTACGAACTAAATAAAATTATATCTTATATAAAAAACATGCTCGTTAATTTTATTTTAATTGAATTAATATATCTTTTTGCTATTTGTAATTGTAATACTATATGAAGGAACTTTATTTTGATCTTTAAACTTTTTTTTTTACATCATAAAGCATTAAAAAAAATCTTATATTCAACCGTAAGCGAAACTTCAATATTTGGTACGATATGTTTTACTGTTAGTAAAAAGTTATTTCAGTAATACAGTTAAATTTGTGAGCTGTTGCAATACTGACCCCTTATAAGTTATAATACCATATCTCTTCCTTAATTCACTTCTTCTCCTCATATTTTGAGTCCATATATCTTCCTTTATCAAAAAAGTAAAATTAAAATAAAAATACAAATACAAATAATAATGGCAAATTTTCGGAAAGTTACATTCTTTCCTTTATCAAGCCTAAAATACAAATAGTAATGATTTTAAGCAATTTACAGATGTCGTTTTGCAAGTTAACAACACATATTTTCCTGAATAGATTCATAGTATTAAAATATTCAATATTGTCAGATTTGAAGAATTAGATTTAGGGTGATTGGGTTGTTTAAAGCTTTATTAGTAAACATGATAATGTTATTATTACACTATTATACTACGAATCTATTCAGGAAAATATAATGTGTTGTTAACATGCTAAATGAAATCTGTAAATTTTTAAAATCATTATTATTTGTATTTTAGGCTTGAAAAAGGGAAGAATGTGACTTTCCGAAAATTTGCCATTTTTATTTGTATTTTTATTTTAATTTTACTTTTTTGATAAAGGAGGATATATGGACTCAAAATATTTTGAGAACCCCCTTACGTCATCAACACACATCTACCAAAGGTTCACAGGAGATAATTCTTGCTGTGCAACTAAACTTCTAAAGAAACTGTTTACTTGATCTCAAAAGTCCTCCTACATTTAATACGTAGGTGAAAAATAATTTGTTTTCAGTTCCATTTAATGTTTTAATTTTTAATCATTGTGTGCGGGCTGGACCTTCAACAACGTTATTTGGCACACGTTAAGAATTTTATATTACAGTTCCATTTAATTCTATTTATTTCCTTGTTTCCTAAAAACAAAAAAAAAGCACCTCCGTCATACAATTGGTTTTTAATGTGAATTTTTGATTCTATATCTAATCTACAATTTTCGAAGCATCAATTATGAGAATTGAAAGTTTGTGACAACCGAATTTCAATTGAAAGGCAAAGGGCCAATGTTTTGAGACTAGCCTATCTCTTCCAAGCTTCTCTCGATAATCTGGATGCAATGGTGTAAATGGCTATTCAATTTGCTTCTAGTGCAATTCCTGCATTCGGAGAGAAACTTCTACATTTGCGAATCGATGCTTAGATTGGCCGTAGGCTGATTAATGGAAGACGACACCAAGTGCACTTTGAAAGCAGACACTGATGCAAGTTGGTACAAACAGCCAAGGATCTTCAGGGAGCGAGCTGTACACTGTCCGAATAATGAAAATAAAAAAAAAGCCCACTTTTGATCCCTGAGCATTCCGCCTGAGCTGCCGAGTGGCGCATATGATTGGTATTTTCAGCGAGGGAACAATTGTGGACGAAGAGAGGGGGTGTGGGTAGCAGCTGTCATTCTCGGACGGCCATTGTTACCGTCCCCTTTGAGAGCGGCCACAGACACAACCTTTGCCGGCGTCCACCTTGATTCACGCCGATTGGCACAACTGGATTTCCCCGTGGTGGTTTCGTTCCCCCCCCCCCTCTCCGCTGTACCCACCTCTCTTTCCCCTCAGTTCAATTCAAACTGCGGAGAGTGTTTTCAATATCCCACGGCCGAATAAGCCACGAAGAAGCTAATTGGCTTATTTGCAACGGACCGAAATGACACTGACGGGTTTTTAGGCTTCGGTGTTTGCATTCGAAAGAGGCTGTCTTCTGCCTCAACACATCACAAAACCCATCAACTAAATAATGATTCTTCGAGGTTAAGGTTTTAGGAAAAGAAAATCGGATTGCAACTACACTGAAAGGGTTTTTAGGTGTATCTTTATTTAGAGATGATGTACTTAAAGCGATCTTCAAAGAGGCTTCTCTATTCAAGAGAATAAAATCCATTATATCTATCAATTAGCCTAATAATAGATACAGAATATAGGCCTATCCCTTCATAAAATGAAATCGATTAAATACTTCAGTCAAAAGAAAGTAGTTAAAGAAACCTCCTATTTCCTCAAGAACAGCAGAAGAGAAACATTCGGCAAGGCCACTACGACGCTCGCCCGCCTTAAGATTCGATAAGAAATTCCTATACATTTGATAGGAAAAATCGATGAACTCTACGATCTGGAATAGAATTTTCCACCTTCTCGACCACCGGGCTGGGGACTTAAACATCTTATCTCTGAAAAAGGCAATTAATTATAAAATGTAATGTTTTGTATAATTATAAGCTAAAAAAAAAAAAAAAATCCGAAAAAAAAATTCATTTTTCGTTGTAACGAAAGTAATAATAGACGCTTATTATATAAACTACCCAGGAAATGCGAAAATAAGAAGCAGAAATCAAAACTTCCTTGCCATTTATTTCTTAAGCTTAACGGAGCACTTCGAGTAATCTGTGATAAGTCACGTGTCGTGATGCGTTCTTGATAATCAGCTTTCAACTTTTGGAATGAACAGTGTATTAAGTTACAGTCATTATGCGCTTTAACACCAATTCGTAACAGTGGTTTGGCCTCTAGGCCCTTTCTGTATGGCTTTAATTTGTACCAAATCATTAGGGATTTACATTTGATGAACTGAAATCGCTATTAAAGTTTAACTTCTCTATTTAGTAAGGTTTTTGAGTTTTCTCAGCTGTAGATAAATGGATACCAATCGTTTTAAAACATCTGCGAATTTTAATTTTCATCAACAGTTAAAATTTTGATTTTTAGACATGAACGAAACATTCGAACAATGCAGAATTTAACATTTACTTTTCGTCTAAAGATTGCAAAGTTCAGAAAATCAAAGTGTGTCTGTGTTCCTCTCCTAATAACTTTCGAATCAGTGAACGGATATATATATGTTTACGGCCATGGCACTAATTTTACAATTTTTTACATCTTTTATTGTACTTCTGATTTGAAAATTATTCTGAGTTGAAAAAAATTCCCGGTCAGACTAATACTAAAAACTGATATTGTAAAATGCGAAACAATTAACTCTTATCGATGGCAAACAATTCCGAAATTCATTTTAATGGATGCCATGTACTTGGATTTGATGGGAATTACTTGGATTTGGGAGATTAATCAATTTTCAGCAAACGAATTAATCTGAAGATACAAAAAATCAGCGCAAATATAATTTACAAATATGACTTAAGCCTTGTAATACGGAGTCTAATTAGTTTATGGAAACTAGATGGGCAGTTCTTTCAAGAACTTTTTAATTTTTTGGTATTTCAATATTATTTTGAATAAGTTAAAAAAAAAAAAGACAATTCTCAAAACGAAAGAGCATTAAAACCACTATTTGAACATCAAATGTTGAAAGTAAAAAGTGGTGAACTGGCGTTCACTTGACTAAGAGGAGGTAAGCTTCAGCGACTTCTGACCAACTTTGGACGACATTCTTTGTCAATGCATTGAATCGTATACATTCCAAAATTGTACTAAATTTAGATACACCACCAAAAGGGGCAAACCAAAATCCCGTTTTCATTCCGTTCAATCCTCCATACAGGCATTGATACAGTTTTGAAATCTTGTATAAATGTCACACTACGTAAAAACTTGCAAAAATAACAAAATAAACAAATGAATAAATACTTACTGCACAATACAGAAGCAGATAAAAATAATTACATTACTATACATAACTTAAACTACATAACTTAAATAATATACGCTGTAGGCCTATTGTTCCTCGATACACCACTGCCAATTTACAGAACTTTTAAAATTAAAATATTAAAAAATGTTTTGCGTAACCAAATTTCGATTACATATATTTTTTTTATAAAATTCTTAATTTGGTAATTTTTTTTTGTTTTCTTGAGAGATTAGGACAGCTGTTTCGAGGAGATAATACATATAGCTAGAATCATCTTTGGTTAAGTTCTTATACGAAATGAGAAGCGACTCCAAAGAAATGATAAAATAATATTTATCATTTGCAGTATGCACTTTACAGTATGTACTTTAAATTTGCTTCTTTTACAATATTGTAGTTATCATAAAAGGAAATAAATAAGTAAGCCTTTATTTATTAATTTTTGAAAATTAAAATCAAATCTTCATTATCCAATGGATAACTGCAGCTGATGAGAACTAACAATCTCAAAACAGCCGTCGAAAAATAGTCCCATGCAAAAGGTAGATTCCAGAATTTCGTGAACTGCACTTTCAATGCTAGTCTTGCAGCAAGTGATGTTTTTTTTACACCAAAACTAGCTTCGAATAAATGAAATATGAATAAAATAAAATTAAAAATAATTATAAGCAGAGGTTTAGGCAAAAAGTTTTTAATTGCGTTTTACTCCTGAATTAAATCACTCAGTATCACTTAAATCATTCCACTTAGCTTTCTTTAAATAACTCCATTAAAAAATAATTTTAATTATCGTAATTATTTTCAATACATTATCTTTAATTTAGTATTTTATTTTTCATAAATTGTGGATTAATATATCAAAGGTAAATTCGTTCACAGTTTAACTTGCATCAATAAATATTGAACTCCGCACACCGTTGGTCAACGGGAAATTGGTATTCAAGCAGTTAAAGGCCTGGAAGAATTATTTCACGAATAAATGTAGGGATGAAATCTAAAACAATTTCGCTGAGACATTTATTACTTAATTATTTATTTATTCCGCATTTATTATCTAATGTGGGTGTACTTCGACGTTTGAACTGCTGCAACACACAAAACATTGGTAAACGTTGCCACAGCTGGCCTCCAACAGCCCTACTGTAAATTTATTAAACCAATAAATTTTAACCCCCCCCCCCCCTCCAAATGTAGGCCTCATAAAACTGATCACATGATACACTTGTTAAAACAAATCACACTGTGTACTAACAACACAAAGTGCCAAGATATGACGAATTCATGTTGGCTTTCTAAAAAGAGAAACAAAATACAGGTCGCAGAACGAAATGGAAGAAAAATTGCCAAAACGCACAATTACATTTCGTTTATTATTTTTATCACCTCTTTATAACTTCAGCAAAAAATTCCCTTGATAAGTTTTGTACAATTATAGTGATATTAGTTTAAATCTTAAATCAAGAAATGTCGTAGAGGAAAAAAAGTTAGTCCAAGATCTTCATTACTACAAATGAATAATCATCAAATTATTAAAATAAAGAACGTTATTATTAAATACCCCTTTACTTCTTTATTAAATAAACATTACTTAATAAAAGTTTATTAATACACATTTCTTGTAACACGTCGTATTTAGAAAATCTAACGATACCATTACTTCGATGTGGTTCGTCTTACGATGGCTTGCTTAAAAACAGTCTTTCAAAATACAATAGGCCTAACGCAGAAAAAAATAAGTTGATTCTACAAACAAAAAAAAATAATAAAATAAATAAAATAAAATAATGAAGGATTATTGTAATGAAGGTTCAGATCGTTACTATTATTAAATTAAGATGTGAAAGTTGTCTTTCATTTGAAGAAGGTTGTACTCTTAAGGATACGTAAAGCCAAGAAATAGGCCCTAATTAAATTAACCAAAACAATGTTTAAATCAACAATGGTAAAAACATGCCAATTCTGAAAACACGGTCAATCCAACCCTAATCGTACAAAAACAAACGCCATTACAGCATGTAGCATTTAAGTATGTTATTGTGATTTTCTTTAACCCTTTTTCTTTCCTTTATTCGTGATACAACATTCCACTTACTGAAAAGATATCTTTTATTTGTCAAGCACTATTAAACCACAACCCTCTGATTCGACTTTATCTTGAACAAACTTTTTTTTTTTTGCATCGTTCTTCACGAGGGGGCAGCTGAAATGCAGTATTCATGGTCGCAATGAGAATAAAGAGGGGTCACGACGAGGGGAAGAGAATGCGAACGATACAGACCCCTACAAACACCCATTACTGCTTATTTTTTCTGGGACAAACGTATGCCAGAACGAAAACTAAATAAATTAATAATTATTTTAATTAGTTAAAAAAGAAAAAGAATATTTACTGAGAGATACTAATATTTTATAGGATACCATATTCTGACTTCCCACCCGTTCTTCTCTGACTGAATAAAATTAAAGCTTTTACCCCCTCCCCGCAATGCACTCAGCCAACTCTTCTAAAATTCTTCTATTTTAGCCACTGTAGAATAAGACGTTATATTTTCTTTTTGTATAATATTTGTATATCAAATACAACGATTTCACATATTTCTAAAATTCTGATACATTTTTATAATACGCAATTTATTCCTATTTACGAGTATAAAACAAAAATATTTTTCCAATCTCTTTCAAAATGCCATAACTATTTGTCAAGATAGGCTTAAAAGGAATGTTTTAAAAATGTTTACCGGTCATAAAAACGCTGTTGATTGCACCACGACAATGTCACGTAAAATGTTATGATTATGCGAAAGACTGTATAATTAAGTTTGTATTTTTAAATTGGAAATATCAAAGTAAATATGCATATATTCTACTAATCCCATATCGGCAACAGATCACATGACAAAGCCGCCATCTAGCGGCGAAAATAGGCTTCGTGAATACGAACTTAAATTTATGCAATTTTAATTAAGTAACTGATTATCAGAATAAATGCAAACTCATAAATAATGTATAAATTTAGAATAATTTAAAAAAATATTATGCTTTTGTTTACCATTTCAGTTCTTTTATCATATTTTAAATCAAATTTAGTAACTCAATATAGAAAATAATAATTAAAAATAAATTATTCGTTAGTATTTAGTACATATAAAATACAGAATAAAAAAAATGGCAAATTTGATTAAAATTAGGTATTCCTCTTATTATGTAATAATAAATAGTTTATTTTAGGATTTAGATCATTCGGATTGCATAAATAATTTAAAGAATTAATTTTATATAAAACTAATTGAGCTGGCAACGTATCATTTAAAATTATGAATTAAAAGTTATAATTTTAAATTATGTGCCAGCCATTTTGCTTAAAACGGCTTAAGCAAACAAACAAACAAACAAACAAACCCTATTTTAAATAAGCGATAAATTTATTTAAAATACATTTGGAAAGACTAGATATAAACCAAAGTGAGTAAGGTTCAAAAGAAAAAAAGTTTATATTATTTCTATTATTCAATGAAATCGATTCTATTATAAATTTCGGGAAATATATGAAAATGTGTATTTAGATCCTGAATTAAATGCTTTGACATTCAATATTACAATTCTCAGACAAATTTTTATCCAATATGCAAAACGGTTCATTAGTTTTTAGCTTACATGTAACGTACGGCTGACGCAGTGACAGACCATAAGGCTTGTTCGCACTATAGCGTCAAAGTTGTGTTTGCGTAAACGTCTTGTAACCGTCAGCGTCAAAATCAGAGCGCACTTTAACTTTAACTTGCGTTCGCAAGTTAACGTCAAGCGGAAACGGAAGTAGACCGAAAGAGGAAACGGAAATGCTTCTACGTCATTATGGCGGCATTTCCATTGTTCAAAATGCAGCATCTCCACGAAGATCAGAGAGTTTTCATGGCCATGCATTTAATTAAGTAATTAAATTTAAGTAATTAATCACAGACAAAACATACTTCACATAGTAAATATTGATTATTACCAGGCATTTCCAATGTGTGGGCTATCATTTCCCAGTACTGCTCTTTTTTCGTTTTCATCATGTACGATTTTGATGCAGAATCGTACAAATTGGGGTACTTCTCCACCTCCTCAATTAATCGAAGATCCATATCCATGTTGTTGTCGAAAAAAAAAATACGATGTGAAATTATTGAAAATAATTTTACACAAAAACACGAGAGAAGAACGAGTGTAACTGGCTGGCGATCACAATTGCTAATATTCCGTTTTCCCGGCAAAATTTGTATCAATGCCCTCGGATTGGCTGTTGATTAACACACACACTCCGATTGGCTACCGCTACCTTTGATGTTGATTTATATGCAAAATCTCTTTACAAAGGTGAGATCTACACATTCTGACGCATAACATTAATTTATTTCAGTAAAAATATTGTTTATTTTCGAAAATTAATCTCCTCAATGTGATATTTAATTCGTAATAACCTTCGATCCCAACGAAGCGGTGAAGAAAATGGCGTCAGAGAACTTGCTTTCGATCTTCAAAAGTTGTAGGAATACGTCAGTGCTCTGTGATTGGATGTTGCTCACACACAAGATCTGATTGGCTGGCTTTACGTCGGAGGAGACGCAGATGTTCGCTGATTTCAAGATATAAGTTTGGCCTTAAACTGAGACGCAAAAGCAATTATCTTACATAAACTTAACGTTTGACGCAGCAAAACGCTATAGTGCGAACAAGCCTTAACAAAAATGTTCACATTCTGCAGCTAATAACGGACTACAAATGCCGAAAGAAACTTATTTTGAGCAGAGAGACAATGTATGAATTCACAGATATTCATGCATTATTGCAATCTGTTACGCAGTAGCATTACCACAATGCAAATTATAGTTACCATTTATTTAATTTATAAGAAAAAAAATTGTAAAGTTTAAAAAGTATTTGAAAATTTAAAATTTTATATTATATAAAAAAATGTTATCTTTTGACTTGTTCTTACTAAATTTCAGTAAAAAAATCAAAAGGGAGGGGCGAGTGGAACGAAAAATAGTTTAAGCTATTCCGTTGGATGAAATATTGGAATATTAAATGTAAAATATTTACGATTACACCATTCGAAATTAAGGTGGTTTTTTTTTTTGGTTGGTTGACGTGACCTACTGAGTTTTTATTATTATTATTATTATTATTTTGATTGGATTGTTTAAACTCTGCATTTGCGATCATTTGTTCAGGATTTAGCTAGATCACTTTCACAGATTAGCTTTGAAAGCCTAAATATGTACCTGTTTCAACTATCAAGATAGATTTGACACATGTATTGTTACTTTAGAAATAACTCGACTTCTGTTAGCTGATGATATCTAAAATCAGAAAGATAATAATGATAATAGTAATATATATAATTTCCAAATAAATTCGGCCTGTACATTTGGCTGAACATCAATGTTGCCGTTCTTCCTAATCAACACCCATTCGAATCTTATTAATTTCAAATCCTTTGCAGCGGTGACAAAGGGGATGACAGTGAGATTCATGCAACGTGACGAAACCAAGGACTAAAGAGAAATTTTCGTAAGAAATGCAATTTCCGAAGCTTCAACCAGGTTGACGTATCTCGGTCAAGATAGGCCTTCAAAAGGTTGATGTTTCTTGATATTGAATACACAAAGTCAAAAAGCATTGATTCTGCAAAAGCTGCTTCAACGCGGCTGCAGATGGTAACAGGAGATTGGAAAACTTACTGCTGTGTTAAATTTAATGAGAATTTGAAATTAAAATGAAGGTTAAGATTAAATAAATACTTTTATCTTAATAAATTTATTTCTAATAAAATTATACCACACAGTTTCGATCGATAAGAGCCTGTCAATATCGATGCAGCATGAAAACAAAAAAGGGGTTAAATTTTGCCAAAATTTCAAGCAGGAAATGTAGGAAATCTTATAGTATTTTTTTAGATTATACTGAGATTCCAAAAATACCAGATTGACAAGAAAATTATGCAGTCAAAAGCATTGTCAAAATAAATGTCACAGTCTTAGGCAAATAAAGATTCAATGGAAAAGCCGAATAGATCGACGTTGATATTGACATTGGCCGCAAGAGGACGCCTTCGTGCTTATTCTGAGTTCGATTACAACGAAGAAGAAATAAACTGAGACGTAAAACAAACGAAATCTTACAATAATAAACACTTAAATAAAAGCCAAATTCCCAAATAATAAAATAAGATCCTAACAAACTAACGAACATTAAAATAGAAAAGTAATCAATTTTATTGATTTTTCATTAAAACTGAATAGTTTTAGATCAAAATCTGTTGAATGGTTTCGATTGGAATATTTTCTTTACAAGTTCTATTTTATAAATAGCGTTGCCAGTATCTGATCAAGATGGAAGTGAAGGGAAAGTATTAAAATTTCCTCCTACTGTAATCCACTATTCTAATTTTCTTAAAAGATATTAATAATTGGTAAATCTATATTTATTAATTTTTAATATTATTAATATTATTATTAATTATTATTACTTTTAAAATCTTACTCAATAATTTGTAAATATTCAATTAAATATACATTGATTTGGTAATGTACAGTGTGGCCGGGAAGTTCCTCTTAATTGGTAGTCATATTTTAAGAAAATATTTATATATTAAATGTCCAATGCGTCTGTGTGTTCGCCATCATACTGTACACACAAGTTCATAAGCCGCCAAGTCTGACTGGACATGTTTCGGAGCATATCCGGTGTGGCGGTCCTCAACTGCATTGCGCAAGTCTTCATTTGCAGACACGTAGGCCTTGATGATTACCCACAATGAGTTGTCAGGCGTCGTGAGGTCAGGACTTCGTGGTGGCCATTTCAATGGCGCTTTCATGATACTCGCGTCTTCAAGCTGTGGAATTAACCATGTTTGTAACCATGTGTAAATAAGTTTCGGCATTGACATGAGCATCAAAAAAATATTTACATTTATTACTACATAATAAGGGGAATGGGAACTTCCTGGCCACACTGTATATATCTCGAAAATGACAAATATTTTTTGGTAAGCCTAGGTTTTTAGAGTAGGCTGTATCTTGACAGTATTGTCAGATGACAAGTTATTCCACATTTTTACTTTACTGTGTGTTGCTTTAGTAAATAAAAAAATAAATACATAACACTATCGAAATTAAAATAATAAAAGAAAATCCTCGAGCTTCAGATGCACCTTGGAGTTCATTTTGTAACTGGTGCAATTGGACGTTTATTCTTTGTGCCTTGATTATCTTCCTGTTTTAAGTTCTTCTGCAATTATAACATTCAAAAGCTATTCAAAATAATAACCATTATAAAATCCAAACGCGACTGCCGCAAACCGATTTGGCAGCTAACGACGAAGTGTCGGCATGAAATAGCCCCCGTGTAAATTCATTTATGGGAAATCTCACCGAATTATGACCACCTCATCTCGTTAGGAAATGCAAGGATTATTTTGATTTAGACCTAATCTACGTACGCGCAATTAATATTGAATCTGAATATTTGCGAACTGTTCTTTCCCAGCGAACTGATAATAACTCTCTGCACGACTTAATAAACTTATTTCCATAGCAGTCCTGAATTATTACAACCGGTTGTAAAAGCGTCGACGAATTAAGAGTTCGTCTGTAATTGGCTTAAGATCAGGTAGAACTGCAAGTATTCAACTTTTTTTTTGTTTTTAATTCATTAAAGGTGAACTTCTACCTATAAACCCAAAACCATCACAGTGAACAGATTTGGTTTGTATGTTGTGAATGTCTTTATGGTGTAACAGTGGACAGAAGACAAAGGAATTCTGTTTGTTTTTTGTTGATGAGGACTTTTTTATGGGAGCAATTGACCTAATGGATATGACTTGAAAATATATGATCACAAAAATCTAGAATGATCTTACAGATTTATTATTCAAAGAACAACAAACCAGAGTGATCTATCTGGTTTATCTCGCGAGCTATGAAGTATGAAAGACACTTCCATAATAAGGTATAAAGATATATTACGGCTTAAAACTTAAAGTAGGCTTAAATGAAATTGAAATTTGGTAAAAATGTGTATAGAAGAGCATAGCATTGATCCAAAAAGGTATCACAAATCATTGTTTTTCTGGTATGAATAAATTTTAAAATATTTAAGTATTTAAAATAAAGTTAAAGATGTTATATAATACAGAATTATAAGTGTGAGTAAATAACTAAGAATAAATATATAAAATAAGATCAAAAGTAAAAAAAACATAGAAAATGTATAATCAAGCTGAAAAATCGCCCGAATAATATATAATTGTAAAAATAAAATAATAATAAGTGTTATATTAAAATAGAAGAAAAATTTAACAAAAATAAAGCACGTTAAATAGAGCACGTTAAGTGGATAAAATAATAATAATAAAATCCCAACGAAACCTCATAACTAGAAAAAAAAGACTATGATAAACATATAATTAATATCTAAAGGGAAATAGTTTTTTTGTTTGGTTTGATAAAATTTAGTGGTTTAATTTTTGAAGTATTTTGCCAGTTTGTCAACTACCAATTGCCATTAATCTGTTAATCCTATCTTTTTGACATCAAGTGAACTGTTTAAATTTACATAATTTTATTGCGATAGGAAACATGTTTATGCAGTTAAAGTGAAATTGCTAATACATTAAAAAATATAATTTTATCTATCTCAAAGACACAAACTTGAGTGATTATTTTTTTTTATTACTTCAACTTAATTTATTTCTTATATTAATTTTAATTTCCTCAAAATTAGCCTAAGAAATTAGGTCTACAATTTCCCCCATATAAGAAAATAACCGCAACACTTACTTATGCCTGGAAGTTCACGTTACAGCAATTATTCAAATTATGAAAAAAAAAAGAAAAAAAATCAATTAATAAGTGAAATTGATAGTTATAAATGACTTAAATTTACAATAATAATACGTTAAAAATGGATTATATAATAAATAACATCGCATTATTTTTATATTCATTCACGAATACTTTTCCAACAATAAGATGTCGCTGAGACACCGGAATGATTAATCTATTAGTAACTGCCACGCCCTTTCTATAAACTTTGGTGAAGTTAACTTTAAGGTGATTTGAAGCACAAATATTAACTTTTTATTTAATTGCTGCAACAAGGAATCACTGTCTTGCATTTATATGTGTATAACTTTATGTATGTGTATGTAATTTCGTTTATCTATACGTCTTATAATATTTACAAATGTTGAACATATGCTTACATGTTACAAATTTTGAAAATATATTATTAATTCTAAAAAAGTAGCATATAAATGCCTGTAACAGTAATAAGATTTAAATTACACATTTCATTTTAAAGAAACAGAAATATTCTTGATTAAGCTTTGTAGAGAATTAATTATCAATCCAAATGATGCATCAAAGACAATTCGGAAATCATGAAGGTAAATTTTGAGGTACAAATGTATGTAATTAAAGTTTTTAAGAATACGAATTTTTACATTATAAGAATGAAATTCTTTAAATCTTGATTTAGGATCAGATAACTTCCCCATTATATGTGAAGTTTAATAACTTGCCCTGTAATCATTTAATTAATTACTGTATAAACAAAACAAGCATTACATGATGGAAAACATTAAGTAATACGACTTCTCTGAACTTAAATGCCGTTTTTGATGTTTTCAAGACATACAGGAAATGTTTTGGTGTTGTTATTTCGAGAGATTGTCTTTTTGCTCGTAATAACTTTGATTCATTCAGTCTGATTCGTTAGTTCTACAGGATCTGCTTCGAAAGGATGTGGATTATCCTTCTTTGGAAAGGCTGTCCAAATCTCTATAGGATAATGCATAGCTGGAGCTGACGACAGGCGAATGTACTACTGGACATGGGTCATTAATTTCCTCTTCTTCCTTCTCGTCCTCCATAACAACCTCTTAAACAGTTGCCATGGTAATTCATCACCGTGTATTTAGTGGGTGCCATGCAGCTGAACAATATATTTTAGCCAATCAATGATACCGCCCTCTCACGGTAAATCTCCATTTTCAGTCAACATTATTCTTCCTACATCTATTCAACGTTAGTTTTATGAGATTGTGGTTTCAGTATTGAGTTTCTTTATCCAATATATTATACGATAAACGTTGTAGCAAACATTCAGAGATGGCAACAGAATGATGTGCTTGACTAAATTCTTATGTTAAAAATGACGAATTTGAAAGTAAATATTGTTTACTAAGCAGCAATAAAGTTGGAAAAAACAAACAAAATTATACTTCTCTCATTCCGTAAAACTAGGTAAGTAATGTAAAGATAATGGGAAATTTAATTACTAAACTATCCAAAAAAATAAGCAAAAAAAGAGAAAAAAAAAAAGAAAAAAAAAAGCTTGAGCTCTCTAGATGGGTCAACTTTCTTATCCGTTTATTCTACCGAAAGTATTACAAATTTATACTTAATAATGTATTCTTTACAATTATAGTAAATTAACAGTTAAAGTAAGTGTTTTTCTTTAAAAAATATATCGATGTATAATTCTAATAAATATACATTTAATCCGTATTGTAGTAACATAATTATAATACGTATACTTATAATCAAAATTTCTATTTAATACATGGAATATATCTTTATTGTGGGCCCAGTAGCGGGTTGGAGGTGGCAGGTTCGATCCCCGGCCTCGGCGAAGAATGGGGATTTTTCTAGATTCCATTCTTCTCCAAACGGTCCTAGGTCTACCCAGCCCTCTGTAGAATGAGTACCGGGTTTCTTTCCCGGGGGATACAGGCGGGCGGGCGTTGGGCTGACCACCTGACCTCATGTCAATCCCGAGTCACTGAAACACAGTAGGATACCTAGCCCAATATTTCTTTATATTTCTCTTTTAATTTCAAAAAGTAGTATTCATTCTTTACAAAAAAATATTATAAAAATAATACTAACTATAGTATTAATTATTTTATGAGGAGTAGCCAATTCTTCATGTGTTGTATTAACTGATTTCTCCTGATAGTTTTGAAAACCAAGTTTATTTGTTTTAATCTTAATTTGTATTTGCCTTTCCTTAATCTTCTAAGTTTAATATTAAACTAATTATATTTACTATTTGATTTTGGAATAACTGTCATATCTGATTTTGCTTTGATTATCTTAAACGAAGGCCTAATAATAAAGAAACTGCCAATATTTTGTTAAGATATCTTCAGAATTATTGGAAAACGACTTCAAAAGTCAGTGCTAAGGCACATTAAGTAAATTACGGTCTGGATTTTTAGGACATA
>JAFIDM010000004.1:45722259-45735140 GCA_023159025.1 Thereuonema tuberculata
TTTTTTTCAACTGTGTATCTATTCGTTATTTAAAGTTAAATTGGTTAAAAAATTCCCTTTTTGAATTAATAATTATATAAAATCCTGTTCAGAAAATAAATAATTTTTGTTACTAATAACGGTAAAAACATTAATTTATGTAACCCTTTTGATATCAATTTTCTATGTAAAATCGATGTGATTGTTATTGGTTGTTATAATTAATAAGCTTCATATGTCGTAATAGGTAAGTAGATAGATATAATACAAAATTTCATTAAATATCTATCTACCTTTTAATAATCTTAATGTTGTAGGTTTCTAAATACGGCAATCATTCTTTTTTCTAAAATATGTTAACCAATAAATTTATCATTATAGATTTTCAAAACAGGATTACAACTTATCAATAATGCAAATAGTATACTTGTAAACGATGATTGTTTACGATTCTGATTTATTATCATTATTATTATTATTATTAAAAAAATACTAAGTTTTTGACTGTTTTTCTGCAGTTATAAATAGTTAGATTTAAAGAAGTGTTTCTCAAATGAAATGGGAGGGACGCGCACAAAAGTTAGCAACCACTGCTCTTAAGAAAAACCGCCACGTCAAGAATCTTAGTGAGATTATTTATTTATTTATTTATTTATTTATTTATTTATTTATTTATTTATAAAAGATTCGAACTTCTAGTAGTTATAACTGAGCTTCTGCAATTCAGAATTTGCCCTGGATGAAATTAACTAAATTTATATATGGGTTATTGAGGACACGCAGAAGAATCCTAGGGAAAAAAAAAAATTCTTTTTTCCCTAGTGGAGAAATGTTATAGAGCAGTGTTTCCCAACCGGTGGGTCGCGGAAGGGTTACAGGTGGGTCGCGACTTGATCCTAAAACTATCAGAAACCATCGAATAAACCATCAGAAAAGATCAGAAAAATCGAAAATCGATCATATATAAGGAAGGGATATGATACAAATATGGTTTTATTCTATATTCTTCTATTCCTATATACGTGGAGGTATTCCGATAAGGAAAGGTGGGTCGCCAGCTGAAAAAGGTTGCGAACCGCTGTTATAGAGTAAACAGCGCTGTAATTGTGTAGGATCATTCCCTAAGGCTTCTGGCAGATGAATTATGAGAATCGAGACGTTAACAAAACGTTAAAACAAGAGAAATGAATTTTACGGAATAATTTTGCAGAATTAATGAGGTAAACGAGGTATCGCATCAACATCTCAGAATGCATGCCTACCTTTCAGCTTTAATTATTGGCAGAATGGTTTTTATTGTTTAAAGATGACAGTTCAAAAACTACG
This sequence comes from Thereuonema tuberculata, assembly GCA_023159025.1. Taxonomy (NCBI): domain Eukaryota; kingdom Metazoa; phylum Arthropoda; class Chilopoda; order Scutigeromorpha; family Scutigeridae; genus Thereuonema; species Thereuonema tuberculata. The sequence continues at coordinate 45,723,565 of JAFIDM010000004.1, forward strand.
CCGAAGTTTCAATGTTACTATTATTACATTTTTTAGTTTGGCATATCAATTTAATGTTTTGAATAATCCAGATTGCAAGTTTCATTATATTTGGTCCAGTGGAATTTAGTCCAAATAGCTGTGAATACAGGAAAGTGTAATTATAGTCACCCGATCTATACAATATATAGTAGTACTGAATAGTTCAATCATATCGACCCTTTTGTAATCAGATAAATGCCCATCAACGGGCGTGACACAGCATTATAAAGCTCATAACGAAGGTTATTAACTCGTTTCAGTATAGCTGATTATAGCGTCAAAGTTTTTCACAAACATGTCAAAGGGCAAAATTTAGCAAGATCATTCCTCGAGGGAAGGCGGGAAAAGACCCCCACAGACGATTTTTTTCTATCTCAAGACGGACAAAGGAAATGAAAGAATAAGTCAAACCTTATCAGGGGTTGAACCTAAATTCACCAATGCGATGTCCAAATTAAAAATTATTAATGATAAATATTTTTATGATAAATTTTTTCAACTATTCTTTTATATTTTAGAAAACTTCAATATTTACTTATTTATTTTTTTTAAATGCTTATTTAATAGCAGCTTATTTATAAATGAAATACTCACGTAATATTTTTTTCTTTGATCAAAACGATTCATATAAATTATTGTATGTTATTTTAGAAATCCGTGCTTGTGGGAAATCGAAAATTTAACTTTTTATTTTCTATATCTTTTTCGGAGCTTTTCGGATGGAAATCAGGTTGTTTAGCGATTCATTTTGGGATCAATATAGAGCCGGAATTCTGTCGCTGTATATTTTACTCGTGTTTTCGTAGCCCCACAGCGGTCATTTGTAACACCAGTGCCGTCTAGATATACCAGCAGGTAGGTGGCAGCAGTAACTTTGAGACACAAGCGTTATTGCTCTAAGTCAATGGAGAAACCGCTAAAGCAAAATACGAAAATTGTATGTCATCTCTAGAAGTCTTACAGCGACCTCTTGCGGTGATTCATCCTATCTAAAGAAATATTTTAGATTAGAAGAACAAATTTTCTTTACTACGTTTTACTGCATCAAAACGGCTGGTCAGATTTCCAGACTAAATTTGGCCCAACTTAAAACAAATGACCGTTTATTTTGGACTCCACCTTTCCTATTCCTCAAACATTACCATATAAAATTCCTGCTAAAATGAGTTCTTTAAAAATTTGATATGATGCTTTTTAAAATATGAACACCACTATTTTCTCCCTCCAGTCCACAAAACTGTTGCCCTAGAGCTGCATGCTCAATCTCCACTATGCGATGATAGCTGAGTGTATATCTAGGGATATGTCTATGTTAGACATATTAGACGCATTAGAGCAGTGGTTCCTAACTTTTTCTCAGCTAGAGAATCCTTATCGACATTACATGTTTGTCTCAACACCCTCTTGTTGTCTTATTCAATTCCACTTAACAAGGATTAAAACAAAACAAAAAAAATGTCCAACCAAAGTGATTCAACACCGCCATTACAGAATTTCCCGCTTAACAGTTGATTTTAGGTCTAAATACCTTGATAATGGCGCTTGAGCTCGATCTGTTGTTCCAGGTCTCAGTTAAGGCTTGATGTAAGTTTGGAGAAAAGACAAAATTTTCGATTTTCTGTAGAACAAGTCAGGAACGTCTCTGGATATAATTAAAGCAAAAACGATAGTCGGTCTCGGTAGAACAGAAGCCACGTAGGCATCAGTAAAATTCAAGAGCATTAAACAAATTAATGTTTTTCTTTTTCGCAAAAGTATGTTTAGTTATTATTTACATAGTATAACGAAAATAAGCCTAAGAAATTAATTCAAAGTTTCGTTGCAGCTCTGTTACTCTTTTTTAAATTTGTTAATCTTTCCTAATGAGTGTAAGGTAGTAATTGATCTAATTGGCTGTAAAGAAAAGTGCGTGCTAAAGGGGGGCAATTAGGAACACGGCAACTTTCAGAAACAGCGATTGCCCACTTACAAAAACACGGGTGTCACGAGGTGATAAAGTCATCTCCTTTCGATCAGGAAAAAAAAATGCTAGCCCTGGTCCATTCTGACAGCTATCGACGCTGCTATTACTGCCGCCCGCATGGCTCCGGGGCTGCGGTGGGCCGACACACAAGAAACCTTAGCCACTTGATTATAGACCCACTGCGGTGGAAGAAGCCATGCCTCTCCTCGGATTTTAAAGATGCGGGGCGAATTAAGAAAAGTTGTTAGTGTTTCGTGAGATACTCAACACTCGGGAAATGAGACGTAGAACTGCAAGAAGTTGAAGCTGCCTTTATAGAAGGAAGGCCCTAAGAGACCATGACAAGAATAAGAAAGAAACTGCATTATATCTATTCTCGTTAAAGGATACAATAGAATGTAATTAATTGGAACTAAATCTTAAAATGTATAAGTTAATATGGATAATATTAAATATGTTAATTAGGAATGGGACAATCGGCTTATCAAGTTGCATATTAATTGTATGACCTAAAACACAGGATTTTTGTTCTAGGCTTTACAGGATTTTAAAACTTGATAGCTTTTATAGAAGTTGTACAGGAAGTTTTACAGGATCTTAAAACTTCATTTTTAGAGAACCCGCAAGGGGGAAGCTATTCGAATTCCGTTGTGTATATAACGGAGTCCAGAGCCCAAACGAGGAGTAGGAGCCCCATGAATCACATCTCGTTGAACTCCCAAAGCCTCGAGGTTTGGGGGAAACAAATCCTACAGAATCAGGTGTAGATCTTTAGGTGGCCACTGACCGAATCAGGAAAGTAGTGGAATCGAATCTCTACACGAAATCGAATATGGTAACCTCCACCCAATACGGCACTTCCGGTTCCGAGTCAATGGAATGCGTGGGTGACAACAATTCTCTTGCAAGTCCATTTGTACAGCAATAATGTATCAAGAAGGCAATGATGGACCTTGAATTACGACGGATTGAATAAATGAGTTTTGCCCGCCAATCAATAGTAGTATCACTTTAAACTACTCAAGCGTTTGATAATTCTAAGGGGGTAGATTGATTTGTGTTTTACTACAACACTATGAATTAAGTTGTTTATGCCTAGTCACCGAAGTTAATTAAATATAAACGTATGTCCAAACAGCTGTTGACAATGCTTTTACATTCATTAGGGAGTTGTTGAGTTTACTGTGGGAGTGTTTTGATATTCTGAATAAACACAATGCTATTTTTAGTCTTAAATGTTAAATGCAACAGCCTCTTTCAAGCCTCTCAGGAACTGCATCATCATTACAGGATGCTTTAACAAGTCATTATTTGGCGTTAAGTTTGAGATTCATGACTATATTTCATTTTTGAAAATATTAACCGTCAAAACTGCAAATACACAAATAAATAAATAAATAAATAAATAAATAAATAAATAATAACGTGTCAGCACGTTAACCCTTCCTTTTGCTTAAATAAATAAATAAATAAATAAATAAACAAATAATACGTCAAGATTGCTTTCATTGTAATTAGACGATTTTTACATTTTACAAACGAAATTCAAAATGTGTTTTCTATTTGAGCTATTTCATATTTCATGACATCTTAATTTTCTTCCAATAAAGTCCAGAAGGAGCAGAAAATACGCATTCCATATTTGCAGGATATGTTTAATTTAAATCTAAAAAAAAAAAAATACATTCGAAATCCAAGAAGCAGTATTCCAAATTTGTAGAGACTGCATTCTTCTTGATATTTTAAATGCTAAATACTATTTGAAGATAGCAAAGTAAGATTATTAATGGTATATTCGATATTTGCAGGATTTATAAAAACAAAAACCATGAAGCGGTTTCTTAATTAAAAGTATTCCATATTTTTTCTTTATTCATTAGATATTACAGAAAGAATAGTTTGAAGTATTCCATATTTGTAACCTTCGTTTGTTATTATTTTCTGTTTTAAAACATTACACATTGATTGTATAATTCACATTACTTTATTTCCAACTTCTACACTGAGACAAAGTTCAGTATAAATTCCTTAAAAAAACTCCATTCAAAAATAATCACAACTCTTTGATGTCGGCTACTAATTTGAAATGATGAACTTACTAAATGAAGTAGAAAATGTAGAACAAGTTTCAGTGAAGCAAGACAGACAATGGATGCAAACAGTTGATATTGAGGGTCAAAGTTCGCATTCCGCGCTGATTTTCGCGACCTTAATTATCTGTTAAAATCGATTTGGCTTGACGGGATAATCATGCGTCGATGGAATGATTTGTGAAAGTAATGGCTTATCACTCAACCGATTGGCTTTATAATGAATGTCTAGGCAATATCATGTCATGTATGTGATTTATCGCATAACATCAAGCTGAAGTGTAGGAAAAAGATAAAACATTGTACGAAAGTGTTGTGTAATTTGCTTATGCTATGCTTAGTTATTCAATTATTCCACTAACATAAACCTGCTATCATGGAAACATTAATTAAAATTTTGGTAAGACTTTGGTAAACTGATGTGTCTGTGATTCTGACATTCTGCATTTTTTTTTTTTTTTTTACTGTTTTTTAAATAACAATCAAAATAGCAGATAAAAGTACTCCAATGTTTAGTTTTATGTTACGATAACAACTGTTAAAAACAAACAACCCAGGATGTTACTTTGAAATATATATATATATAAAAGATAACTTTTTATTTACTAAACATTTCAAATAAAATATTTATTATATATTACTACATATACGAAAATACAAATGAGGGATTTTAAGCCATACTAGCCTAACCCTCAAAAAACAAATTTTTGGTGCAATGGTTTGAAAGGTTTGATGGTCGTGACCAAAACAACAATAAGCTTATACACTTTTCTGCTGTAATTTATATAGCTAATTTTCTTTACTACATAAATTCCAGCAGCAAAGTGTATATTGTTTCTTTGTACATGACCACCAAACGTTTCAAACCATTTCCCCAATAATTTCCTGTTTCAGGGTTAGGTTAGTATGGCTTAAAACCCCTCAAATATACTGTGATAACATTTATATTCACTATTATAATAGTAAATAAAAAGTTATCTTTATATTTATATTAAAGTAACATCCTAAGGTTGTTTGTTTTTAACAGTTTTTATCGTAACATAAAACTAAACATTGGAGTAGTTTTAATTTATTTAAAATTTTATTTGAAAAGTGAATGTGGTAATATATAATAAATATTTTTATTTGAAAATTGCTTAGAATCAGTTGCTTTTAAGAATAAATAATACTATATAATGTTAATATAATTTGGAAAAAGTATAAAACAAATTTTAACTTTGATAGAAAAGGTTTCTAAAATTTTATTTAAATTTTGATTTTTTCTGAAAAAATCCTTATTATTTTTTTAAATTTTAATATCACATAAACTTACTGAATTTTGATATATAATTATTCATAATTTTGCCGATAATTTAATGTCGGTGAACTAACAAAGTGTTACTGTATATCACATTTTAGCAGAGAAACTTTCAAAAAATATATCATTTCCGAAAGGTTAGGAGATGACCTGACAACATGCAGGTCATGTTTGACTCTTTCCAGATAGTTTTCGGGTCCGGAAACAGAGAAAATTGTATGGAAGGCGGATGGGGGTTGCCAGTTAACATGCTGAATTTAAAAATAAAATAAAAATTAAATAAAATATTTTTTTTTAATAAAGATTAAGAAAAAAAATCCAACGTGTCGTTTTTCTTTAGTGACCATTCTCAGGGACACAAACCACACAAGCTAGTTAATAACAATAATCAAAAAATTATTAATACTGTATGTCTTTATGTAAGTATTAGCACTAATTAATATTTAATAGTAAAGTGAAATATTACTAAATCCTAAAAAGTTCCAAAAAACGTACGAAAGAATTAAGATATCCTAAACACTAAAGAAATAACTGATGACAAATATAAAAGCCTGAATAATCAATTTTAAGAAATATATCACCTTTCGAAAATGATCTAATTCATTGTTCAATATTATTGAAATTATTCAAAAATTATTTCGTTATTGAAATTTTCAAAAAATATTGTAAAATTGCATAATCATTTATTTTTTCATTTTTTTCATTTACTTAATTGCTTTTATTATTACTTTCAAACTTCTTTGTTGAATTATTTTACAATTGTATTGAAATAATTTAATATATGAAGTAATTCTTTTGTGTATAGGTTTTGCTGATTTTTGTTGTATTAGGCTTATTCCTTGTTGTAATAATTTAGTGCAATATGCACTATGAACCCTTATTCTTTTTGTTGTATAAGAATTATTCTTTGTTGTAACTGCTTTGGTTTTAATTTCAAAATATAGCCCGAAGAAGCAGGGAAAGTAATACCCTGCGAAATATTGCAGATAAAATATGGAGTTGTTTTTGTAATAAACAATTTTTATATCATCTTTATTCTTCTCTTTATTTATTGTAAAAAAAAAAGGAAATAATAATAATTTGCTGATTTTAATTCAAAATTATTCCTCGTAGTTTCAAATTTTCTTAGCACTATTTTAGACTGTAATAATATAAAAATAATATACTATAATATTTAGGAGGATCTATACTAACTACTATTTTTTAACTAATGAATACAAAGAGCCTAATTAGTAATAATAATTCGTTTCATTTACTGTAGATATCTTATTTTTCTTTTTAGCAGCAATAGTTACTAAATTTCAAAATAATAGAACTTCTTATTCACTGCTGACACTCACATGTTTGGCCAGACATGTGTAATCCAATATCTATTTAGGCGTGGTAGGGTATGGAAACTGATCAAGGACATATTATTTACATTTTAATACATATTGATGTATCCTGAACTCAAAAATGTAATTGGAGTAAAAAGTGCGATTAACTAATGGTATCCGAGTAGCAATTCTTAAAAGACGATTAGCAAGTATTGAAATAAATGTGAAGGTCTTCCCAGAAACTTCAAGGTTCCGACTCAAGCAACTACAGGCGACTACAAACCTTTTATTTCTTTTTCCAATGCACTTAAAATTCTGAAATTTTAAATATGTATTTGTGAGCATCTGGGATTGCTATTTTCTTCTTTTAGGCTTCTGAAAGACGCCTTATATCCCCGGATTGTCTGTCTGTGGATACATATCTCACAATGCTTCGCAACGGCTTCTGTTAGCTCAGTTGTAGGTGGCCTGAATGTTGAATGTTGTAGGTGGCCTCTTAGCTCAGTTGGTTAGAGCGTCGTGCCAATAACGCGAAGGTCGTGGCTTCGATCCCCTCATCAACTTGAAGTTTTTTTTAAAAAAAATCATTGTTAGGAATTCAGGGTATTAACAAGGTTTGAGTTAAGAATGACGATTATTCCATATAAATAGGGGTGGATAAGATAGTATGGGATCGCAAACAGACTCGCGCGAGTATTTTCTGGACCACCCCGGCACAGTCTATTCTAAAGTAAAGGTGACTCAGAAGCCGTTGCGAAGCACATTAATTGGTTTCCTAATCACTATCCCTATCTTTTTAATTTTCAAAATATGCTTCAATTGACTAAATTAAAATAAAAACAACAGTCAATTTTTTAAAAATATATATATATTTTTTTAATTGTAAAATTAAAATTTAAAATTAACTGTTGCGCTAATAATAATTATTTTAAAATACAAAACTTTATTTTACAAATTTTTTATCATTTCAGATTTTCGTCAATCTTTTTTGAGTGGAAAATACCGAGTAATACCTCAAAAAAACACCCAAAAAATTGACTGTTTTTTGAATTTTAATTTAGTTAATTGCAGAAATATTTCGAAAATTAAAAACAAGAAAATAGAAATCCCAGATGCTTCACAAGTTCATATTTAAATTTTCAGAATTTTAGGCGCATTGAAAAAAGAAATATATAAAAGAAATTAAAAGGTTAGAAGTCGCCTGCAGTTGCTTGAGTCAGGACCTTAAGAAACTATTGGGAAATCCAGCAAGTTCTCGAAACTCTGACGAACAGCTAATTTATAGTTGACAAGTCCTGGAATTTAAATAATTACCCTGAAAGAACAGGATTAAAAAAAAACACCAAATCCTTATCAATTACAACAGTGCGGAAGACTGAATCACAATTTTAAATATTTCTAATTCCGATAGTTTGGGATGATGAAATAGATAAGACAAATGGATAGAAATGCCAATAATAATAATAATAAAAAAAATCTAAAACCGAAACAATGGACTTCTATTGAGGTCTTGATTCTTTAAGTCATCCACTAATTCGCACGTGGTTAAATAAAATTAATCGGAATTACATAAATTAATAATACAAATAATTATTTTTTTTCGAGAAAATCGAAAATGTATACTATTTGCACACATTATATAATAATTTTCGAAAATTCCTGTTATCCTCTTGTTTAAAAAAAAGAGGGAATTCATTTTAATTAAATGTCAACAATTTTTTAAATTTCGATTTAATTTGTATTTGTCAATAATTGGTAGAAGATAAATTAAAATTATAAATCAAGCAAAACTTTATTTTTTCAGTAAGATGTCTTATAGAAAAGCTATTTTTTTTTAATTTATATTTTTTTATATAAGCAATGTCTATATGGAGTATATACAAAGATACTGCATATAGACATTGCTTATAAATGAGCATCCCTTTAAAACCTTTCAGTGAATTAATGATATCACACACCTACTGGAAACAAGGGAAATATAAAATTTGTTGACCAAAGACTTTTGAACGAGTATTTAAACATTTGTTCAACTAATTATATGATAAATAAATATTGTATTTTCTGCTTAATGTTTTGTGGAAAACTGCTTTAAACGTTGTTATTTGCTTTTAACGATTCTTTTCAGCTCTGGTGGTAATTGTTTGTTCCTTTGTTTATTAGCAACCTTTTAAATTCAAACTTCGTTTTGTCTCTACGGAACATTTTTAGTTGGACGCCATTTGTTTTCTTTGGGGTCGTTACAATTTTCATACCCAAATATTCTAATTGTCAATATCGTTATCATTTGTTAAGCTATTTATAAAAAACATCATCATCATAATTTCTGGCACACACACTATTATTTACAAAGAAAAAAAGTGTAGGCCTACTCAGATTAAAATGCTCATAAAATCTCGGGTATATATATGATCTGAGTTCTTTTTGAACTGTGACAAGAACTAAAAAGAATAAATAAAAAAGATTAAAATAATAACAATAACAATAATAATACTGTCTTTGCTTTGGACATTGATGAACGTAATCTCCGGATTCTTGAAATAATTATGCATGATTAATTTAATTAGTTCATTGAAGGTTCAGGGTTTTCCTGAAAATAATAATAATAATAATAATGATAATACAGGTCAGAAAGGTCGTTTTGAATATTCTGAATATACGATCTTTTTTTTTAAAGTAATAATAATAATAATGTGTGCAGACCTAAAATTATTATGATCAATAATTTCTATAAAAAAATTTAGAAAATAATTGAAGATTATGAACTTGATAAACAATGAACTGCAACATTACATTGTAATATATTAATAGAATTGCTTGAAGCTCATTTTTTATTATCAAATTCAAAAGGCTATTCTCTGAAAATAATGCTGCTTTAAAAAATTCTGAAATTCGTTTTTAGCAAAGGTATCCTGAGATCAAAGTTCCTAAGATCACCAAGTTTCATCAAAATCAAGACGAATTCGATAGTTTCCTAATGATAAGGGCTTTTAGAAAGTAGTTCCACTTTATAGAACACGTATGTTATATATTTACATGGCACCAAAATTTCATTACGTTCTGTTAATATTTGAGAGTTATTATGTACACTCAATCATGTTGACTAAATGATTAAATTATTGAAATTTTTATGATTTATTATTAGATATTTCGCAATTAATCAGAAAAGAGATTAAAGAATGCCACTATCGCCATAAAGACATAGAAAAGGTGTTCACGTTTCAATCACAAGTGATGTCATTATATTTAGTTCAAGGCCAACTAAAAATACAAGCCACGGCGCTTAAAAAGAAAAAGTCCTATGGCGCGACTTACCAATATAATACACTATTAGTAATACTGTATAATGTCGCAGTGCTTGGCTTCTGCCACCCACCTTCATTACATACATACATACATACAATACTGTATAATAATAACTTGTCGAAAAGGTTTCTTCTATACATGCGCTTCCAAACTGGGAAGTCGTGCCACAGAGTATTACCGTGACGTTTTTCGTTTCAGAGCCCTGGCCTGCATCTTTAGTGGGCCTTGTATTTAATCTAAGTTAAACAATTCTCATACAGAAATACATTGAGGTGGGGGGAGACTTCACTGACCTAGCAAAATGCTATGGATGGATAAAATAGCGAAAACAACCCAATGTATTGGTCTTTTTTAATCACGTTTCTGCTTGAAGTTTTTCACGGAATTGCCAAGTTACTGTAGTTAATGTTAATCAGTTAGTTATTTGAGGCCAAAAGCAGTTCTGTGAAGAATAGTGTGTTGAGTAAGAATGCACTGATGAGGAAATGAATCCGGTGTCTTCAGAAATGTATTGCGGACGAGCGAATGTCTGCGGTCGCCTTGATGCAATCCCACGTGAGCCAACTATTTACCATGCATGGCACGCCCCTCTGTTCCATGAATGAACCACTCTAGCAAAGAAAAAGAGGAACGCTTCATTAACAAACACCATCACGTTCAACAACATGTAAATAAGAGGCGAAGCTCAACATCCCACAATTGTTCCACAATAACCTTACACTTCAGTGCTTTCAGGTTATTAATGAAACAAACGTGTTACTACTTATCTGAAGTACTTCTTTAAAATTCAATCTGGCTACAGAGAGAGAAAAAACTTGTTTCTCAGAAGACACTGGACCATTGCTTTCTGTGTAAGACTAACACTAACATTAAATATAACGATGTCATTCAGTTTCATAAAGAAAATCTCTGTATATTCATTGCAGAAAAACAAAAACAGCAAATAAACTTAGAACAATAAAGAATTACAAGGAGAAGAACAAAAAAAAAAATTAAGCTTACTCTGCGAAGATCTAGTAATTATTTTGCAGCAACTCGCTTTCCGACTTTTCGCTCATACGACAGTTTTGAATTTTTACCTTTTCCCGATTTGTTGACAGTTTATTCGCCGATACGATACTTTTGCTTCGGCATAACATTGCTACTGCTATGTGGTTGTATTCTTCAAATTTGTAATTAAAAATGTAAATATGCAATATAAAAAAAAAATACTTAAAAAACTTTAATATTTGCTAATAATATACGCATGTAGTCATAACCCCGCTTTGCGACAATTCGATGCTTCACCAATACGACTGTTTTAATAGCCACCATTCTGCGATTTGGCGACAGACGATTCGCCGATACGACACTTCTGCCACATGACTATCGTTTTCGGAGGCCAGAAGATATCACTTTGTTTACAAACACGATATGCGATTTGTCTGTCTTTATTGCGTCTGTGATCAAATGAATAAACTTCAAAGGTTTATAAAGGTTACAAAGGTTTGTAACCTTTATTTCGTTTTCTTCTTGTGATTAAACAACAAAATAATCTTAAACAAAAATGAATCCACCAAAAGTGTACATAAGTATGCTTTCGCATA